>VCHN02000014.1:154755557-155151291 GCA_007115665.2 Sequoiadendron giganteum | reverse complement strand
AACAGAGAATATTTAAATATTTAATATATTAGTAATATTAATTAGTTATATAATATTTTATCTATTAACTTAATATATATGTATATATATATATATATAAATATTTATACATTAACTACAATATATAAATAATATTTAAATATTATACATAATAGTATAATATATTATATATTATACATAATTATGTAAGAGATTATCATAAATTATAAATTATATTTTGAATTATAAACTATATTGTATATTCTCAACTAGATATATTAAAATAAACTATAAATTATTTATTGCAATTTTCTAAATCATATATTAAGAACTATATTAGATTTTGTAAATTATCTATAAAATAAATTGGATATCTGAAAATTGCAATTTTTTAAATAATATATTAAAAACTATATTAGATTTTTTAAAATTTTATATAAAAAAAATCGGATATCCAATATGTCTGACACAAAACCTATTACCTATGGATTAGCCTCGCGTTTGCTTCGGAATTTGGCTAGGACATGCCAATCTTAAGAAGTCAACACAAAAAACATGTTTAACAACTTACCTTGCTTTTCTAGACTTCACCCATGTGGCTAACAAAAATTTTTTTACCCTAAATTGATGAAACGAAAAGGGTTTTTAAAGGAGATTCTCATCTTTCTACCAATATAAATTATTCTTTACTTTGAATTTAATAAATAATTATTATTCATTTTCTATTTGAATTACGACTAAAGTCCTAATTGATAGGCTGATTGAAAAACATCTTATCTTTCAAACCGTATCACATTTTTTGAATCCAAAACATACGTCACAATCTATGATTCACATACTATAGGATTAAAAAAAAATTTGAATTTCATGAATTTTTGACCAAGTTAAGGTGGTCAAACATACGAGTTTTTGTATTTTTTAAAAGTTGTAATAAAAAAATCATAATTAATTATTTACTTGGAAAAAAAATACAAAATAATATGCAAAAAAATATGCATCACATCGCAACATGAGTCCTATACTTATATCTAAAATATTATTAAAAAATATTATCATTTTATTGTGGTTAGGGTGGTTAGACAGACACCTACTTCTTATTTTTTCCCAGAAATTTAAGTACTACTGCATTGAAATTTCAAATTTTCACCAAATAGATTTTTTTTTTTTAAATATATCTAGTATTTTAGAAACTACATTCAATTTTCTACAAATTCTATTCTTACATATTTTTGAAATAATATAGATAACTTATTCAAATTTTTATGTCAAGTTGCCTAACTCTGATTTTTCTGAATTTTCATTGCCACTTAAGGGCCTATTTTTTCCATGATGATCCTGCACATACCCACCTTAGAAATGAATTTCCATTTATAAAAGGAGAAAATAGAGCCAATGCACTTTGGGTGGACCTCATGACAACTCTTAGAGGACTTAGATAATTTACTGTGAAATATTTAAAGAATGAGATCATGAACTAGATGACTGCCCATCATTAATTTTCTAAGTTTGTTGGAAAGAAGAGGAACATGAACAATGGTGTAATCATCACCACATCGATAAAGAATCTATAGACCTTGGAACTTGGCATATGTAAAAGGGTTAGTAGAAATGCCATTTTATACCTCAAACCATGGTTATAAATAACCTAATTGGAGAAATTAGAACATCCATACACTCCAAAATGCACCATTGTGTGGCCAAAACACACCATTGTGTGGCCAAACACTATATATTCCTAATTATCTACCAAATGAGGGTAGAAGATATTTGTGTAAGGGGGAATTTATGGATTAGGATTAGTATCAATGAGATCAATCAAATGAAATCAAAACAAAAGGATATAACCCAACCTACTCATGAAATGCAATTGCCATAGCTATGAATTCAAAAACCAAGGTTATCACAATCAAAATGAAATGCAAATTAAATTAAACTACAAAACCTTACCATCCCATGTTGGAGTGTATTCGTGTTGATCTTGATGTGTTGGATTGGTCATCAACACAAAGCCTCCATAGTTTGAAAAAGCTTGATAATGATGATGATGACCTAGAATGCAAGAATGTTTGCTCAATTTGTTTAAGAATCAATATGACATGACCTTTCTACAAATTCTCTAGATTAATTATGAGAGGGTGAAGGTTATTTTATAGATTTTTTGTTTTTAGATAAACATTTAGGATGCAAGGATGAAATATTAGGATCTACAGTTGATGTTTGTTGAGAGGAAATAGATTGATTAGTTAACTGACTTGATTAATTCAATTAAGGGAATTGATTGGAAAATTAGTGGGATTGGAGTAATCAGGGGAATTAGCAAATTAGATTGAGAAATCAATGGACATGATTTGTTCAATCACAATGTGTGAGAATAATTAATTAATTAAATAATGTTGAGAGGAACGTGCAAGATATATTTGACTTAATAAATAAAAAATATTTATTAATAGATCATATTGAGTGAATTTTAGGAAATTAAATAATTAATTTAATTAAATAAATAATGTTTATTTAATTAAATAAATAATTAATTTAATTAAATAAATAATTAATTTAATTAAATAATTAATTAATTTAATTAAATAAATAATGTTTATCTAATTAAATAAACAATGTTTAAATAAACAATGTTTATCTAATTAAATAAATAATGTTTATCTAATTAATCTGGAGGAATAAGGTTAAATCAAATGATGACATAGTGAATTACTATTTAATTAATAGAGGCAAATAGAGTTAATGATGCAAATGATGTTAAAAGGGGATTAATGATAATGAAAGTAATGTCAATAATGAAAAATGCAGTTTAGGATGTGTGGTATGTGTTAAGCCATTTTTACATGTCTACATTTTCCCCCTCTTTGACACAATGTACCTGATGCATTGTTTCAAAGAATTCGATGAGCTTAGATCAAGATTTGAATTTTTTTAATGATGCCCCACTATGCTCGGCAGTCAGTGGAATGATGATAAGACACTTGGTTGCCCCCTCGAGAGGTCGACCGAAAAAATTTACTTTTCAAGTTAGGCTCGCGACAAGGCCCTAGAGTAGTTCTCATGCATAGAAGATGAAAATCTAGGCTCTAGGGATCACATTTAAGGTTCATGATGATCTAGGGTGCTCAAAATTTAACCTAGGAGGGTTCCAAGGGTAAAAATTAGGGTTTGGGGGGGTTAAAATAGGAAATTAGGGCTCATTTAACCTCATTTGCACTCTCAATCTTACATAATTCTATCTCTCTAGTGATCTATTGCTACGATTGTCGATTCGTGATGGCTTGCATTCTAGGTGCCCCACATAGAGAAGATGTAATCTGTAAGTTCCAATAGCCATTTGACACAAGGATTGTAGTACATATTCTTTCCATTTTTTCTTTCATCTTTTTATGCTTTTGTAATTGCTCAAAGTTTTCTAGGATGATAACGGTAATTTAGGAAAAATATCGGTATTGACGTGATATGAACACTATCATACTAGGTTAGATTGTTTCTTTTACTAAAACTAATCGCTATCATAGAAATAGGTCGCTATAGTAAAAAGTAGTTGCTATTGTTTGATCATAGGTAAAAAATAATAGTGCATTAGAAATTTTAGGAAAACGATTGTTATTGTAAAAAGTAACCTCTATTATAGTGATAATAGGTTTGCTATCATTTTAGTGAGTCGCTATCATAGTAAAACAAGGCCGCTATCATAAAATAAGGCCAATATTATCCTAGAAAAGCTCGCTATTGTTAAAAATGAATGTTTTAGCTAGTTTGTTTGTAGTTTTAAGTTCCCAATTTGATTTTATAGCAAAAAATTGACATTATGGGTTGAATGTTTGCAAGTGGTTCTCAAACCGTTGTATTTTAGAGGGTGAAAGTCATGAAACCTATTTGATTTCATTGCTAGATTTTAGGAGACGGAGAGGGAATTTTTGGATGCAGTTGGGTTGCAATACATTTGTTACATGCTAGAGATTCAGGTTCATAGGGCCATGGTGACTACACTGGTCGAGAGATGGAGGTCTGAGACCTCTTCCTTCCAATTTCCTATTGGAGAGTGTAACATCACTCTTGAGGATGTATGGAGGGTCCTATAGATCATGATTCATGGGGAGTTGGTGACATATGATGTTCAGAGGGGTGCCCAGGCCATGTAGAGACTTCTAGGTGTGCAACAGCTGTAGATGGTACATTCAGAGATTGACCTGACTTCTTTTGTTGAGGGTGCCAACCCTATGGCCATGGTATTAACAACTTTAATTATTGGGCCACTGATGCCTAATAGGAGGGCTAGAGGATTCCCTATTGGATGAGGTATTTTCATCGAGCAAATGATGGAGCATGTGGTAGTATATGCTCGGGGCTCGTGTGTGTTGGCTCGTTTTTATAGAGTTATGCATGAGGTTGTCTACCATGGTGGTAGTTCCATTTTGGCTTGGATGAGTCTCCTGCATGTGTGCGCATGGGAGCATATTACACTGATTCATCCTGATGGTTTGGTTTGACAAGATGATGATGATCCCTATTCATATAAATATTCTGATTATTTGCACTATATATAGCTGAGCAAACTATCATATTGGCGAGGTTTTTTTGATGATATTACAAAGTTTATCTGGAGATCCTTTATAGAATGCGAGGCCTAGGATGATGACCATCAATAGTTTACATATTGCAGGTAGACTTAGTGGTTGATAGGATGAGTTGACATCATTCTTGAGTGTATTTTCCCTAATAGGGTTTTGAGATAATTTGGTGAGATACATACTCGCTCGGGAGATGGTTATCATACCTATTTTGAATGCATGACTCGAGAGGTCAATCCGTGGGGCCCCGAGAAAATTAAAGAACAATGGTAATAGATTTTCAAGCATTGGCGCCTATTGGATGGGGATGGGAAGTTGGTCTCCCAGATCTGGGGACTACCAGGTATTACATGTAGTGGTGGGCCTACCATCGACCCTTGATATTTACAGCTCCTGTTGGTGTTGGTCCAATTATTGGCCAGGTCAGGAGGATGGCAGGTAGTTTCCAGAGGAGGGATGTAGACATAGGCTCCATATATCCCATGAGTAGTTACAAAGAACTTAGGGTGAGCAGGATGATGATGGACAGAAACAAAATGATCAATAGGCATCACAGGACTAGTAACAATAGGTACCACAAGAACCTCCCCCACAGGGAGACATGGTTGCATAGGTTGCTCATCTCATGGCTAATAGAGATTCCAAGGTTGTTGAGAGAGATGCCAAGATTTCTCGATGACAAGATACAAATGCACATGTCATTATCACAATAGATCGAGATGTTGTCAAAACTAGGAGAGATGCTCTCCGTTAGGAGAGGGATGCATTATAGACGGAGTTGGCTATCAAGAGATAGCGAGGAAAAATTAAGAGATTTCACATGCTTCTTGCATTTCTTGAGATCAATGGCAAAGGGAGAGAGAGGCCCTGATAGAGGAGAGTACCTACTATAGGACTCTTTATGAGGCTCAGGTCCCTAATCCACATAAACGTCCTATATTTGGGATTCCTAGCAATGCCACAAGTGCAGAGTCATTAGGTGGCCTGTCAGTGGATAGAAAATTAGGACATCACTCTCAGCTGATCCAACAACCTTAGTTTTCTCTCGCACACAACCACAAAACCATCACGATGAGGAGTAGCATAGATCTCCACCCCAGGATGGACAACAGGGTTGGCATTGATTTTTCATGATCTTTATGCTTATGTTATTGTATCATGGAATTGATGTAGACATGTTTTGTATATACATTCATCGGCCCATCTGAGGCCTCTTATATATTTTGTATCTTTTGAATGATATGACATTGATGATGTACTTTCCATTATCCATTTTTGATGTGGCTTATGATGTGTATGGATGTTTATGAGATGCTTATATGTGTTTATGCTCATGTTGTTGAATGTATGATGATTTGTGCTTATGTTTTTTGTATTTTTCGATGCTTTTATATGATATGCATGTATGGATTGATATGGATGATGTCATGATGTTTGATTCTGTATGATATGATATGATGAACATGTTATGCACTAATAAGTTTTTGATGTAGGATGCATGAGGTACTAATGAATTTGTGATGCAAGATGCAAATATTAGTTAGAAGACATGTTAGTATGATTTAGAGATAGACATAAGTGTTAGATGATTGATCTAATTTCTGAAAAATCCATGGATTATGATTATGATGATATGTATTGATGAGATGATTGATGAGTTTTCTTTTGCTTTCATGGAGAACTAAGTAATTTATAACAATCCTTATTAATGTAGCAAATAGACACAATGCACCAGGGCATTAATGATCCAAGTGGCTTTGTATCTATTGTGTGGACTTTGACTTTGCAAACAAGGAGTAGTGTTGCTCATACCAAACATATGGAAACCCCGTTAGAGTGTAAGGGTGAGAAGTTTTAAAACATTTCAGAGTAGTTATACAGAAATGTATGGAGTACCTAATATGCAACCGCTACACAAATTGTCCCAAAATGACTTCCACACACAAAACAAAGCAAGTTTTTTTCATGGTAGTCTTGCAAAAACATCCAACAAACAAAGCAGACAAAAAACCAATGATCAATTCCCCATTCCTTCCTCTCTAAATCCTTGTGAACATCCTCGAGAGATCCCGAGAATGTGACAATAAGATAAATAAAAAATATAAACAATGTTGTTGTATCACTTGCCATAGATGCTTTGATGTTTCATGATGTTACCCATCGATGATTCATATTGTAGGAACACTCTATCTGTTAAGACACATGTTAGGATGTTGATGATGATTTTGAAAAGGTAGGGTAGTTAACACTTAGGCATTGTTTTAGTCTAATGATGATCCAGTTGTTTCTTTTCTTTAATTGGATGTTTTGGAATTTTGATGTTTTCTTTGCTTGCTAATTCCCTTCTCAAAGGTTGAATGCAATGATGTTTAATTATGGATGAATAGTTTATTGTGGATAGGCGATAATGGAGATAGGATTTTTGAGGTTTTCTAAATGTTTATGTGCTTTTGAGGTTATTTGATGTTGTTTTTGATGTTTTCAAGAGATTTCGAGACCAAAAGGAGAACCTTAGGGGACTGACCTAATGCCTCAAGGGCTCATCGATGATGTTCTTGCCTACATATACATATAGACGACGTAGTTCACATGATCATGATTTACACTATTTTTGGAGTTTTTTGACTATTTATGAATGTTTTTGGATTTTGAAAAGTTATTTGAATGCTTTTTGTTTCTCAACCAAGTTTAAAGACCAAGAGAGACACCTAAAGGGATCGAGGGATCATTGATGATGGCCTTGCCTACGTTACACATAGAGATGACTTAGTTTGACTATTTTGACTCAATACGGTTCATCTAGAGACGACCTACAATGTTTTTCAGGATTTTGATGTTTTACGACTTTATTTTGGATTTTGACAATTTTCTAGATATTTTTTAGATAGTTTTTTGGATGTTTTTGATTTTTTTGATAGTTTTCTACAAGTGATGAGATGAACAAGGATCCAATCCACCACCAAGTTTCCCCAGTTCAGAATAGGGTTACATTTTATTATGGCTATGTGGATAAAACAAATGGTGGATAGAGATGGTGTAGCAAGGTTCAACACTTGATCAGTTATCGAGCTATGGTTGGGTGCACGTTTTATTTTGGGATGGATGGAGTAGATGGGATAGTAGGTGGATAGTGCTAATAGATGAGGATACAATACTTATTCAAATGTAGCGCCTATTTACTAGGTTTTCACCACGATACCAGTCTTAGAAATTCCACAAGGTGGTTTTCATTTAAAGGATGATTTATTTCTCTTTACTATTTTCATGATTTTTGATTTTTTGATTTTTCGCTTGGGATATTCTAATACACTAGGTGTATAACTTCTTGAGATGGTTGTTGTTAAGAGGTTCGGCTAGAGGTTCTCCTTTCGATGTAGCCAACTAATATGCTCTAGAGTCATAGCTTTCTATAAGGATGTAGGGACCTAGCCAATTTGGCTCAAACTTACCTTTTCCATCTTGATTCATCTAGATCTTCTAATTTTCCTTTAGGACTAATTCACCAACCTAAAAGTTCTTGTTTTTTATTCTCTTATTCTAGCTTCACTTGAGCCGATTTTGATAGGCTTGGAGATGGTTCAATACCCTCAAGTGTCTTTCATCTAGGATTCCAAGCTTGTTGAGTCTGGATACATGATACTCTTCATTGCTAACAAGATCCTTCAATGATACTCTCAAGGATGGGATTTCAACCTCTATAGGTAGTATTCCTTCATATTCATAGACCAAGGAAAAGGGAGTCATACTTGTAGGTGTGCGGATGCCAGTTCTATAAGCCCATAAGGTTGGGTTTAATTGTAGGTGCCATTCACGACCAACATCATTAACAGTTATCTTTAAGATTTTTAGGATAGTCTTATTAGATGCTTTGGCCTGACCGTTTCCCTAGGGATAATACGAGGTTGAAAAATGGTGTTGTATAGATAATCTCAAGTAGAGCTCATGCATACATCTCAGTTCTTAAAAAAAAAATCCATTATTTGTTATGATAGTCTATGGGATACCTTATCGACAAATCAAATAGTTAAGAATGAACTTAGCTATTTGATTCACTATGATATAAGTTAAAGAAATAGCCTCTATCCACTTTGTAAAATACTTTGTGGAAGTTATGATGAATTTGTGTCCATTAGATGAGTTTGGTGATATATTTCCTATTAATTCTAGTCCCCACTGAGAGAAGAGTCATTGGGTAGTGATAGGATACAAATCTTGTGTGGGTGCATGCACAAGATCTCCATGTTGGCATTGATGACACTTCTTGGAATAATGAGTTGCTTCTTGCTCCATTGATGACCAGTAGTACCCTATTCATAACAAATTTTGGACTAGATTAGGTCCACTAGAGTGAAACCCACAAACACCTTTGTGTACCTCTTGCAAGAAATTTTACGCTTCTTCCAAGTTGAGACATCAGAGTAATGTACCATCGAGAGTTCGATAGTATAAGGTATCTTCAAGAATGGTAAATCAAGAAGTTTGGTAGATAAAGGTTTTCTTTTGATTGGTTGTTAAGCGAGGTGGTATGATTTTGTGCTAGATATAGGTGAATGTGTCTTCATACCAATGTGATTCAGGACCAACAACATCACACATGAGTTCATATTACGGTATATTGAATGCTGGTATAAGCAATTGTTCCACTAGGAATGTTCTTGGGTATGTCAAGGAGTGAACCAATAGTGGCCATAGTATCGACTGATTTATCGTCAACCCTTGGGATTTGTTCAAAGATGATGACCAAAAGGTATTTCTTTAAGTTTCCCACCATTCTCTTGTATGGAATGAGCTTGTCATCTTTAGTCTGTTATTCGTCATTGACCTGCCTTTTGACCAACAGGGAGTTACCAAATACTTGTAGTTCTTTGATCTTCCATTCCACGGTCATTTTTAGCTCGGTGATCAACACATCATACTTGACTATATTGTTTGTACAATGGAAGGAAATCATGTATGCTTTGGGTATACTGTATCCTTGTGGTGTAAGAAATAGAATACCTGCCCCTAAGTTGTGTCGAGTATGGGATCCGTCAAAGTACAAAGTCCAACGGGTTGACTAAGTTGTTAGTAGGATGCTCTCATTTGGAAATTATGTTATGATTGGTTGATGATCTTCAATAGGTGCTTCTACTAACTGATTTTCTATCACCTATCCTTTGATGGCTTTCCTATCAACATATTCTATGTCAAATTCACTAAATATCATGACCCACTTAGTGATTCTTCCTATAAGAGCTTATTTTCCCAAGAGATATTTCAAGGGATCTATTTAGATATCAACTTGATTTGTCTATTTAACATGTAATGCCTAAGCTTTTGTTCTGCGAAGACAAATGATAGACATGCTCGTTCAATTGGTGTATAATTTAACTCGTAGCCAACCAGGGTACGAATGATGTAGTAAACCGCTCTTTCTTTGTTTTTCTCATTAAGTTGTGCCAATAGAGATCCCAAAGCTATTGTTGTTGTGGATACATATAAAAACATTACTTTATCCCAAATCAGAGGCATTAATACCAAGGGAGTGAGAAACTAGTCTTTAACTTGTTGGAAATCTTGATCATGCCTTATGTCCCATTTGAATGTTATATCTTCATGGAGCAAGTGTGTGAAAGGATGAAATTTATCCACTAGCTGTGCAATAAACCTTCAAATGGACTGAAGCTTTCCTTGTAAACTATGCAGCTATTTCAATGCTCTCAGGGGAGACATTTCTAGGATAGCCTTGACCTTAGTGGGATCCATCTCAATACCTCTTATGGATACAATGTAGCCCAATAGTTTCCCAAATGTTATTGTAAACAGATTTCTTTGGATTTAGAAACAAGTTATACTCCTCTAGTTTGTCAAATATCCTAGCTAAGTTATCGAGGTGCTCATGTCTTTTGATTGATTTATCCAACATATCATCTACATAGTCCTCCATGGTGATGTGTAACATGTCATGGAATCTAGTAGTCATTTCTATTTGGTATGTAGCTCATGCGTTCTTCAAGCCGAATGACATGATGTTCCAACAAAAAGTTCCCTAAGCACAGGTAAAAACCATTTTGTGTTGATCCTCAGGGGCTATCTTTATTTGGTTGTACCTAAAAAACTTCATCCATTACTGAAAGAATTTCATGGCCAATAGTTAGATCCACTATTATGGCAATGTTGTGAAGGAGAAGTCATCCTTAGGACATTCCTTGTTAAGATCTCTGAAGTCTTTACAGATCCATATGCTCCCAATGGGTTCAACACCGGTACAAGGTTGGATACCCAATTAGGATAATCTATAGGTCAGATGAATCCAACATCCAATAGTTTCTGAAGCTCCACCTTGACTAAAAATGCTATTTGCGGGTGAATCTTGTAAAGCTTTTGTTTAACTGGCTTCGCTGTAGGGAATACTGTTAGATGATGTACCACTAAAACTGGATCCAGTCTAGGCATATCTGCATATGTCCAGGAAAAATTGATCTTATATTCCTTGATGAATGTTAAGAATTTGATTCTTTCCTCAAGTTTTAAGGAAGCTGCATGATATGTTACCTTAGGTGCCTCTATTGTTCCAATGTTTATAGGTTCAGAACCTTCAACCAAGACTGCTGATTTTTCCTAATACTCTATGATGGGGAGATTGAATACTCCATCTTCAGGTGCCTTAGAGAGGTTTTCACCCTCAAATATGTCCTTTTCTTTTTTCCTTTTTCATGATCTGATAAATCCATATTGTGGTTTTCCCTAGGGGATCTCATTTAAAGTTTTAGATTTTTCATTTCAATTTTGTGAATGGAGGACACAATATCACCTCCAAAGTATGAACCTTGTTCAAGTTCCATGACCAAACCAACTTCGTGATCTCCTTGTTGAAGTCCCATGAACTCAACTATGGTTTCGTTGTTCTAGAATGGGTCCACAACAGGTGTGTGATGTTGGTGATCCCAATTGATCAACTGCAAGTGAAGTAAGTGTAGGTTATCATCACTATCGATCAAGATTATGGAAGATGTGGTAAGGGTAAGTATAGAAGATTCATCAAGGTCCCAAAAGGTATCTAGGCCATAGTCACTAGATGCATAAGAATCCCATTCCTTTTCGTTGGAGTCTGTTTCAGTATGGTAGCCATTCAATGTGTCAATGACAATAGAAGGAACTACTTCTTGACAAGAGGTAATTTCAATGATCGGGGTAACCACGTTTATCGAACCAGAACCTAGTCCTTGATTCTTCTTACGTTTTTGCATTATAATGGGTTCTCTTGTACCTTGTTTGTGGAGACCAAGGCCACCTTTTCCAGTGAATCCCATATTTCTTTCCAGCTAATAACCTTTATTGTTAGTGTTAGAATTGGCTATGGATGCCAAGATCTATGGACCAAATGGAAAGCACAAAGAAGAGAGAAAATAATATGACAAGAATAAAGTGTATTTAATATCAATGATATGATATCAATGTGTGTGTATAAATGTAGTAGAGACCCCTTGGTTATATAGCCAAGGTGAGAGCATAGGAGTGCATAAGATTATGACAAGTGTTGTAATCTTATGACATGAAACAACAATGAAAAACTATCACTCCACCTAAAGTGGAAAGAGATAATGTGATAACCACCACAAATAGTGGATCACCCACAAAAGGTGGAAACCTAATCACATGATATGTCCATGAAAGGTGGAGGTGATAAAGTAATAAGAAGATAAGTCCACCAAAGGTGGAAATTCTCCAACAACTCCTATGTGGTCCCTAAGTAAACTTAACTAAAGTGTAATTATGACCTAGGACAAGGTACAAAACATTTAATTACACCAACACCCCCCCTTAAGTGCAACTTAGGGAGAATCAAACAATGCAAGATGGGTCCCGACAACTAGGCCATGTTAGGTACCCATGTACAAATGCAATCTCTCACAAACGGAGAAAAGGAGAAAATCTAGTGGGACAAAACTCCTCCCCAAAAGAGAGATGAAATACAAAATAGAAATGCTCTCAATGATCCATGAGAAGGTAAAAACCCCATGTGAGGAAAAAGACCCCCCCATAAGAGAGAAGTAGAAGAGAGACAAGGTAGCTCCCCCTCAATGAGATAACCTGCTACAAGAGAAGCATTGGAAGTACACCATGGAGTAACACTGGAATCCTCAATCTGACAAGCAAGGAAAGATACTTATGTTTGCTATTGAAACCATATGTGAGTCACTAATTGACTCAAGATGGAATCATGATAAAGCAATAGCAGACCCGATGCCAAGGAACACTGGTAAACTCAAACTGGAACAACTCTGGAATCCATGAAGCAACAGTAGATGAATAAATGATGCCCCTCATAAAAGGGAATGATATGATGAAAGAATCTGGAATCTATGTGTATCTTGATGGCGATGTCAAACTGTGACTAAAACTGATCCATAGGAGCAAGTACCATGAAGATTCTAGAACATTAACCATAAAATGAATGGCTCTCAAACTGAGATGTGACCCAATATGAATCTGATGTGATTCACGATCATTAACCATAGGCTCTCAATCTAAGATGTGAACCGATGCAAACCAAAATGTGTCAAGCTATGAGCAAGATGTGGCCAAAAGAAACAACATAATCCAGATACAACTCATGCGAGTTGTCATCAATACAAAGATGAGATCAAAGTGCAACTACACTCTAATCAGATTATTATGCAAGAAGTCCCCCCGATGGAACTTTATGTAAGTTCATTTATTACAATACCCCATGATTGTAAAAGGAGAACATGCAAAACATGCATAAAACAAAAAGAAAATGCAAACCTAATGCATACAAAAAAGGAAATAGTGCATGCACTAATGAATGTTCACATCTGCCTCCATGATAAAAAAAAAAAACCTATAATTTGTGTAGATGACCAAATTTGAAAAAATGGCCTACACCATTGTGAAGTGTTCGAAACTAGCTTTCCGTTGATATCTCGTTTGCCAAAAACAAACACCGTAGCCAAAAGTTATGAATTTTTCAAAAAACTGAATTTAGCTTCCAGGAAACGAGCTTTCTAGCAAAAACATTTTTTTCTAATTTGATTTTTGGAAAATCTACTCATTGTTTGTAAACAAAAATAAAAACCCAGAATTATTTTGATGCTAGAAACAAAACCCACAAATAGTTGTTTTGATCCAACAAGCAGAAGATAAAAATTTGAATTTTTTTAAATCTTCAGCCAGGAGAAAAATGATGCCCGATGCTTTTTGGACTGTTATTTTCTCTAGATTTGTGCAAGATATGCAAAATCTAAAAGATACCCAGTTCAGATTTCGATGCTAGCTACAAAACCCAGAAATCATTTTTTCTGCAAATGAACAAAAACTAGATTTTTGAAGCAAAAATGATGACGGCTCCAATAAAAAATGATTTTCAACAAACCCTTGTCTGTCAAAAATGCAAATGGTGATCAAATTGAGTGAACCAAAAGCCAAATCTGACTTTCTCAAGCCTTTTGGATGCAATGGTGAGCTCAAATTTGCACCAACAAGTTCCAATATGAACTTGCAATAAAAAAAATGGAACCTCCTCAAATCTAGTACCTCTCTTTAGTAAAATACTCTCCAATGACACCCAACCCACTCTGATACCATGTTAGAATTGGCTATGGATGCCAAGATCTATGGACCAAATGGAAAGCACAAAGAAGAGAGAAAATAATATGACAAGAATAAATTGTATTCAATGTCAATGATATGATATCAATGTGTGTGTACAAATGTAGTAGAGACCCCTTGGTTATATAGCCAAGGTGAGAACATAGGAGTGCATAAGATTATGACAAGTGTCGTAATCTTATGACATGAAACAACAATGAAAAACTATCACTCCACCTAAAGTGGAAAGAGATAATGTGATAACCACCACAAATAGTGGATCACCCACAAAAGGTGGAAACCTAATCACATGATATGTCCATGAAAGGTGGAGGTGATAAAGTAATAAGATAAGTCCACCAAAGGTGGAAATTATCCAAAAAATCTTATGTGGTCCCTAAGTAAACTTAATTAAAGTGTAATTATGACCTAGGACAAGGTACAAAACATTTAATTACACCAACAGTTAGGATCAACAAGAATGGGATGTAGTTGTTTCTCTTCCTCTTGTTCTTCTTCTTTGTAAATTCAAGAAGATGTATTTTCTTCAAATAGTACTTCATCCTACATGTCTCCCCACTTGGTGAAAATAGCAAGCTTGACTTCATAGGTGACAACTTGAATATGCTTGATTTTGTTTGGTCTCCCATACGATTTTGGTGACGGGGGAAGCTCCCCAATGCAAAAGGATTGTTTAAAATGGTATTCTTCATAGCCCGTGTCAAGCACCTGGATCTTAAGGTTGAATTTTGGTGGATCAGTTGATATAGAGGGAGTTGAGGATGAAGCAAGTCATGATGGATCGACATAGGAAAATGATTGAAAGGGTGTACCATTACTAGGTGTTTGAAGAAGCATCTTGTTTTTCTCCTCCAAGTTCATGTAGTAATGGAAGGGTTCAGGATCAACGTATATTGTAAATTCCTTATCAGTGTAAGGAAATTTTAAGCTTTGATGGTAGGTTGAAGGGACCACTTGCATCACATGGATCCACAAACATCCTAGGATAAGGTAATAGGATAACTCAAGATTTAGTACCTGACAAGTTGTTTTTTCTATTGGTGGTCCCACTTGAATTGGAAGTTTGATTTTTCCCTCGAAGTTTCTCTCCATATCATCATAGGCTCTTATGGTGATACTTTTGTTTTTGTTGATCATGTCATCAAGATATCCCACTTTCTTTACCATTTTTAAGGTACATATGTTTAGGCCTGGACCTCCATCTATCAGGACTCTTTTGATCGTGTGTTCATGGACACAAACCTAAAGATATATAGCTTGATTATGAAAGGATATTTGGGGAAGGTCTTTTTTCTGAAAAGACCAAGTGATGGGGGGAAGTGATGGTACCAACCATAGCTTGAAATTGATTGTTGTTAATATTGTTAGGAACTAAAGATTCAATGAGAGATTTCTCTAGGATCTCTTTATGTGCGGGTGATAACTTTAGAAGCTCAAGGATAGAGATTAGTGCTAGAGTTTTCTTTAATTGGTCAACATTACTATAGTCATTTGAAGGCTTAATAATGGATTTTTCTTGAGGTGGGCTCCTTGGATTGTGACTTTCCCTCTTCATGTAGTAACATTACATTCAAGTTTTTTTCCCAATATGCTTATGACATTGATAATTACGATAAGCTTGACAAATGGTTCCTATAACTTCATCATAGGTGTAATTATCTTTTCAGTAATATTGTTCCTTACCTTTGTCATTTCCTCTAGAATGATCGAGGATTGGATCCTTGTAGATTCCCATGTCTCTATTTTCGAAGGGCTTAGGATGTTGTTGATTTTTGACCTCTCCTTTTTCTATCAAGTCTTGTACAATATTTTTAAGCCTCATGCAATTTTTTGTTGTGTAGCCCTTGATTTCGTGGAATTCTCATTGATCATTCTCATTGTACCAATGGGCTTTAAAGTTTGGTTCTTTATAGTTTGTTCTTTCAGGAAGCTTGATAAGGTTCGTTTGAACAATTTTATGCATAATCACCTCAAGAGTTTCTCCCAATGGAGTGAACTTTCTCCTAGTTTGGTTATTTTGCCTTAGTGGCCCTCTTTGATTATCCTAACCTTGATTTGTTTTTTGGTTATTTTGTTGGTGATTTTGAGGATATGTAAGTTGGTTTTCTTGTGTGTTGTTTTGAGGATAGTTTGTTTGAGCTACTTGGACATTATTTTGTGGATTTTTAGGAGGTTGTATGTTTCACACAAATTTGGCATCAACCACTCCATAGTTTGTACCATTCTTGTTCTTTGCCCATAGTTTAGGTTTGTCATTAGAACTAGAAGCTTGGTCCTTGTTGTTATAGAGTTTAATGATTCCCCTTGCTATGGGATCTCTTTTTATGACTAAACATTTTTTGATGATTTATTCAAAAAAATTAGGACATAACATAGTGAGTAGATAGGTAATGTACCCTTGAAGGGTTAGAGATAAAGATTTCCACTCGTTGCTTTTTGGGAACAAGCCACTTACACTTACTAGCTTTGTATCTCCATCTCTGTAGGTATGAAGAAAATGATTCCCCTTGGTTTTGTTTAATCTTGTATAGGTCAAGGACCATTATGTCTTGCTCTTTGTTATAGGAGAAGTGGTTAAAAAAATTGTCTAATAATTCATCAAAGGTTTTGATACTGAGCGGTAGATGAGAGAACCGCTCAATAGTTGCATCGTTGAGACTTTATGGGAAAAGCCTCATTAAATAGGAGTCACTGTTTTGTACATCCATGCAAGCTACCAAGAATTCTTGTACGTGTTCTATTGGATATCCTCTTCCCTTGTATTTTCTGAATTTGGGTATTTCAAATTTCTTAGGGAAGGGTATCATGGATATGGAACACACAAAGGGTATGGACATATGTCTTGTAGAGTATAAATCTTCTTCGGTTTTCCAAGTTGAATGTCTGATATCCTTCGGTTTAGGTTTTGGATTTGTAAGGTTATGTCATCACTTCGTGCATTCATTTGATAAGGAGGGATAATATAACCTTGCTGCCCCCTCAGTTTTTGTGTGTTATATTATGGGTTTTGTATATATTAGGGCCCTTGGGCCATGTTATGAGTGTAAGATGATGGATTGGGTCCTTGAGGACTGAGGTGAGTATGTTACAGATTGATGGTATAATTTTGTTGTAATGCATAAGTTTTTGGTTGTTGTTTAGGTGTGATGTGTTGTTGTTGAGGTGTGTAGGTTTTATATTGTGATGAAGTTTGTTGTGCACCAATGTTGTGTTTTGGGGGATTGGGTGCTTGATTTTGAAGATGTGTTTTTTTTGGTGGTTGAACACACATTTAATTTTGAGTTTTGACGTTTTGTGGTGCTAGAACGTATGTTTGATGTTGAGTATTTTGGGTATATGATGATCATAGTATTTTTGTTGATGCATGTATTGAGTTTGATCTTAGACATTTCCTTGGTACATTCTTTGATCCTGTGGGTTATTGGTTTGTGGTAGTTGTTGATATATGAGTGGATTTTTTTGTTGATACATGTGTTGCCCTTGAAGTGGGTTGTTAGCATGCAATTTTGATTTCAAAAGGTTTTTGCCTTGTTGGTTCACTACATGTTGTGGTCTTGGATGTGGAATATTTAACATGTTTTGCATATTAACACTAGGACCTTGTTGTTGGATGTTCCAAGATGTCTCATATATGTTGGGTCCCTTTGTATTAGTTTCCACATTGTGTGGTGGCATGTTTTGACTTGTCAATAGATTTAGATTTTCTCGAACACGTTGACCTAACACAACTTGTTCAACTTGTGAGGGATGTCTATGCAACAAATTATCCACATGTTGTGGGAAAGATTGATCATTGATAGGTGCTTTTGAGAACAAAGGTGATATCTTGGGACCCACCACTTGTTTAGGTATTTTTCTCACCACTGATTGGTCCCCCAAAGGAATGAGAGTAGGATCCTTAAGAGTTTCAACATTAAAATCTGTAGGTAGCTTGGCACCACATTGTGCTAGTTTGAGGAAACATGTGATTGGATTTTTCCCAAGAATTTTGTCCATTAGTTTTTTCATTTCAGGATCTTGAGAGTGCTATGAAAGTACTATGTCGCTAATTTCCTCGTCACTATCATACTCCTCTATGATCATATATATAGGATTAGGAGGTTGATTTTTTTTCCTAGAAAATATGTCTAGATGTTTAAGGTGTATTTCCGCATCACTAGGTGGCGGATTTGGTTGAGATCTGAACATTGATTTTCCTTGAGGAGTTGAGAGTGTATTAAGATCATAACCCCATGGTTGAGATTTTTCATTGGTAGTATTGGTGTTTTATTCACTACAACTACTTTTTTTGGCTTCCATTTTCCTTTTATGTTGGGATCTTGTTGTAGTCATAAACGAGCTCAAAATACCTTGGTGATTTTGGGATAACAAGTTATGGAAATGGGATGGTTTTTTGAGTTGAGATTTTGTTTGGTGAAATGACGTACAAAGGGGATGTTTGTAAACCTTTTGGATAAAAATGTTGATTGTTTGATATAGATTGATGTTGATGTTGGGATAGTTTGATGATTGAGTTTGATGTTGGAATCTTGGATGTTTAAGAATGATGATATTTTTCTACTCAACCCTATGATGAGGAGATGAGATGATTTTGGATGTTATTTGATAAATGATGCTATGATGTTGGATTCTCAAACCCTATGATAAGAGTATGAGTGGATGTTCGTTGTTTTAATTTGATGTTAGTCTATGAAACAAGATGCACAAGACTTAGATTGATGTTTTTCTATGTCTTAGAGGATATGGTGATTGATTTACTTGAACTAGCTATGAGGTTGCAAATAAAGGTTGTTGTAAAACAATAACAAGATGATGGTTTGATTTGTTGTGTCTGATACATGTCCAAGACTAGGTTAATGTTTGATTGTAGATGGTGATTTGAAGGATGTTGATATGATATGATGCAAGTATTATTTTGATGTTGTGTCCAAAAGGTGATACTTACGAACCCTAGGTAAACCAAGTTTGAAGTGTAGGATGGTGATGTTGGATTGTGAATGTACAAGTCTAATGATAGTGTTTTTTTGATAATTATGTAAGGTGTTAGGCCAATATTTTGAAATCAAATTTTGAATTTTTTTGAGATGTGCCAAAAATAGGATGATAGTAGTTTTTGTCTAGGATGATATTGGAAAAAATTATGACAATAGCGGTTCTATTTAAAAGAATGACCAAGGTAATCCAAAAAATAGTGGTCTCTGTGTAATTCAGTGACTAGTGAAATAAAAATGACAATAACGGTTCTATGTACAAAAGTGGTTACAATTTAGGACGATTGCGGAAAGATTATGGAACAAAAGCGACAAAATGCACAATAGTGGCCCAATTTTGATAGTGTTCAGTTTATGTTTATTTTTCAATTTTTTTGCAAGTTTGAATGTGTTTTATCTAATGTTCTGGTGATTTGTAGTGATACATAAAACATACCAAAATATTGTAATAAATGACTCAATGGTAAAGGGGGATATTTCATAGTCCTTCTTCCATTAATATCCATTGGTATAGCTCAAATAATATTACTCAAATTACACCCTAAGAAATAAAAGTACGTTCTTTGTCATAGGCTTACCTCGCCCCCAATAGAGTGATGAACCTAAATTTATAGATGGGTCAAATAGGAAATATCAAGGGAATGTACCATCTTGATACTCCTAGATTTGTAAAAAAGAATAAACTCTTAAGCCTTATGCATCAACTATAAACCAGACATGGTAAGTAACTTTTGGGAATGTTTCTATTCCCATGCACTACTTTGAAGACTGTTTTAGAAAGACTTGGATTGGTTTCTAGATGTAAGGTGTGCAATGACAACCATGAACATTGGACACATGCATCAAATACGTGAGACACTTAAGTCTCTAGCCTAGCCTATGGAACTCATTACGTTCACACAAGGACTATTGACACACTATGGAATTCTCACCTTAGATTCATCTTACTTTTTTTTAATTTAACACAATTTAATATAACCCACCGATATACATGATTTTAGGGTTGCTTATGAGTTCTCCAATACAAGATGTGTCTCATAAGAAGGCCCTTATCTAGTAAAGGGATGAACAACAAAAAATGAAAAGAGCCTAAAGTATTTTTCATCACCTAGGATTGTCAAAAAGATGAAGGGGAGAGGATACACACTTGGCTTGCCAATCATGGAAGACACGATGGACAATTTATCAAAATTAGATTTTAAGCCCAGATGAGGTGTTATAGATAGCAATTTTTGTTTTTATAAGCACCAAATTCAAATAATAGATATTTCAAACACTCATACAAATGCTTGAAAATAAAATGATCTTTAAAGAAAGTGCTACAAGCTCATTTGTTTTCATTGCAATCATATTTTTAAGCCCAAATGAAATATTGTAGATAGTAACCCGTGTTTTTAAAGCACCAAATTTAAATGTTCTAAACACCCATACAAATGCTTAAAAATAAATTGATGCAAATTTGTTAGTATTAAGCCTTTGAGAGTCTTGGACCGTTTGTCAACCCTCTAATCAAAAACTTAGTAGTTCAATGAAAGATATGCCATCACCTTAAAAGCGATGCACCAAAAAAGTTAGATAATCCCAAAAGACATCAAACAATGATTGTGTTAGAGTTAAAAATGTTAGCCAATAGATTGGGAACCTTGAGATAATATAACCTTATATTTGGAAAAGGTGCCAGAAAACCAACAATTCTAAATATTTTTCTTAAACAAGAATAGATATCCTCTAAATTTTATCGAGGTACAACTCCCTCACTAGATTTTCAATGAATTGAAACACTATGTTTGATTATAACCAGAAAACAGTAAAGGTGAACCCAATACTAGAAAAAATACCAAATATTAGATGTGAGATTCAGTAAATAGAAAAACTAGCACAAAGACCAATTCCTATAAATCACTTGAGGAATAAACTATGCATTAAAAACAATCTGAGAAATGAAATCAATCATGAAGAAATTGCATAAACCACACAAAGATAAAGTATGACTTAAGATATCCTTAAACACAAAGATTCAAGAACACCAAATTATCTTCATGAACTGTATGTACCAAGACAAAACAATAATTTCATTCACAGCAAAATGTGATATCTAGGGTTTTCAAAGAGTGTCTAGAGAGAGATAACATATGAAAATTGATACAACTAAATAGGCAGATGAGTAACCGCCTCTTTCTATTGTCCATAACCAACCAAATTGAAAAGGAAAACAAAAAAAGTAAAGAATTTGAGTTGTCACAATGGTGTCGCTTCACTTCCAACTTTCGAGATCACCATGAGTTTCTTGCGCTAGGCTTGGAAATATTTAAGGATATGTAATAGTTATTTATGCTGAGGAATAGCCACATCTTTCATTCGTACCTTCCACGTCAGATGATTTTCCTTAGCTGTCTCAACGCGGCATTCACAGACTCTCATGTGATCGATCACTTGAGATGTGACCAAGTGTAATTCACTAAGATTTTTCAGGTGCTCAACATTGAGCGAAGGTGAATCAAGTGTTTCCTTAACCATTCCCTTGAAACTATCTATCAGACCTTTGATGTCTATATAATTCCCAATTTCACCTTTATCTCATTGTAGCCTGAGAGCCACCAAGGTACCTAATGCTTCTCCTAAAACAATAGTGCATTTATCAATGATTTCTCTAAGCTTTTGTAAACTCTGTTTAGCAATCTATAACTTCCACTCCACCCCTTTGTTCCATACCAAGAAATGGGTGTCAAAAGCATTAGGTATAATGCGCTCTACAATCAATTTCTCAATATCCGAGCTTAACATTAACTTCAATTCAGTTTGGTAAGTATTTCATAGCTTTTCTTCTTTTTCAATCACAACAATCTCCTCCCCTAAAGTAGTATTAAAAGCGTTTGTCTCCTGGAAACATTTCATAGATTCAAAAATAACAAAGCTCCTCTTTTTAGTCAGACACTCACTCCCTTCCTCCACAACCCTACTTAGGGTTTGGAAACTTTTATTTTTAATCATGGCCTCCTTCCCAACCATGGTTAAGGATTCTTTAGAGGAATCAACCTAGGGGGTTGAGGAATAAGATAAAAAAATAGACCTTAGACATTCAGTCAAGTCTCAGACCTGTGCTTTTAATTCATTCTTACTTTCTTTATCCTTTTTTGATTGTTCAACCATTCTGGCTGTAGACACCTAAAAAATCTAAACATATCCATCTCTAGTAGGGGTCCCAAGGTCTACTCTGTTCACTTTGAAATCACTTGTTGTTTCTTGAGTGATGTCCTTTTGCACTGAAGGGTGTGAAATTTCTACTTGGAGGCTTCATGCCTCCACATCATCTTTCAACCTGGTAGTAATATTTAACTTCTTCAAATTTGGGGGTGGAGCTCTCTGTAACAATTGGCATACCATATCTTGCTTAGGTAAGCTAGGTTGTACAACCTTTCTTTTGCTTGATAAAGTGTCCTCCAACCAGGATGGAGTTACTGAGACCTTGGTTGTTCTGAAACCTCGAGATTCAAATAATGTTCTAGCAATAGGAGGGGTATCCTCTGCAGGTGCAACTATTTGTGACTTCTGAGATAGAATCACTTCTCTGACAGGTGATTCATCTTGAGAAAGAGAGGAGTTTATCTGGAAAGCTCCTAAACCTTCATCTTCTTCTTCTCCTTCCTTCTCTTTTCCCAGAATGGGGAGATTAAGAATATCCTCTCCACAAGTCTATGAGAACATATTTTTATTAGGCGGATCATTACCACCATCTCCTTGAGTCCCTAATGGTAATGGCTAAGAGGTAGTGTGAGCCATGTGTATGCTCACAATAGTTTGAGAAGTACCTTCAGAAGGTTGAGTACTTCTTGACCTAGTGTGGGGGTGGGACTGGTCTTTCCTTTTCTTCGTCATCCACTCCTTTGTTTTGTCTAGGATGCCATTTTCTTTTGCTTCGATGGTTTTGTTTTCCTTAATACTCCAGTCCATGGTAGGAATAGGACAGTTTTCTATAAACTATGAATAAATTGGATCTACCATGTCAGACCCATCCTCCACAATGCCTTGCAGATCCCATTCCAATCTGAAACTGACAATTTGATCTACAAACAATCTCATCCATATTATTTTCTTGACTTCGTATTCATCAAAACAATCAACCCAGATGTCTTCATGACTAGGTTGATGAAAGAAATTGGGGTTTAGCTTCAAATTGTCCTTAACATAAATTTTCAAATCAAAAGGAAACCGCTCATCAAATGAAAAAAAATTATACTTAGACAACTCCTTCTCAATGTTTATGGCTCTGGATCAATTTTTTTCCTTGATGACGCTTTTCTCACGTTATAATGCAATAACTTATCCAAAATTAGATTGTAGCCCTCCTTTGCTAACACAGTAAAATCACCAAAACACAGTGTACTTGGCATAAAAGCTTGCTTCCCATAGGAACTTAAGTTCATGACACTGGAGAAATCCATTTGCCTAACAATCTCCAAGTATGCAATTCTATCTGGAACTGTCCTAGCCAAAATAAATGGAGTATCTTCAAAAGATAAACCCTAATCATAGTGGCATTTTCTAAACAATACCAATCCCCCCAGTTGTGGCTGATTGGTCCATTATAATCCTTAGGCTTGAGAAACCTCTTTATTTCATCAGACAATGAATAGTCACAAGGATGATTATAAAACCTATACAAAGGCTTCACAAAGTACTCTTCAAAATGCAAGAAATTAGAATTAGCAAACCTGCTGTCCCAAACAGTAGTCCACAACTGAATAGGCAATGGCTTGCCTTCCTTATCAAATTGCAAAATCCTCAGCTCCTTGGGCCACAATCCTAATTCCTGTCCAAAATATAGCACCAAGTGCATCAACAATGAATAATTCCTGAGGTGCAGGACAGAGGCTCCATTCTTTATTACCATCAACCCTCCATCCAACTCTTTAAATAGATGTGAAGCATAATCAAAAGACCTAGAATTATGATATTGAACATCCGTAGCAATCACCATAGGTATAACTATCACATGCTTTGGGACCTCCATCCCCAATACCTGTGCCACTGTGGTCCCTCACTGTCTTCCATTGGAGTCGATTTTGCATGACACCTAATTCTATTCAGTGGTAACCTCCAACCCTTGTAAACGGTATCCATTCTTCTGAATTCACTCTCGAGCTCCTCACTTATGATCTTCTCATTACATATTCCTTCTAACTTGAAAACCTCGCTTATTTTATTCTCAGACACATGTATCACCGAGTTCCCAGATAAATCACATATGTCCCTATTCTTCAGATTATAATGACCAGCCAATAATTTCACCAATTCGACATCAACAAAAACATTAGGGCACACCAGTTTTCCCAAATTGAGCCTCCACATATTACATACTAGCTCAAAGCGATTTCTTCTATGGTAATGGAAATTGAACAATTTGTATCCTCTTATTGGGGTCCAAACATCTCCTATGAACTTGGATTTGTCATCCAATTTATCTATTTCCACCTTAAGTTGTGCGGAACGTCTTGCTTTAGGTCCTGAACCGGGTAGCCGGTCTATGAGATATTGGTTCAACTTTCTCTCAGTGCCCTCTAGTTGCCTTTTAGTTTTTTTCCTTTTTTCCTTTGGTTGACTACCCTCCCCATGTTTTCTTGCCTTTATCTTTTTTGAACTGGTGCGTTCCATTTTCAAAATTCAAAAATTTTCAGAGGATGAGAAACTTACTGTATTTCGCCTAAAAATCCAAGTTAGATGAACGCCTTAGTTGTTCTGCTCGTTCCTCTGTTCTTCTTCGCTACCAATTCTGTGAAACAATGATTTCAATTGAGCTCACCTTGATTTGAAAAATCTTTTATAATTCGTGGCACCATTAATGTCTTCACTGAGACATGAATGAAGAAAGTTTTTTGAAATTCTCGCTGTCACATCAGGTATCATATCGGCAAGACATTTCAAATCTCTGGCCGATCCGTCTGTTCAATGTTCACCCATCCGCTAAGACATCTTGTAGTTCCCCCGATATCACAAGTCTCCCCGATAGTTTTCCTTTTTAGTTTTATTTGTCGCCATGACCTTCACCGAAGCAAACTATCGCCCAGACTTAATGAATCGAGCCAACAAGTCTTCATTTTACTCTGAAATCTCTTTGTCTCACCGAGATGTTCACTTTGTCAACTTAAGTCGCCAAGACCAAGTAATTGTCCTATCGATAGAATGATATTCATCGTGACCTCTCTTAGATCTCCCCACTGAGACTTATCTCACCGATACACTTTTCCTTCGGCGAGACAACGCAAATTGTCTTCTTAACAACTTTTATCTCTATACGCTCAGTTCTGTCGGTATAACATGAGGGGTCGGTAAGACTCTTTGAACTCTCCTTGACATCATTGTCTTACCGATGAGTCTTATTTTTGCTTTATCGACAAGACCAATGAATGCTTCGAGCATTCCTTTGAAATCTCACTTTGATGACTATCGTCTGGCCGATACACTTTTTCATATTCCAATCGATAAAAAGCAATTTAGCTCGATATGACCTCACATCATCATGCTGATACCTTGTGTCTTGCCGATAGGAAATGTAAACCCGCATTCTCTTGGTATATATCCTAATCGGTATGACACTTCTGATGTCTTGCCGATATATTGAAGAAATGTATATTATTATCGGTGAGACCTGCATCAACTTATGCCGATATTTTCAAATGTTAAATATTTAATGTCAGATGAATTTTGTGGGGCTATATGACAAAATTTAACCCGGACCTTGGTGAAAAATGCTATGTGAGGAAATTTTATGTCTGTAATATGAACTTCTTGGGAAACTAATAAGCATGAAGGGTTAATGAGGTTATCAAAATTTCACAATTCCAGCAGTGGCTCCGTCTGGGGATGAATGATTGTGAGATCATTGCAAGGATCCAGATCTCTGGGTAAGTAAACCAAACATTATTGATGAAAGCAAGTGGAGATGAACATGATCCTAAACTACTGTACATGGAGAAAAGATCAAATAAGGGATTCCAAGATTGTCCATGTACTAGCAATTTTATGTATCCTTTACTTCCTATACTATTGTGCATGGAAAGTTTATGAGAAGCTTTCTCAAGAGTTTTCCATGCACTGGCAACCCTTGATCCTCTGTACTTTTCAAGAGAAAAAGTTCTTTAGAAATTGCCCATGTACAGGCAACTCTTGTTCTCCACCACTCATATTTTGCAAATAATATGAATCCTCTCCTTGCTTGCCAACAACAACAAAAGGTCCTAACCACAAAGCCTCAAATTTTCCATGTTTTCCTTTCTCCTCGCACCTAGCATTCCACATCAATACCAGATCATCCTTTTCAAATTTTCTATTTTTTGCCTTTTTGTCAAACAAATACTTCATTTGTGTTTGCAACTTCATGTTCTAGTTTTGGGCTAATCTTCTCATTTCATCAAGTTCTGCTAATTGTTCCATTCTCTCTTCCATTGGTTCAGGAACCTCCATGTCTTCTTGAAGAATAAATTTATAAACTGGCAACAGATTCTGTAAAGGAATTCTGGCTTGTGCTCCATATACTAGTTCATATGGGGATTTTCCAATTGCTTTTTTGATAGTGATCCTATCAGCCCATACAGCTAATTTTAATTTTGAATCCCATATCTTTTTGTTTCCACCCAGCATTCTCCTAATGATCTTTAGAAGGATTTTGTTGCTATATTTTGCCTGACCATTAGCTTGTGGGTGGTAAGGAGAAGAATAAGAGATAGCAATACCATGCATACTGCAAAAGGCTTTAAACTCGTCTGATCTAAAACACATCCCATTTTCTGTGATCAATCTTAGTGGTGTACCAAACCTGGTAATAATTTTATCCATCAAAAAATTTATCACAACTTTACTTGTCACATGTTTGGTTGGGATTGCTTCTACCCATTTGGTAAAGTAATCAGTGGCTACCAGTATCCATTTGTGTCCTCCACTTGATCTCTCTTGTATCTCCCCAATAAAGTCAATTCCCCATTGATGAAAAGGGGCTTCAACCTGCATAGGTCTAAGTGGTAAAGCTCCCTGATATTTCATTTTGCCTGATAACTTTTGGCATGCTTCACATTTCCTTACATATGAAAATGAATCATTAAAAACTTTTGGCCAGTAATAACCTGCCCTAAGGATTTTATGTGCAGTTGTCTTTGTGGAATAATGGCCTTCACAGACCCCTTCGTGCATTTCTTTCAGAACATGATCAGCTTGTGACTCATCTAAACATAATAGTAGCATTCCATCTCTATTTTTCCAGAATAAATCACCTTCTATAAATACATATTTAGAGGCTTGTAGTCAAAGTTCTTTTCTGGTTATCATTGAATCCTTCAGGGCACTTTGTGTTCTTGAGGTAATGCATGATGTCTGTATACCAGGGTGTATGCTCAATGCTTGCAATTACATTTCCTTCTTCTTCTACATTGCAAATTTGATTTGCCTCAATGTTTGCTTTTGCCATTAACTTGGCCAATCCTTGGCCTCTTATCAATTTAGTAATCTGTATTTCCATATCAAATTCCTGAATTTTATTAATCCACTTGCACCTCTTCCCTGTTACTTCTGACTGTGTCAAAATTTCTTTTACAACTGCGTGAGGGACATAAGCAATCACTTTGGCTCCAACAAGATACAGTCTAAAGGCTTTTTTGGCCTTTACCAGTGCAAAGGCTTGTTTTTCCATTATGTCATACTTCAACTCCGATCCCTGCAAAGATTTACTAAAGAAGGACACAGGTTACTCATGACCATCCTCTTTCTGTAGCATAATAGCAGTTATTGTATGCAAGGAAGCGAATGAAAAATATTTGAAAAGGTTTTGTGAAATCAGGAGATTTGAGGACAGGGGCTTCCTTAATGGCTCTTTTAATGGATAAAAAGGCTTCTAATGCTTCTGGGGTCCATTCAATTTTTTGTCCTTTCCTTAGCATCTTTGATATGGGCTTGATAAATTTCAACAAAGTTGGACACAAACCTCCTAACAAAGTTAATCTACCCAAAAAATGATTGGATGTTTTTTACAGTTTTAGGGATAGGGACCTTATCTATAGCCTCAACTCTCTCGGGATCTATCCTAAGTCCCTCTTTTGACACAATGTGTCCTAAGAGTTTTCCCTCTGTAACAGCAAAATGGCATTTCTTAGGGTTCAAACTAATGCCATATTCTAAAGCTTTGATGAATATTTTTTCACGATGTTCTACATGATCTTTAGCTTTTTTTGAGTAAGCAGTAAGGTCATCTTGATACACCACCATTATAGCATTAATCAAGTTCGTAAATGCTAAGTCCATAGCTCTTTGGAAGGTCACTCGCGCATTTGTGAGACCAAAAGGCATTCTCACATATACATATCTTCCCCATGGAGTTGTGATAGTTGTTTTGTACTACTCAGATTCCCCGACCTTAACCTGGTTATAACCCGAAAAACCATCCATCATAGACAACAACTCACACCGAGTTACTTTATGTAGTATAGCTTCCATGTTAGGCAGAGGGTAGTTATCCTTGAGGGATGCTACATTCAGATTTCTAAAATCCACACACAGTCTGATATCTCCATTTTTCTTTCTAACAGGAACTAGGTTTGACATGCATGTTGAATGCCTGGCAGGTTTAATGATGCCTCCATCTCTAAGTTTGGCCAATTCCTCCTGCATTTTTGGTTCCAATGTGGGGTTAATAGGCCTTTGTTTGTGTCTAAATGGCTTTACATCTACTTTCAATGGAATTTCATATTGAAATAAATCCTCCCTATACGCCTTGAGGTCCTCATAAGACCATGCGAACACATGTTTATATTTTCTTAACAATGAAATCAGCCTTCTTCGGACAGTCGAGCTTATTTTCTTCCCAATATTTACTTTCCTTGGTGCCAGTTCAGTCCCTAAGTTTATTTCTTCAATATCTTCCCTTTTTACTGGTGTTTGTTTCATAAGGGATCGATCACTTCCATCGTATACTCTTTCCAACGCTACCAGCCCCTTGGGAAGTTTATTAGTCTTAAGTTGCAAGACTTTATTTCCGAATACTGTCTGTTCTCCATCAATTTCTTCTACAAAGGCATTTAAATCAATTTCTTGAGCCTCATATTGGTCTATGCATTGAAGGAACTTTAAGAGATCAATGTCATCATTAAAAACCTTCCAACTATATACATTGTCAGGCACAGTAGGTCTTGCATTGAACTCAACTTGATATATTCCTGCTAGCATGATGTCATATGTTTTCAATGCCACATTGGCCAGGAAGTCTGCCATTATGTTTTTTGATCTATCCACCCAATATATAGAAAAAGCATCAAATAGATCAACTGTATCCCATATAGCATTTATGTATTGTTTCACCCTCTTTTTCTTTGCAACATATTTAGATCTGACCTTTGACACAACTAGCTCCGAATCTCCAAAAATAGTTAACAGTTTAATTTTATGCTTGACTGCCATGTTTAAACCAGTTAACAAGGCTTCATATTCCGCCACGTTGTTAGTACATTCAAATGCCAATAAGAATGAATATTTAAAAGTTGAACCATCAAGCGATATGAAAACTATCCCAGCTCCATTACCTTCTTGGCTTCATGCTCCATTGAAGTACATTTTCCATGTCCCTTGTTGATTTTCAAAAATATTTTTATCAATTGGATCTTTTCTTACCAACTCAAGTTGAGATAGTTCTACTCTAAAACTCCCCAAATCAACATCACATAAACAATTAAGTTGCTCTTGAGGAGCATATTCAACAATTTGATTCATTTTGGGTTCCCTATATAATTTGACCTCTTCTCCATTCACTGGTATGGTGGCATATGATAAGTCAAACTATACATTGCCTCCTACTACTGCAGTCCACTGTCATGATAGAAGCATTCCAAACTGGGGAGGTGTGTCAATTACGGTTATGTCAATATTGTAAGCAGTTTGTAGGTAAGTTTATAATCTTACTTCCACATTCTTCATTATTCCCACAATTGGAACAGGCCTACTATCCATGGCGTAGCATTTACTTCCCTCCACATCTATCCACATACCAAGTTGTTTCATTACCCCTACTGGCATGATATTCATGGAGGCTCCTAATTCTATCATACAATTTCTTACTATTTTTCCGCTTATGAGTAAAGTAGTAAAGAATGGGTCAATCTGTGGTGTGTTCATTAGGCAGGCCTCTGAAATTTTTACCTCCTTCCTGTTATTATTTATTTCAGAAACTTCTTTATTTTCAAGGTTCATATTTTGATTCCCATTGGACATTAATTGTCTGGCACCTTCCCTATATTCCTTGATCTTCATCATTTCAATTAATAGGACAGACATCTTCAATTGAGATAAGGCTTGTATGAAATCAAAGGATGTACCTTCAGTTCTGATTACCTTTTTAGGTTCTATCAATTCTCCTTTGTTCTCTTCTTTTTCCCTTTTGGATGTTTGATCTAGCTTTTGCTTCTCAATGGGAATTTCTTTACTTTCCTCCTTAGGGGATCCCTTATGTCCACTTTTGTCTGGTTGTTTATCATCTATCCCTTTTGATGTCTCATTTGATACTTTTTTATTTTTTATAAATATTCCCCTTGGGACACCCTCATCTTTATTCACTGTTTTGTTCCTCAAACGATATTTGTTTCTAGCTTCCTCCACTGCTGCAATGGTCAATCTTTTAATCTCTTCTTCACTCGGTCTCCTTATACTGCATCTATTAGTTTGACTTGATGCAACAGGGGGATTTCACTCATTATCACTTTCTTCATGATCAGAAAAAAACATGCTGCTCTGCCATGTGGATATTGTATTTTAGGTGATCAACATTATACTCATATCCTTCCTCCTCTGAAGATGCATATTCTCGCTCCAAAGAGTTAAGAGTGTGGGAAGTTAGATAGACATTTTTATCTTCACCACCATCATTTTCCAGTGTGTCTTCTTCCGGTATTGACTGAGCTGTTACACAATGCTCTGGGGAATGTGGTGCATAACAGATTGAGCACTAGGTACTCTTATCTACCATATATGCTCCCTTCCTTTTTAATGGATCCGGTGTTTCTTTATTTCTTAGTCTATCATTTACCGGCTTCCCATCCTTCCAGTTTGTATTATAAGGCATGTCATGCAGCCTTGGTCTTTCATTCCTATATGTGTTCTCTTGTCTATTTGGGGGAACATATTGGGGAACCCTTGGGTTTTCCCTTTTAGAAAACATCCCTGCAGCTTTCGTATTATTTTCAATAGTTAATGCTATCTTTTGGGCCTCGGCCAGATTCCTAGGACCTCTGTTTCTCAATTCATATCTTGTCTTGGGATCAAATGCTTTCAAATAGATACTCAACACAGCAGGATCAACCAACTTGGATCCCTGAGGTATTTTATTATGTAATATAATAAACCTTAGGTTAAAATCAAAGGCTGACTCGTTTTGATGCTTTTGGATAGTCACTAACTCATGCAAAGCAAAATTTGATGCACGCTTAATCCCATACTGCTGAAGAAACTGTTCATGAAATACATGAATGGAATAATTGGATGCAGTTGGTAGACTGTTAAACCAGTCCCTGGCATCCTCAATCAGTGACATCATAAATAATCTCATCTGTACATCCTCATATTGTATATCCAAGTCTTGAATGACTGCTTTAAAGTTTCTCATATGCTCCTCGGCTATAACTGCATTACTTCCTATGAACTTAGGGACTAGGTTCCTCCAATTGTTGTCCAAAGGGTAAGGGTATATCTGAAATCCAGTAAGATCAAATTGTCTAATCATGGTTGTGTATTGTGGAGGGGGATTTTGGAAATGTTGATGCTGGTATAGTGGGTTAGTATTTGCCACATATTGTGGACCTTGTGGGGGTACATACTGCTGATGAGGAGGTGGTTGAATATTTTGGTATTGTGGTGGAGTGTTTGTGTTTCTATATTGATTCCTTGGCTGATTTTGGTGGGCTTGTGGGGAATTTGATAGCTTCATATTGTTATTCTTATGAGGGGGCGTATATTTGGGTGAACCAGCCATTGATGTTTTAACCTAAGCCTTTTGTAACTTCAATTTTTCAAATTCCTTCATGGCCTAAAGCCTTTGCTCATATTATATCCTTGACCTTTCTATTTCTTGCCTCATACGTTCCCACTGTGCATTTGTCTCATCTTGGGTCATGAGTTCATGCTTTTCTTCAGATGTTGCATCATATTCAAGTGCTTCCTCAAAAAGTGCAGCTCTCTAATCACATTCAAATTCTCTCCTCTTCTTAGCTTCAAATTCAGCCATGAACTCTTCATCTTTATCATGGCTTATTCGATGGAAGGGATTTCTCTTCTCTTTAGGAGTATGAAGCTCTTTAGATGGGCTATTTTCATTTGTTAATGCCTCGTATGAGTTGTGTATTTCCATCGGTGGTTTTGATATTCTATTTTTTGTGGCTGGATCTAGTTCATTGAATACCTTCTTGCCTTGATCATTTTTATAAGTTCATTTACCCTTGTCATTAGCACCATCGCCCTCCTTGTACAAATATCTCCTTCCTTGCATGTTGTGAGAAACTGTGATGGTCTAAACTCTAGGTCGATTCCTTTCTGATTTCTATTTTAGTGTATCAGCCTCAATTCTTTTGTTCATTCAGAGTCGCCACCCACTTTTTCTAGAAGCGAGAAAAGATTTTGTTATTATTTTACCCATTGGAGTCGATTTTCAAATTTTAATTGTGGTTTTCTTTTAATGACTCTATATGGAAAGGTTGTCTACCACCAGACTTCTCTCTAGTTTTCCCCAGTAGAGTCACCAATTTGTTAGGTCTCAAAAATGCTGGTTTGAATGAACCATGAGAGGTTGCCACACTCTCACTACATTATTGGCCAACCAACAAGGCCAACCAATATGGTTGAACCCTCTACTCTTAAGGCTCTGCTAAACCTAGATGAGTGCACCTATATAAATGACACATATTTTGAATTATGTTTCCTACTTGACCTAACTATCCACAAATGGCAATTTGATAGTGGAAAGATATGATCCTAATTTGGTATAAATTGTATATGCAATATCAAAGTGAAAACTTATATGTTCAATTAAGAGATGTAAATGAAATGGATGGAACCTATAAGGATAAATAAGACCAGTGCCTTGTTGGGTAAAACGGAGTCAAATGAAATCTTTCGATGAGTGGTTTTTATCTAGAAAGTTCTCTAATCGTTTGGCATATAATTATGAGTTTATAACTAGTATAAACATGCAAGGATGTAATTGATAAACCCTACTTGAGGCAAAATATCAAATCTAATTATCTGATTCTTCTTACTGATCCAAATAACATTACAAGATTACTGTAATTGATTGAAAGGAATTTAATTCTTCATTAAAGAACCCAATAAATCAAGTCACACAGAAACAACAAATGTGCACTGATAAATCGAATATATACTTGATACTTCAATTTAAACAATCAAGAAACATCAGATTGGAGAAAATCAAATAATCGCAGGAATCCAACAAACAATTGATACCAGGATGAAGCCACTAAATCAACAGTCTTTCATTATCTTCCTCAAAATTCTTACATGCAACATAGTCTTCTTGAATTCCATCATTTTGAAAATATTGTGCTTACAACAATCTATCCTATTCTAATTCTACTTATCTTCTACAAATTTTTCTACCGTAAGCAACGAATATTTATACATTTAGTTGGTGGAAGGACATGTCCTTTCAAAAAAGTTTTAAGCATAAAATGCTAACAAGATTAGCATTAACTAAGTTTTGTGAAGCCATAAGTGAACTGCAGACATGGGCTCTATGTAATCTTGGCACTTATGTGTATTTGCATGTCCTAACACATCATGGATCACGATCTCCATCATCATCATTCATTCGTTCTACTCAAATGCTTCATCCAACGTTATATCTTTCACAGTGGTTGTCTTCATTATCTCTTGGAGTATTAATTCACATTCGCTCTTACATGTAGTCATTTCTTTCAATTTTCCTTCATCATCATAGAACTTAGTCAACCTGTCTTCAGCGGCTTCTATCAATCCCTGCGCATCCCCTTGTAATTCCTCAAAGAATTCCCTGTGTTTATCCTTGATACGATTAGCGTTTTCAATTCCTGTAGTATTAGGAGTATCCTTTTTCATCTCCTCAATTCTCTCTTGGATTCTACCATCCACTCTTCTATGTTCTTTTATTGCATCCACGTATTGTGAATGTTTTCCCCAAATTTTATTTAACCAAGTGTCTAAAACGACCTGCCTCCTTTTAATTTATGCATTAAGTGTGTCCATTTTCCCTTGAGAGTATGCACTTGACCCCTCCCAATGGTCCTTCACTTGTGAACTTTCACCTTGGGTGAGCATCTTTGTTGGCCCCATTACAACACATACCAAGTCCTTTTAACATTCATTTTCTCTCAGCATTCTCTCATTATTGGTTTTGTACATTTCTCTCTCTCTGATCAATGCTTATATCTAGGCTTTATTCAATTTTGCTATATTGATCCCAATTTCTGTAGATGCAACTGGATCAGCCACTCCAGCCTTTAAAGTCATGACATGTCCAAATGCCTTCTCAGTATCAATGACAACTAACTTCTTGTGAGGGGGATATAAATCCCAAATCATCAATGTCTCTTCATCAAGATTGTATCTTGATCCTATATACACTTTTATCACCTTCTCTATGTTGAGCTTGTGTGTAGCATTGTTGTCCTTCAGGAAACTATCAAAAACCAATGTGGAATTGAGATCTAGCCCTGGGAAAATCATGACACCAACCTTTTCTAACATCTCTCTCCCTTTCTCAGGGGTCATGTTTGTCATCTCTTTATCCACCTCATCCCTCAAGTTTTTTCACAACTGTTCCTCATTTCCTGGTGTGACATTGTCAACCAGTCCTCTTATTTCTTTTCCTTTTTATTTGTATAAAAATGTTTTGAATTTTGAGGTTTTCACAAATTCATCATCTGGTATAAAAGATCTATATTCTTCATGTCATGTATCCACATCCATAATTTCCTCAATATTTATCTCTCTAGCAGAATAGGTGTAATCCTGAGTCCTTGTCCTTGATACCTTCCCGGATGGGCCTTGTGGCCTATCAGCCTCTAATACTTCTTTACTAGCAGCATCTATCAATTCTTGATCATGCTTCTCAATCACCATTTCAGCTTCTTTTGCTTCCAAGTTTCTGATTATGTCATCAGATTGATAGGGCACATGCTGATACCCTCCAAAGTTTATCCTCTATCTGGAAGAATGGATATATCCCTCTGGATCAAAGTTTTTCCTTGATGGTGCTTTTCTCATGTTATAATACAATAACTTATCCAGAGTTAAATTGTAGCCCTCCTTTGCTAACACAGTAAAATCACCAAAACACAGTGTACTTGGCATAAAAACTTGCTTCCCATAGGAACTTAAGTTCATGACACTGGAGAAATCCATTTGCCTAACAATCTCCAAGTATGCAATTCTATCTGGAATTGTCCTAGCCAAAATAAATGGAGTATCTTCAAAACCATAAACCCTAATCATAGTGGCATTTTCTAAACAATACCAATCCCCCTAGTTGTGGCTAATTGGTCCATTATAATCCTTAGGCCTGAGAAACCTCGTTATTTCATTAGAAAAGGAATAGTCACAAGGATTATTATAAAACCTATACAAAGGCTTCATAAAGTACTCTTCAAAATACAAGAAATTAGAATTAGCAAACCTATTGTCCCAAACAGAAGTCCACAATTGAATAGGCAATGGCTTTCCTTCCTTATCAAATTACAAAATCCTCAGCTCCTAGGGCCACAATCCTAATTCCTATCAAAAATATAGCACCAAGTGCATCAACAATGAATAATTCCTGAGGTGCAGGATAGAGGCTCCATTCTTTATTGCCATCAACCCTACATCCAGCTCTTTAAATAGATGTGAAGCATAATCAAAAGACCTAGAATTATGATATTGAACATCCGTAGCAATCACCATAGGTATAACTATCATATGCTCTGGGACCTCCATCCCCAATACCTGTCCCACAGAAAAATATGTGTACTTTATGTAGGGTTCGAAGAGATCCACATGAAATGGTGGTCCCTCACTGTCTTCCATTGGAGTCGATTTGCCATGACACCTAATTCTATGCAGGGGTAACCTCCAGCCCTTGTAAATGGTATCCATTCTTCTGAATTCACTCTCGAGCTCCTCACTTATGATCTTCTCATTACATATTCCTTCTAACTTGAAAACCTCGCTTATTGCATTCGCAGACACATGTATCACCAGGTTCCCAGATAAATCACATATGGCCCTATTCTTCAGATTATAATGACCAGCCAATAATTTCACCAATTCGACATCAACAAAAACGTTAGGGCACACCAGTTTTCCCAAATTGAGCCTCCACATATTACATACTGGCTCGAAGTGATTTCTTCTATGGTAATGGAAATTGAACAATTTTTTATCCTCTGATTGGGGTCCAAACATCTCCTATGAACCTGCATTTTTCATCCAATTTATCTATTTCCACCTTAAGTTGTGCAGAATGTCTTGCTTTAGGTCCTAAACCAAGTAACTGATCTATGATATCTTGGTTCAATTTTCTCTCAGTGCCCTCTAGTCGCATTTCTATTTTTTGCCTTTTTTCCTTTGGTTGACTACCCTCCCCATGTTTTCTTGCCTTTATCTTTTTTGAACTGGTGTCGTCCATTTTCAAAATTCACAAATTTTCAAAGGATGAGAAACTTCCTGTATTTCACCTAAAAATCCAAGTTAGACGAACACCTTAATTGTTCTGCTCATTCCTCCATTCTCCTTCACTGCCAATTCTGCGAAACAATGATTTCAATTGAGCTCACCTTGATTTGCAAAATCTTTTATGCTTCGTGGCACCATTAATGTCTTCACTGAGACATGAATGAAGCAAGTTTTTTGAAATTCTCGTTGTCACATCGGGTATCATATCGGGAAGACATTTCAAATCTCTAGCTGATCCATCTGTTCAACGTTCACCCATCCGCTAAGACGTCTTGTAGTTCCCCCAACATCACAAGTCTCCCTGATAGTTTTCCTTTTTAGTTTTTACTGTCACCATGACCTTCATCGAAGAAAACTATCACCCAAACTTAATGAATCGGGCAAACGATTCTTCGTTTTACTCTGAAAGCTCTTTGTCTCACCGAGATGTTCACTTTTTCAACTTAGTCGCCGAGACCAAGTAATTGTTCTACTGACAGAATGATATTTGTTGTGACCTCTCTTAGATCTCACTGTTGAGACTTATCTCACCAATACACTTTTCCTTCGGTGAGACCAGGAACATTGTCTTCTTGACAACTTTTATCTCTATACACTCAGTTCTGTCGATATAACATGAGGGGTCGGTAAGACTCTTCGAACTCTCCCCAGCATCATTGTCTTACCGAATGAGTCTTCTTTTCGCTTTATTGGCAAGACCAGTGAATGCTTCGGGTAGTCCCTTGAAATCTCACTCCAATGACTATAGTCTGGTCAATACACTTTTTCATATTCCAATTGGTAAAAAGCAATTTAGCTCGATATGACCTCACATCATCACGTCGATACCTTTTGTCTTGCTAATAGGAAATGTAAACCCACATTCTCTTGGTATATATCCTCATTGGTATGAAACTTATGATGTCTTGTCGATATATTGAATAAATGTATATTATTATCGGTGAGACCTGCATCAACTTATGTCGATATTTTCAAATGTTAAAGATTTAATGTCAGATGAATTTTGTGGGGCTATATGACAAAATTTAACCCAGACCTTGGTGAAAAATGCTATGTAAGGAAATTTTATGTCTGTAATATGAACTTCTTGGGAAACTAATAAGCATGAAGGGTTAATGAGGTTATCAAAATTTTACAGTTCCAACACTTTCCTTGTTAATGTGTAACCAAACTTTGTCACCAACCTAAAATTGATGATCAAATGATGCTTATCATGTCAAGCTTTTTACTTTATCTGGCTATTCTCCAGTTGTGCTTCAACTGCCTGATGAACTGCTTAGATCTTTTGGATTTTTGTATCATGATGTCCATCTTTAATATCTTCCTTCCTAAAAGAAAAATCCATAGGTGTCCTTGGAAGATAACTGAAACAAGACTCAGAAGGATATCTTCGAGTAGAAGAGTGAGTTGCATGGTTGTAATCATGTTGTACATAATGTAGACTCCCATCCCACAACTTAGTATGTTTGTTGTACTAACCTCTAAGAAGATGCACAACTGTCATGTTTACTACCTTTGTTTGTCCATCAGTCTGTTGATGGAAAGCTATAATTTTCTTCAGTCTAGTGTCCATAAGTTCCCACAATGCTAACCAAAATTCCCCCAAGAATTAAGAATCTCGATCCAATACAATAGAAGTAGGAAGCTCGAAATAAACCCATACAAATTGAAAGTACAAATGTGTTGTCAGTTCAATTGTGACCTATTTTTTACAAGGCAGTAGAATGCACATTTTATTGAACCTATCCACTACCAAAAATAGATAATCATGCCCTTTCTTAGACATTGGTAGCCCCCCAACAAAATCTATTGAGGCACTTTCCCATGGACAGGATGGTACAAGTAGAGGTGTGTACAACCCTAATTTCCTATTGTTAGGCTTGTTTGTTCCACACATAAAACATCCTCTAATGTACTTGGATATATTTTCTTGCATGTGAGGCTAATAACAATATTTGTGTAGTTGTGACACTATTTTTCTTACCCCAAAGTGTCCAGAAATCAATGATGTGTTTGCTTCTTTGATTACCTCTGCTTGTTCATCTTGTGGAATACATAATTTCCCTAAATGATATAGTAATTTGTTTCGCACATAGTAGTATTTATCTTCTACATGTTTTCCTTGGAATAATGTTGCATGTATATCCTTAAATTATTTTTCCTTAGCATACTATTCCTAATAACTTTCATGTGCCATTGAACTACTTTTAAGAATAATTATAGAATTTGTTATAGAAGGCCTAGAAAACATATCTGCTACTTGGTTTTGAACCCCTTTCTTGTATTTTATAACCAAATTAAAATACTATAGAAACCCCATCCACCTAAAGTGTATGCTTTGTTGAAATTTAGATTGTGAGTGCAAATATTGAAGTGGTTGGTGATCTGTGTGTATTATCGTTTCTTTACCCATTAGATAGTGTTTCCACTTCTTTACACTCTGAACTAATGCATACAGTTCTTTATCATATGTGGGATAGTTACTTACTACATATGTGAAACTTTCATAATGAAAGAAGAATGGTTTACCTCCTTGCATGAGTACTGCTCCCGTGGAAAACCCACTAGTAGTTGTTTCAATTTCATACGGTTGTTGTAGATCAGTAGAGCCAGAACTGGTGCAGTGTTGATCTTTTCCTTTAAAGTATCGAAGGCCTTTTGTTGTGGACCTCCCCACTGGAAATACTTCTTCACACTTTTGAGTGTGTGCAATGGATATTCTATGTAGGAGAAGTTAGCTATGAACTTTCTATAATATTGTACTACACCTAGAAAACTTCTAACCTCTATAACTATACTTGGCTCTGGCTAGTTTACAATGATTGCAACCTTTGCAGAATCCACTTTCAAGTGACCTCCTCCTATAATATAGCCTAATTACACTAGTGATGTCTTTTCAAAATCACATTTAGACATCTTTGCATACAATTTTTATTTTCTCAATACATTTAGTACTTTTCTCACAAGCTCTACATGTTCTTCCCATGTTTTATTGAATACAAGTATATCATCCAGATAAACTATGACAAAATCATCTATGAATGGATGGAATATATCATTCATGAATTCCATTAAGGTAGCTGGTGCATTAAAAATCCCAAAGAGCATGACCAACCACTCATATAGTCCTTGTTTTGTCTTAAATGCAGTTTTCCATATATTATTATCTACAACTCTTATCTAGTGATATCCACTATGCAAGTCTAACTTAGTGAAATAAATGGCATATTTTAATTGATCAAGTTATATAAGAGGGAATTTGCACCCCTTGCACAAATTCTCCTTTTACACATCCTCACCTTAGAAAACCAAATCCAAAGGAAAAATTGCACATAAGCCTGTTGCCTTCGTTCCACTTAGCATTTTATTTATGTCGGCAGAGGATTAACTACCGAGGACGCTCGCATGATGTGCAGACATCTGTGCGGTGTGCTTATGTCCCTAGTAGATTCTCACATCTAGAGCTTGTAGAGGTATTAAACTTCCCATTGGAGGTCGATTTGTAATGCCCTCTTTGACCAACCAATCCAAATATGGTTGTTTCCTTCATTCTCTCCTTCAAATTCACTCTTTCTTCCTTCATTCTAAGCTCTAAGGATTCAATCTAGCTCTCTACACAACATCCTCTTAGCATCCATCACTCTGTAAAGTAAGTGTGGAAAGAACACCATCACAATAGAGGCTTGATTTCTCTAATTTTCTCCCCCATATGCTAGTGAGCTCTTGGTGGAGGTGGTAAGCTTTCTACTCCTCTCCTCTATGATTTGGTTGGCTAGCATAACGCTGTTTTGTAGTGCTTTTGTGTTCTTTACTTAATTTCTTGTTTTATCATACTTTTCTCCATTATCGTTATCTTGGATGTCTGTGGAGGTGGGAACACCAAAATGGGGGTTTGACTGAGGTTGACCCCTAGATAGCCCCCCAACAATTTTCCTCTCTTGTGTGCAGGTGAAAGTATTCTTGGAGATAATTGGCGAATGAGTACCTTTGTGAGATCATTCTTGACATCCTCACTCTTGTATATTTACTTTATCATATTCGTGTATATCTTGCCTATTTCATAGTGTTATTTTTCCCCTTCAAAAGTAACTAGCTAGGTCGTTAGTCTATTTTCTTGCGTTCAACCTTGTCCTTTTAGTCCTTTGGTCCTACAGACGCCAGCACACATGAGAGACGTCAGTGCACCTCATTGTCATCCAGGATTCGCTCTTTCACCCTCGGGTAGAGATCTCCCTGATACATAGTGTTGACCCCAAAAAATGACTTGCCTAGCCACATTTAGAATTTTGGGTCTAGAAGGTGATCGAAGGACCTTATAGTCTTCATCATTCTCATCCCACATTTCCTAACACTCCTTTAAGTTTAGGTAAGTTAGGGAAGCCTTCTTCTCTCGACCCTCTATGACCTGGGGCCTTTATGTGGTTGGTCCCCCTCTCTTATGTTTTTGGTGAACCTAACGTGAACCAACGTTTGCTCTTTTGTTGGTGTTTAATCTTTTTCCCTTGTACCCTCTAATCATTCCACCCCTAAGTGTTGTGAAGGTTTATGAGCATCACAACCCAATCCACGACCTCTAGGTATATTGTTAGGAGAAGTGTATGACACCTTCCGATGGAGAAGATGAAGGTCACTTCTAGTTTCTCTATAGGCCTTTTCTCTGGTCCTGCAGTTGGCCTTGCTACTTAGGAGCAGGTGTCACAGGGCGAGTTAGGATTCTTCGATGAAACAGACTGTGTCCCTACTCCTCTTGTGTCTCCTACATCATCATCCATAGATGAGTTTGAAGTTGTCCATATCCCTTCTAATTATGTTGCTAGTCTTAGCAAAGGGTTGGGTGCTTTGGAGAATCACCTAGAGAAAAACCTGAAGCTAGCTAGGGTCACTAAGGCTATCAAAAAAATAAAGTATATGGTAGGAAAAGACCAAACAAGATGAGAACACCTAGCTAGTCTCACTGGTCTGACCGAATCGTACGCCCCTTCGAACCATAGTAACATTATATAAGGTAGCCCCTTCAAAGAACATGAGAGATAGTTAGGAGTGTTGATGCCTCCCACATCCATGTACATGGTCGACACAGTCCCTTCAATCAATATCCTCACTGCTTTCAAAATCTCCAAAACTGTCAAAGTAAACAAAATGCCTCTGGGTTTTCACTTCACCCCACCTGTCACCTCCAACAATGAAGGATTTGGAGGGATGATCAACGGAGGCTTTGGTGGTGGTGGTAGCTTTGGTGGTAGATATGGAACTAGCGGAAGTGGTTCCAATGGAGGTCATGGTGGTGACTTTGGAAGTGGAGGTTGCTTCAGCAGAGGTCACATTGGTGGCGGTGGCACTGGCAATGGCTTCGGTGGTGGTCACGGTGGTGGTTCTGGAGGTGGCTCTAGTGGCATTTCCACTAGTCCTATATCTTCTAACGACCTAATTCTGAACACTCTTCTTCAAAATATGGGTAAGATGCAAAACTAGCTAGAAAATCTCTCCCAAGCTTCTAGCCAACCTATCTTCCAACCCTTCCTCTGACATAACCCATTGTCAATGTCAATCCTTTTTGGAAACATGTGCCTCAATCTTCTAACCTGAACCTCCTAAAAGAGAAACATCGGTGAGACACCTTGGATGTCTTATCAACTGGTAGTTTAGCTTTAAAGGTTTGGAGGAGTTTAGATTGGGGAGACTCTTGCCAACGACAGTCATTGGTAGAACTTGAACTGTCGGCGTAAGTTTTCTAACTCTGAATGATGCTAGGAGTTTGGCCGAGAAGTTTAGATCAGGGAAATTCTTACCGACCTAAGTCATCGGTATGACCTAAACTGTCGGTGTGAGTTTCCTAGCTCATAGCGAAGCACATTGTCTAGTTGATAATTGGACATCGGTGGGACTCTTATCGATCTTAGAGGCATCAGGGTGACATGTAACTTCAGTGCAACATTTTGAACTTGTTTCGAAGCATGTTGTCTTGTCGAGAGTTGGACATCGGTGTGACTCCTACCGATGAGGTTTCGAACTACAGTTGAACTTATGCTCATTGGGAAGACTTAGTACCTCGGTGGGACATTTCAAACTAGCTCTGATGCTTGTTGTCTTGTTGATAAGGTTTTTTGGTTGATGTTGGGGAGACTCTTGGTGATGCATGTGGTCATGATGGTTCTTTTAGGATGTTGGGGAGACATGGGATATCATTGTGTCTTTCCAGTTGGTTTTCGATGGTGGTAGTCATGCCAATGGACTCAAAGTGGACCGTGGTTCAATGAACACTAACTTGGTTGACCTGTTGAGTTGTACAATGGTCATTGGAGGACTGTGTTGAGTTGGTGGTGATCATTCCCTGACTGGTAAGATCGACAGTTTCTCTATAGAGGAAATTGAACTAAACCATTTGTATAGAGATCGAATCGACCATGGTTGCTGGATATATATTGAAATATGTTGTAACAGTGAAAGGGTTTTAAAAAATTTTGCTTGTGTTCTTCATTGTTTGTTGTATAAGAATTCTAACAGTGAGTCATGGAACTATAATTAGGATTTGATTTGTTTAAGGTTGATTAGGAAAATGTTGCTGCTATAAAATTGACATCTGAAAGTGAAGTTTGAATCTCTGTATGTAATTCGTTTACTCTAATACAAAGAGGCTTTACTTGGTGTGGTGGGTTTTTCTCCCATAAGGGTTTTCCCATGTTAAATATTGGTCTCCAATTTTGTGTATGCTTTAATTGTCTATTATGTTTCTATTAATGTGCAATTTTAATGAACTTTAATTATTTTTGAACCTGTAGTCTTCACTATTCCTCTTAGAATTAGCATTAGGAAGGCATTTTTGCACCTTTTCTTTCCTTACAAGTGGTATCAGAGCCTGGCTAGTTGTGTTATCCTTGTGGGTAGGGTTGGTTTTTTGTGTCAATTCTGAAGTAGGAGTCTTGTAGAAGTCTGGTAAATTGAAATTGTATATTAAACTGGCAAGCACATCTGGAAGAGTAGAAATCAAAAAGTTCAATGGCAGCAATTTTGAGTTATGAAAACTTAAAATGGAAGATCTGTTAGTGGATCGTGATCTTTGGGTTGTTGTGTCTAGAGAAAAACCTTCTGGCATGAAGCAAGAATAATGGGATCTAGCAAATCGAAAAACAAAGGGGCTAATAAGGCTTTGTTTGGCAGACTTTGTCCTTGTAAATGTTCATGAAGAGAAAACCGCATCTTCTTTATGGAATAAATTGGGAGATATTTATCAAGGAAAGTCCTTGGTGAATAAGTTATTTCTAAGGAAGAAGTTGTATTCCTTGAAGATGGAGGAAGGATCGTATGTTGTTGATCACTTGAATACATTTAACATGTTGATTGTGTAGTTAACATTTGTGAGTGTGAAAATTGATGACGAAGATTGTTGTACACTTATATTATGTTCTTTGCCTAACTCTTGGGATCATTTATTAATGGCTATATGGAGTATGACAACCACTTTCAAGATGGAAGATGTGGTTGATTCTTTGTTATCAGAAGAGTTGAGAAGGAAGTCTTCTAAGATGGCAAAGGAGGCTCTTGTTTGTGGCAGATCAAAATAAAAAGGAAAGAAGAAGAAGGATAAGAAGTCCAAATCAAAATCAAAAGGGAGATCAAAGTCTCCTAGCAAGAAGTCCAAGGTGAAGTGTTGGAACTATGCGCAACCTGGTCATGTCTGAAAGGATTGTAAAGAGGAGAAAAATGAGAACAACAACAACTCTTCAAATTATGGTTCTTCTCAGAGTGATGCAGAGGCCTTCATTGAAGCCTTGGCAACTTGGGCATCGGATGATGTCTGTCTGATTGATTCTGGAGCATCTTTCCACATGACATCTCATAGAGACTGGTTTATAAAGTATGAAAAATACGATGGTGGAAAGGTGTATTTTGCAAGCAATTCGTCTCTAGAAATAGTTGGTCGTGGAAGAGTCGGAATTCAATTCCCTGATGGAAGAATCAATGGAATTGATGGTGTAATGCATATACCAAGTCTGGCTTAGAATTTAATTTTTGTAAGCAAGTTGAATGATGTTGGAGTAGAAGTATCTTTCTCAAGCAATGGCTTCAAAATGACTAGAGGCTCCATAGTGCTCACAAGGGGTGCTCGAATCGGTACTCTGTACAAGTTGGAAGCACTTGTTGTTCAATGTAACAGTGTCTCTGCAAAGTCATAAAAAGTTGTTTGTGATTGTAACCTTTCCAAACCCTAAATCTATTAAGGAACCTTACCCTAGCTAGTATAACATGAATACCTATTGTCAATACCATCAAGTTAACAAACATGATATTTAATGTTGCATGCACCTGCATCATGAGATACGGGATTGCATCGAGGATGGTACTATTCATCTCAATGGAAGTAAACCAAATACAAACAAATCAGTGGCGAAAGCCAATAGTGAATTGTAGATAAACACGAGCCTATTGTTGTCACATTCTACTAACATGATTAACAATCCCTTTGATTCCGGTACTCAACTTGAAGCATATGTTAACATGGTTACTATTACTCCTCATCTTATGACCGGTTCATGAGATGTAACATTCACTTTGTAGGATTTACTAATGAACAACAAACCTTCTCCACTTTACATTCATGCTCGCCTCAATAGCAACATTATGACAGGAGTTTTAGTTGACCCTGCGAGTAGAGTGAATATCATCATGCAAGAGACTTTATTGTTGAACTCCCTGCAAAGGGATAAATATGAAAAAATAAATTCCATCATCCATATGCATGATGGCCTTGCTCTCAAACCATATGGATCCTAGTTGGACTTAGAAACGTAGACATTATTTTCAATGTTATTCCTGAGTTGGATCTATTCAAGGTGAAGCTAGGTATACCTTGGCTAGCTTCCATGAATGGGATCGCCTCTGTTATTCACAAATGTTTAAATTTCTCCCATGAAGGTGTTCTACACGTGGTACATGATATTGGCTATCAGCCTTTAGTATCTCATGGGGGATATTCATTGGATCACTTTTGACCCACCCCAGTTGGACCGCTTCCTCCAAGAATGGACCTACTTTACAAGAATTATGTGAAGTATAAGACTGGGGGAAAAGGGAAGTCGAATCTAAACCTCTCTAAAGTTCACCAGCTAGCCCCTCCTCGAAAAGGGAAGGAGAATTTATCCCATCCTTGGGAGGACTCTCCTCCTCTTTCTAGAGAAGAGTTTTGGATGAGTATGCCTAGATTTTTCAATCTAATGATTCTTTCTTGGTGTAGGCCTAAGATTAGGATAGTGGATCTTCCTACTAAACCACCTAGACCTTGGTACTACTTGTACGATAGGTAGAAAGCCCCCCATGGGGAATCCTCTATGTCACGGCCTCCTACTGCTTCTGCTCCTAAAGCAGTGAATAGGAAAAGGCCTATTGTTGAGGCATTAGAGCCAACTCTCCCTGTTGTTTTTTAACATACTCCTCCTGCTCCCATTCAAGAGTCTATCCCTTTGCTATAAATAGCTATGGAGGACACTCCCATGGCTAAGCATGAGCCTTTCATTCCTTCACAGCCTCTGGCCTCTAGTTCAAAGAGTCATAGAAATTGCCTTGCACATGAGCGCAAGCATTGGCAAAAGGATCTCTTGGTTGAGCAGGCCACCTTATAAAGGAAGGAAGAGGAGATGACTACCCCTATATCAGGACCTCCTAGCATGTCCTCCTCTCTCCTCCCCTCTACTTATGTTCAAACCAGCTTTGTATCGCTTTTGGCTTCTGCTACAAGTGCAAATGCACTTGACCCCAAAAAGGTGCAAGTGTTCATTGCTCCTTCAATGGAGTCGCCTTTTTTGACATTTGTTTCAGATATCCCACCTTTCCCAAAGCCCATAGATATGACTAACACCTTAGTCATATCTACTGCAGTTCTCTCCTCCTCTTCCTCTACCCTTTTTTCCTCATTTGTGGGGAGTTCGCCTCCCCTGACAAAGAAAAAGGTAGAGAGTGGTCCTTCCAGCAATAGAGGATGTAGGAGAATCCCACCTTCTCTGAAAGGTGGCCCCATGTTGGCTTGTTCTATCTTAGTGATGGAACCAATCTCGGCTTCTCCTGAGTTCATCACCGCTCCCGAATTGATTGGTGAGCTTAGCAGTGAACCTTGGGTGCAAGCTCCTCTGTTCATCGAGGTGAAACATGGCACTCTTTTTAAGTGCATGTTTAACTCCATGGATGAATTTTTGACCTTGTCAGTGATCTTCGCAAAGTCATTGACCTTAGCACCACAAGAGTTGAGTGGAGGAGACCTTGCAGTTCCTTCTTCCTTAGCCCTTGTTGTGAGAGGGTCGAAAGCTCCTCCCCTTAACATTCCACTACTACAAGCTCATCCTCCTTCCCCCTATGATGATCTAGAGTGGGAATTGGATGACCTCTTGGTCAATCAATGTTATGGGGAGGCCTCTTCTTTATCTTTAGATTAGATGTGTGTATGTGGTGTGATGTGTTTCTCCATAATCATGTTATGTGTGTTTGGATGACCCTCGTCACCCCTATTGGTGCTTGGATACATGCATGGGTTTTGTGTTGTAAACCTCCCTCTATTTGTATCATCATTCTTCCATGTTTTTTATTGTTTTTCGAAAAATTAGGGATGATGCAAAGTGTTGAGGGCATTTAGGCTTCCCTTCCATGTTGACCCAATTTTTTATTTTTACTTTGTCTTCTCTTGCATTCTTCACATGGCCTAATATAGTAGGGGGTTGATGACAATTCATTTATATACTATTATTATACTTATATATATTTATGAGTAGTTCTAACCTCGAAATATCAGGCTACCCCTATGCCCTTTGTTCGTTTTTTCTTTCCTTTTTTTCTTTTCCCTTGTCTTCCTCTCTTCTTTGCTTGAGTTGTCCCTCTCATGTGTGATAATTCCACCTCTACATCACTTTGATCTTTAAAAAATGCATTTGTTGCTAATGAATATTTTCTCAAGAATCTTCACACACTTCTTTGTAAGAATTACATTCTCAACTTGAAACCCTAATGGAACATGTTTCCTTCATCATGGGTTTGTAAAGAAAGAACTTGAGAACCTTCCTCCGAAGTGGGAACAACTTTGATCTTCCCCTTGTGTGGAGGCATATTATTCCTTTCGAATTCCCTCATAAAGTGAACATCTTTCAGAAGGATTCCTTGATGATGAATCGATTCGAGAAAGAAAACACCAACTTTCGAACAGTGTGTCCTTTGAGTGGGCCCCTCTTCCTTTTGAAGGGTTCCCGAGGGACCCCTTTGAAATTTTTCCAACTTGTTGATGGTCTGTGTCACTGTTCGCTTACTTGCCCGCATGGTCGCTTCCTGACATGTTCTATCTGCAGGTAAACATGTCACTTTACGAGTGCACCCGTGAAGCTACTTTTTTACTCTACGGAGTTCACTTTCCTGGGTTTCCTCCATGTGAGAGATCTTGGGGGACACCTTCCTTGCAAGTCTACAGGCCTATGAGGTTCTTACTTCTTGGGGCTTCCTTCATGTGATAGATCTTGAGGGTTGCCTCCTTGTAGGTATGCGAGCCTGTGAGGTGCTTTCCTTCTTTAGCTTCATAGTTCTACAGAGCTATGAAGTCCTTTTCTTGTCCTACGCTCTCGGGTTCACCATATCATGGTCGGCTTCCTCAATAATTCAGGTATACTTTTCTAACTCTACTACTTCTCCAATCTAATTTACCGAAGCACTCATCAATATTCATGCTCACTAAAGTGGGAGAAAAATGTATAGGAGGTAATTTGTACCCCTTACGCATATTTCCCTTTTACACATCCTCACCTTAGAAAACCAAATTTGAAGGTGAAATTCCACATAAGCTCGGTTCCTTCATTCCACTTGGCATATTTTTTGTGTGTCAGTAGAGGAATAACTGGCGAGGATTCCCGCATGGTGCGCAAACATTCATGTGGTGTTCTTACGTCCCTGGCATATCCTCGTGTCTAGATCCTATAGAGGAATTACACTTCTCATTGGAGGTTAGTTTGTAATGCCCTCTTTGACCAACTGACTCGAATATGGTCATTTCCTTTATTCTCTCCTTTAAATTCACTCTTTCTTCCTTCATTTTGAGCTCTAAGGATTCAATTCAGCTCTTTACATAGCATCCTCTTAGCATCCATCACTCCATAGCAGCAACAACAACACTCCATCAACTTCATAGAGAAAGTGTGGAAAAAACACCATCGCAACAGAGGCTTGAGTCCTCTCATTTTCTCCCCCATTGGCTAGTGTTCTCTTGGTGGAGGTGGTAAGCTTTCTACTCCTCTCCTCTATGATTTGGTTGGGTAGCATAACATTGTTTTATAGTGCTTTTGTGTTCTTTACTTCATTTTCTACTTTATCATAATTTTCTCCAGTATCGTTATCTTGGTTGTCCATGGAGGTGGGAACACCAAAATGGGGGTCTGACTGAGGTAGACCCCCATACAACCGCCCAAAAAATTTCCTCTCTCTTGTGTGCAGGTGGAAGTATTCTTGGAGCTAACTGGCGATCGAGTACCTTTGTGAGATTATTCTTGCCATCCTTACTCTTGTATATTTACTTTATCATATTCATGTATATCTTTCCTATTTCATAGTGTTGTTTTTCCCCTTTGAAAGTAACTAGATAGGTCCTTAGTTTTTTTTCTCGCATTCAACCTTGTCTCTTTAGTCCTATGTTTATACGGATGCCAGTGCACCTGAGAGACACCAGCACACCGCGCTGTCATCCCGGAGCTGCACTTTCATCCTCAGACAAAGAGTTCCTTGAGACATAGTGTTGACCCCGAAAATCGACTTGCCTAGCCCCATTTTGAATTTTGGTCCAGTAGGGTGATTGAAGGACCTTATAGTCATCATCATTCTCGTTCGACATTTCCTAACACTCCTTTAAGTTGAGGTAAGTTAGGACAACCTTCTAATCTCAGCCCTCTGTGACTTGGGGCCTTGATTTGGTTGGTACCCCTCTCTTACACAAATAAATCATCTCTTCAAGGAAGAGGATACATTTTATTTACCGTTATCTTATTCAGGGCTTTGTAGTCGATGCACATTCTCCAAGACCCATCCTTCTTTGGTACCAAGACAATTGGTGAACCACAAGGAGAGGTACTTGGATGAATGACTCCTTTCTCAACCAACTCCTAAACTTGCTTCTTCATTTCCTCATTCTGCATAATGGATAGACGGTACATGTTGATGTTTGGAAGAGGCACATATTGTTGTAATTGGATTTCATTTTGTATCTCTCTTTGGTGGTAATCCCTTTGGATCCTAAAATAAGTCATCATAGGTGAAAACTACTTTGACCAATTCAGCTTTATGCTTTGGATCAAACCCTTTGAATGCCTCATATTTATCATCCTCTTTGTCTTTTACAATCATCAATACAAAGTTCTTACTAGCATTGACTAACTTCTTCATTTGACTAGTATTTACCAATGTTAGATTAGTCATAATCTTATGTGCTTGTACAAGGAATTTTTTACCATCCTTAAAAAAAGGTGATTTTTGTTTTCTCCCCTATAAAATATTGTTTTTTGGTCATAAAATAAGGACTCCCTAGCACAAGGCCACAAATATCTAAAGGAACCACATCAAACTCTACCTCATCTATAAAGTTTGCAATGATAGAAAATATTAACTTACATTACTTCGTTACCTATAACTATGCATCATTGAAAACCCATCCAAGTGGATATGGATTCAGATGAGGTGTTGTAGCCAAGTTAAGTTTCTTAACAACTTCTTTATATATTAGATTTACTTGAGATTCTGTATCAAACAAAGTATCAACCTTAGTATTCTTTGTTACAACTTGAATGTGAAATAATTAATTTCGATGCTTATCAATCTTAGGTGGAGAAGATTCTTTACTTGCACTTGCACTTGAAAAACTTGTATCAGAAGAAAGAGATATACCTTTTCCTTTACCTTGGATCTCGGTAGCAACAATATTTGTCTCATCCCCAGAGTCGGATTCAAGATCCTAGTATACTACAGCAGCAGTCTTTAGTTTCTGTTTGTTTCCTCCATATTTCTTCGGCCTTAGTTCTGAATGCAGCTTCTGACGCTGATTTATCCTGCACCTCTTTCTTGCAATGGGAGCATGTGGGTTTATCACTCTCTTTCTTGATGGTTGTTGTCTTTTCCCCCTTTTCTTTTTCTTTGTATTTACTTTCAATCTTAGATGGCTTCTTGTCAGACTTTTCATTGAAATTATTCTTACCTCTTGACTCCAAATGTGTGTACACATACTTCATCCAGAGTTTTAGGATTTAAAACCAAAATAGTATGTCTTAAGTAAGAGTGAAGACCACCTATATACTTGAGCTATGTGTCCTGGGTATATAATGGAGCATTAAGTGCAATAGCTCACTTTCTAAATTCATGAGTATAGTCTTGGATAGATTGACCCTTACCATGCCTAAAATTTTTCTAGTTCATAGTTAATTGTTGCATATGGCCTAAGGGATAAAACTATTTTTAAGGGAAACTTTAAAATCCATCCAAGTTAAATTGAAACTACCATGTCGAGCAATTTCTACCTAATTTTTACTCTCCCACCAGGTGAGCGCAGTTCCTCCCAACCAAAAATTAGCTAATTGGATTTTAGAAGTATCATCTAAAAGGCCTTAAATCCTACAATATACTTCTACTTGTTGAACCCAATCATCTAATTTCTTAGCATTTAACTCTCCACAATATTTAGGTAGTTCAAATTTTACATCCAATTTGATTATTGGCTTATGTGCACTTTTGAAAGGATTAACAGAAGAAGTATAATTAGAAGAAGAAGAAGATGGAGAAGATGGAGATGGAGGAGTTTTTGGAGGCTCTTCATCACCTTCTTCTCTTTTCCCTTTATCATTTTGATCTTCATCATCCTCACACTTCACTCTCTTTGACGTTCCTCCTTTTTCATGCTTCTTTCGTTCTTGCTTTTCCTGATAGAGATCTTCCACCATAGCCTTCATGTCAAGAAAGGCTCGTTGAAAACTCTTCTCATCGAGCTCGGAACTTTTTCCAGCTTTTGTTTCTTTCATCTTTGATGATGGAAAAGTTCTCCATTTACCGATCTCAAGATCGAATTTTTCAAGTGTTCCTTCACCTCACCGGCTCCTGGATCGCGTTAACATAGATCTGATACCAACTTGATCTATTAAGATCTATGACAATTGTGTGAATGAATGTTAATTTAATGCAAATGATAAATTGAATGTCTTAAGCTTAATTTTAAATGCTTTTGAAAATACATTAAAAATGATTAGCACAATAGAAATATGAGAGCATAAAAGAGAAGACAAAGACACAAATTGATTACGGATTTCGCCAATTGGATACATCTTTGGGTCCCTCTCCAATGAAGTGACTAATCCTTCAATTCTACTCCAAAATTCTTTACAAAGTCTCCTTGATTGATGAGGAAAATGAAGATAAATTCTCTCCTTCAAGTACAAACATTTTGGCATCAATCTCCTAACTCTACCTGCATAGAGAGTTCACTTCCTCCTAATTCCCAAATTTCTCCCATAACCTCCCTTTTTATACATAATTTTTGCCTAATATGGTTCATAACCATATGATTTCAAAAATCTCCCATATTTCCCATTTACAATAATAAATCTCCAAATATCCCCTTAAAAATATTTTAAACCCCTTAATAGTTATTTTAAACATCTTAAAATATTATTTTAAGCTCGTTATAATATCATAAATCAAGCTCAGGAATTTTAAAGGGGTTAATTTTTTTTAAATATATGGGGCTCGATTTAACTCGAGCCCTCCTTTTACTCTTAACCATCCTTTAGCCTTTATTTAAAACCAATGTGCCTCCTTTTATGTTGCCATGATATTCATTGGCGCAAGGGTGAGAGTGAGGGATGTGGGGGGGTAGGTCGGCGATTCAACCCGTCAAACCCCCCAATCAGCATTTATCTTCTTTAAGTCAACCTGTTGTCCTTATCATAGTAAAGCGCAATGGATGGCGCAATGGTCGGTGGGCTATGTGGAGAATAGGTGGTTGGGGGTTCGAATCCCCCAACCCAAATTTTTTAATAAACAAATAGTTGGAACTAACTGCCGAAGGAATAACCACATCGATCGAGGAGCTGTTAGGGTGCCATCTGGCACCATGCTATTGGTCCATGTTGCTCTATTCTATATGCTTGCTTGAGACATGTGTCACCACATGATTTAACCAACTCAACTTCTCATGCCATGTCAAACTACCACATGTCAAGGTTTGATTCATCCATGTCATCGTATGGCTCTCCATGTCAACATGTTGATGTTATCATTGTAATGCCAAGCTAGCATAGTCAACCCTCAACTCTGACCGGCCATATCTTCTATGTACGAGCTTTGTTTGATGTGAAACAAGTGACATTAGATTTGTGTCAATGAGCTCTTTGACGTGATGCCATTTTTATCCATTTTTAAGATGATCAATTTTTTGACCTCGCATCCTGCATTTGGTACCCCTATTTTGACCCAACTTTAACTGAGCATATCTTGAGCATACAAACTCCTTTCAACTCCATCCAATTTTTGTTGGGTTTGTTTCGCCAAGAGCTTTGAAATGGTAAATATTTCTAGAGCATTTGGAATACTTCAATTTTTGTTGAAAATATCCACCTGGATCACCTTGTACGCATTTAATAGCTATTGATATTTACACAATGATATGGCATTTAGAAGTTTACAAGTCAAAGATAATTCAATACAAGGCGTCAACCAAGTCTTCTACTTATATCAACTTCATGACTGTGAATTAATTTGCATATTACTTGCTCTTAATGCATGGACAGCATGAGTAATATTTGGCCTTTGGAAAATAGTCACAAGCTTAATATACTCGGCCTTTGACTTAGTTAATAAATCGGCCTATAATCATTGCCAATGATAATCGACCTCAAAGCATATAATATTTAAATATATATATATATAACATATATTTATATATACATATATATATTGACACACACACACATTTATGTATATGTATGTACATATATATGTTATTATATATTCATATATATCATATGTCAATTAAGCATGTTTATATTCGATGTCAAATGAATACCTCCAAGATAGTATTCACATAGTAATAAAAATATATCAATTGTGTATATATATAAATATGCCTCTATATACATGTATACGTATGTATACATGTATCGATACATTTGTATGGCATATCATTTTTCCAATCATACGCATGTATCGATACATATATACATATGGATATATGTATATATATTATATATACACACTTTTGATTACACACAAAGTCATACATTATTACTATACATATGCATATTCCACATATGTGCAGCATACTAATACAAGCATAGCAATATAGGGAGGAATTCATAACTCCAAATAGATAATCATCACCCAATAATGCACTCAATAATAAACAAGACCCATACTAAAGTAGACACGCAACTAAGGATCACTTTAACCAATTCCCCAACACAAATTACTTGAATCAACCATACTACTATGAGTGTGTGTGTGTGTGTAAGATCAGATAATTTACGTTACTAGTTACCTGTACAAGACCTTCTCTTGAGTGATACTTCCCCTCTTCCTAGAGGAATTGAACTTATACTTGCATCCAACTAACACATGCCCATGGCAATCAGTTGTTCATAAAATATGCATTTACACATAATACAACTCTAAATTTAGAATATCAAATGAATACCCATCCATTAATATATATGCATTTCTTTGTATAACATTAAATGAGACAACATTCATTCATAATGCATTGACAACAAAGTGCAAGCACAATTTATTCACTAACATAATACAAATCACATTCACATTTACCCTACATAGTAATAGTAAATATTAATTACACAATTGGGGTGTAACAATTTTCATAATTAAATAACTAGCAATTTCACCTTGGTGTGCAATGGGTACGCCAAAGAGGTGTGGAATGTTAATTAGGGAAAATCTTGGTATATTTTTTGCATAAATTTGTGTAGTATATGAGTTTGATTAGTATTCCATTTACAAAATTATGTTTTTTGTGCAAAAATAACATGGAGAAGTGATAGCTTGAAATCAACTATGCATCCACTTATAGGGATCCAAAAATGACTAAAATAAAACCTTTTAATCAAGAAGATAACAGGATCGATTACCAATAGGATGATATTATGTTTGCAATAGAGAAAGAGGGAGAGAGAGGGAGAGATAAGAATAGGAGGAAGAGACATAGGAGGGAAGAGTTAGAGAGAGAGATAAGGGATAGAGATAGAGAGAAATATAGTGATAGAGATGGCAATGGATAAGGAAAGGGATATGCATAGGAGAGGGAGAGATAAAGAGAGAGGAGATATGAGAGAGGTATATATACAAATGGAAGAGATAAATATATAGAGAGGGAGGAAGAGAGCGAGAGATAGAGATAGGCAGTGATACATAGAGAGGTAGAGAGAGGGATAGATATAGGGGTAGAGAAATATGGAGAGATAATGAGATAGAGATAGAGGGAGAGATGAAAGAAGAAATAGGGAGAGATATAGATAGAGAGGCAAAGAGATATTGATATAAAGGTCTAGGAAGAGGGAGAGGGAGGTAGAGAGAAAGGGAGAGAGATGGATGGATAGAAAGAGGCAGACATATCTAGAGATAGAGGGGGAGAGAGAAATATAGAGGTAGAGATGAAGATAAAGGGAGAGAGGAAGAGGGAGAGAAATAGACAGAGGTAGAGGGAGAGATAAAGATAGAGAGAGATAGGGAGATAGAGAGATATGGAGAGGAAGATATAGAGATATATAGAGGAAGAGGGAGAGGGAGAGGGAGAGGGAGAGAGATATAGATAGCAATATAGAGTTATAGAGAGAGTTATACATAAGGAGATATGGAGAGAGGGGGAGGGGAGAGAGATAGAAATACAAATAGAGATACTTAAAAATAGAGTGAAGTAGATAGACAAATAGAAATGGAGAGGAAGAGGAAGAGGGAGAGAAATATAAATATATATTACTAAGTAGCATTTCTATTATAGTTGATGAGTATTATTATAATCATTCTTATTTTCCTCAAGAAATGATCATGAAGAAAATATCGATAAAATATTTAGTTTCTCAATTCAAGGATTCATGGGTTTCATGCATAGACATATCTATCAATATATTCAACTATATTTTCTATTTATTCCATTTTATTTTTTCAATGTTAGGTGCTTTCTTGAGCTAGAGGAAATCATTGATATGTGTAGAGCCTTTGTGCTTCCACTCATACCTAGAAAAATGGATTGGTACTAAGTAATAAAAGTAAGAGGTTAATGTAAGATTAGGAAGTCATATGGTTTATACTTGTATCAGTAATCAGTTGCACCAAGAAATTTTCCAAGAACTTTTCACTAAATGTGGTAAATTTATGGTGCATGTAGAGTGCAGTAAGGTGTGGATTCTGAACTATATTTTGTAATCTCCACCTAGAATCCTTGCAAGTATTTTTAGGGGTAATGGTATATAAGTCTAATCATTTTGTATCATATGCATTAAGGGTGATGGATGATGTTGGGCAAATGATGCAGGAGCACCCAAGCGAATGCGTAATCAGCATCACCCAAAAAAAAAATTGTTTCGAGAGGTTGGTGAGATTTCATGGAAATATTTATTACTGGTAGAATTTTTCAACTCCATCCTAGATTTGATGGTGAAAGTTTCAAAGTCATATAGTTAACAATTTTAGAGATTTAATCATTTCATGACTTTGACTGGTAATTTGGAAAAGTTTTAAAATTTCAAAATCCATGAGGTTTGAGGTAGAATAGATTAGTGGGAAGTTATATAATGTTGATATGCTTATATCTACAAATTTTTGGAAGAATCTAAGCTATTGGTAAGAAATTACATCAAAACTCGGTTTTGTTCCATGCATTCATTCTATTGGCAAAAGGATGGTGTTATTGGTATGCTGGTACTAGAAATGTTCTTAATGTATAGATAATATGTTTTGATGAGATATTTGCATATGAATTCCTCCAAATTGAAGTGGTTTACATTTTTTCTTGGCTTATTTTTCTTACTTCATAATCAGCTATTGTTGGCACTAATGGTTATAAAAATAAGAAAGATAAAATAAAGGTTATGGGAAATAAACCAATAGATGTGAGAAGTTAAAGAGGCGAAGCCATATGGATTAAAAGTGGAGCCAATTTAATACAAAGGAGGATAGCACCAAGAAGGGAAGATGGGGGGATTTTTAGGGAGGTAACAAGGGTGGAGAGAATCCATGCCATGAATGGACACAGAGAGTAAGATCCATGCACGGCCTAAGGAGGACATATTGGTGATTAAAGATTATTTCCACAAAACAGGAAGAAGAGTGTAGCTGCCAATAGAAAAATATTAAGGTAGATTGATAGTTTGTCACACAGCTAGAAAGGATGGTGGGAAAATGAAATTCCAACATAGAAAAATTGTGAGGAAGAGGGTGGATTTGGTGTAGGTAGGTAAAGGAAGCCCACACCACTAAAAGGGAATAAAGGATGGTTCTAAAATTTTGTGCAACGAGGATAAAACGAGTTAGCAAGAGAAAATAACAAGCAAGTAATCATGTTGCATAGGATCTGAACAATGGCATAATTAAGACATGATAAGTTCATTGGAATGGAAGTGTTGATGGCCAAATCGACACAACAAACATTAAGCAAGATATTTTACCCTACTTCTCCTGAAAAAGATAACTAATCATAAAATCACTTATCTCCCAAGGTCTTGGTAGTTGGTTCACAACTATACTATATTACTGAATGGTCAACATGACTATAATGTTCAAGGGCCCCTTTTTGGTTTAAAAGCAATAAACTGGTATTTTAAACATTCTAACAGCAGATTTTAAATAAATAAAAAAGGATACGCCATAGGTTTTAGAACAGAAAACATGAATACATATTGTTCTTATATTCGGACATGCAATTTTGTAATAATCTTTTCCTTAAAGTTAAAAATAATAAATGAAACAACTCATAATCATTTAGGTAGTTATATCCATTCACATTTTAGATTTAATAAGCATACTTGCAATTCATTACACCAAAATTAATTTCATTAAAGACATATTCAATTAACTCATTATAGACTTTGTAGATCAACAAACAAAAGGAAAATATCATTCACAAATGACACTATCGATGGTTTTAAATTCATCTCCTTCTATTGATTTCAATCAATTAAGTAGCATTTACATCTAGCCAAATTCCCTGGCGTATGAAAAACCATTATCTTTTAATGTCATCGCTAAACTTAAGAAATATTTGAAAAGTAATTGACTACATAAAATCTTAAAATTGTCTAACTTAAGGTTGTAAAATCTGACTTCAATTAGCTGACCCTTTACAATGAGGTCAATTGTTCAATATATAGAAAAGTGCAACATAAAAATCTCCTTCAAAAACCCTAGATCCTAAAAATTAGGGCACCTACGTGCAGATCCACAATTATAGGAGGCATCCCAATTCAACTTGGAGTGTTCACATAATCAAAACTACAGGCATAGGGAAGTGGCGCTTCTTTCTTTGTTGGCTAGAGATGGCCTTTAGTTAACTATTGTGCCTTCCTATAAAATAGGAACTTGACAAAAAATTAACTTTGCTGACTTTATCCTATTTCAAAAAAAGCAGGATATTCTCTTTTTATTTTCCAACCTTACTCCATTTAAGATGCTCTTCAAAATTTCCAAAAATATATTCCAAAACCTTTTCATTAGGTCAATCTATCCATTCCACCTATAACTTTGACCTCTCAAAATATTTTGTTACTATTGTTGTAGTATCCTCAAGTTGGTTAACATCATTTAGAGCACATCAAGCATCAAATCTCACATCCATTAACTTATCTAGGAGAGTCTCATCAGGATTGTCCCCCTCCTTCATCAGTTTCTCCAACCAACTATCCCAGAAACCTTTCAGCCTTCAAAGAATTCAATTTATGGTCTTCTAGTATGTCTTGGGTGGTGATATTAGTTATAGCTTCTTCGAATGCCACTATATGATCCCACAAAACATGTTGAACCCTGAGTAAAAGTACTCTATGTTTGATAAGAACTTCTGATCCAAAAACAATTATATTAATAGATTTATTAATGTAATCTAGATCTTCATCCCCTAATATCCCTAATCCAATCATCATTTATCTTGGAAATTTGTCTATGACCCTTAAATTTCCCAAGTATTTTCTTTACTTTTCTTCCTCATCCCACATCTTTTTCAAATATTCCTCTATTTTCTTCCAAAGTGTGTGTGCTTCCTCATAATACTTATACCACTCAATGATACATTCATATACTTCCTTCTTAAGAACACCAAACCACTTATCAAACAAGTGATCCTTTCTTTTCATATCATTTAAATTATCTACCTCTTTGCAGCTTATCAGTAGTGGCACCTTTGATGATGACGGTTTCTCTGAGGATGGTAAGGTAAGCTCCTTCAAAACCTTCTCATTTGTTCTACTTGATATTTCACCTCATCCTTTGCATGCTTGTCCTTCACCATTCTGGACTTTGTTGAACACACTGAAATATCAATAAGTTCCATCTATTGGATCTAAATTCGCTTGCCCAGATTGACCGTGCTGAATTAGTAATCTGAAGCCTACAACTCATGGTAATCTTTGTCAACCATAGGAGTAGAAATATTTGCAATCAAATCCCCATCATTAGTTAGTTTGGTGGAATGTATGGCCCTGGATTTCTCCTTAGGTTTTACCACTTTAATCTCCTCTATCATTTCATCTTGGCTTAGAGGCTAAGCCACCTCTTGTTGCATCTTCTCTAGATTTAGTTTCAGCCATGTAGGAGCTACAAGGGTTGTTGCTATTTATTATTCCTACCAAGGAGGTTCTTCATCTCCTTTATTTAGTTCTTGCAACTATTGAGCCTTTTCTCATTCTAATCTTTCCTTTTCAGCCTTTTCCTACTCGAGTTTCTCTTTTTTACATTTTTCTCAATTGAGCCTCTCATTCTCATCTTTTATTTTTTCTATTTTCTTTAGCTCCATCTCCTTTATTTGAGATTCTTCTTCATCTATTTTATTTTGTTCTATTTCTTTTACCCAAGTTTCTTCTTTTGTAGCCTTATCCTTAGCAGCTTGCTTCTCAACACTTTCTATAATCTCTTGCTGCTCATCTTCAGTCAAGATATGTTCAGCTTTTGCTTCTCTCCAAAGGCTTCCTTCCCCCAATTCAGTGTCTTCTTCCTCAAACTCCTCTTCATCTTCTTCCTTTTCCTCTTCCCAAAGAGTACTCTCTTCAAAAATTTTAGGGGAGGGGAGACTATGTGACTATTATTATAGGAGTCTCTTTTCCTTCTTTGGTTGCTATCTCTTTTGTTGAAGGAGTGATAGAGGGAGCTTCCTTAATCACTATTTCCTCAACTTGTGGAGGAGCAATAAAAGGAAATTCTTGAGTAGTCTCTATTTCTAGGTATATTGTGGAAATAGATTGGACACCCAACCCTATGACTACTCCAATAGTAGCTTGATAAGTGGTTGTAGCCTTCTAGAAGGATTCTATGACTTTCTCCATTGTAATCTCTCCCTCTCTTATTTATGGGATCTATTTCTTGAGTGTCTTGTATTTATTCAATGGAGGAAAGGAATATGGTTTCCCTTGTGCCCCTTTCCTCTTAACCCTACTTTGCTTGTCCTGAAAACATTCAGTAATCCATCTCAAAATTCTTTCCACAACAGTTGTAGATATTTTATCAGTGTTACACTCTTCTTTTTCCATCCAATTGATAAGTGCTAACGTTTGAGTATCCACCTGTTCCCTATCATATTTATGATCAAGGGTTAATCCATTATCTGACATACCTTTGGGAATGTCTTATTTTACTTTAAATGCTCTCATCTGAGGGATGGTTAATCTCTCATACTTTCTCTTCCTTGCTTTAAATTCATCTTGCAAATCTCCCCAGAAATCCTCTATGTTGGGCTCATGATGCGGAAATGGGGATGTATACAGGTTGTTCATTTTTCCTATTGGGTCAGAGTCTTCTCTCCCTTGATATAAGTTGAGGTTAATTTCCTATAGCTCCTTAGTTGCAGATTTAGCAGCTCCAACAAATGGGCATTGATAGAAACCAAGGTCAATAGGATACTTAACCTCTCCATCTTTATGCTTGCTATAGAACTTGAGGTTAATCTCCCTCATTTATCAAGAGAATTCAATCAAAATAAATTTATTATTGCAACACCTAGGTAGCAAGAATGGAGCTCCATCATACCCCCATAAGTAGATGTAGGTTGACTTAGGATACTAGATAAACTAGTTCCCCCATTGATTTACCAATTCCATGGCTTTTATAGTCAATCTGAACCCAGCACCACCTAACAACTGAGTAATTATTACATACAGAAAAGCATCATTAACTCTCTTGAAATTTTTCTCTAATGCTTTAAGTTCCAACTAGTCATAGTATTCCCAGATTTTACTTTGTCTTGGCCCTTCACCTCTTTAACTCCCACAATGTTCAAACCTGAGAAGTTTCCAATCCTAGTTTCATATTATATTACATATGATGATATTTAGAAATCCTTTGAATCTTTTACCTTGGTAAGCTAGTTGTGTATATTATCATAAACAATTTATCCCCAGTCCAAGTATACTATCCCCTTTAGGATCACCTACATAAAATGGAACATACAGTTTTCATTCATATGGGAGCTTTCCTTACCCATTACTCTGATCAATAATGTGATAATATACCCTATTTCTAAAAAGAAATAAGATCTCCTAAAATTTGTAGGAAACTCGGTAATAGACTTCTTACCAACCTTCAACCAATTCTTATTTGCATGTCTTTGGTGTGTTCTCACATCATTCTCATATTATTGCAGTGTCTCAGCTTTTGTTACAATCTTTAGTTGAGGGTAAGGTGGCAAATCAAATCATGTCCTAATCATGGCAAGAGAGAGGTCAATTATCTTGTTTCCCCATTGGTCAATAGACTTATGTTGTGTAGGTTTGTAAGCCTCTACTACTGCTAGAATAAATTTGGGATATTGAATAGCAATGGGGAAAGATGCCACATGAGCAACCCTTGAAGCTTCTATTAGAACCCAAAATTTCCATAAAATTCCTAGGGTTTTCCTATTACTTTCCCTCAAATTCTATGAAAATCCTAAAGTATTTTCCCTTTTAATCTGATATTTTCCTATCTTTCTATGAAATAATTCACTTGTTCCCCTTACATTAAGCCAAAAAACAACTTATTTTTACCACTAATCTTTTACCCTTTGAAAATACTATCCTTTTGATTCCTACTGCTTTACCATGGACAACCATCAAACCAACCACGATACTATGGTGGAGGCAAGCCACAGTCACGAAGACTATTACTGCTACACCACAAGAAATCATATGACTGATTGCGGTGACTGCGGTGATAGGGTTAGCAACCGATGAGGTGGTGGTCAACAGATAGTTACCACTCAACCACAGGGTGGTCAAGAGGAAGTCGTGGTGATCATGGTAGAGGTTAGATAAATGGTGGAGACAAGCGGTTACCAGAAAGATGATGGTGGTGGAGGCTAAGGTACAGGCAGGAAATGTTTACCGCCACACCACGTGTGGTCAATTCATTGACCGCGGTATCACGGTGGTGGTTAAAGACAGTTATGATAAATATCACCATGCAGTCTCCAAATAGACTGCAGTGATTGCGGTAGCAGCCAAGGAAGTAGTCTGGAGGCATCAGAAGATAATAGTAAATGGTTACCATAGAACCACTAGGACTTATGATGCAAACTGCGGTTATTGCGATAAACCGTTAACAGTCAGCAGTGGCGGTTATCGCCACACCATGACCGGCCAGAGCTGGAACCACGATGATCATGGTGAACAACGATAATGGTGAAGGTGGCTACTGCGGTACCACTGGCAGTCAAGCCAGAGACCACGGTAGCACGGTAAGCATGGAAATAGTCGTCATGGTTAGCAGAGTGAAGACAGGTCGGGGCTAGGCACCGCATAACCGTGGGTGGAAAAGTCAAACCCATGGTAGAGTTGTGAAAACAATGAAAACCACGCGGAGATAAAATATAAAGACCAATCAAGGCATAAAGTGAAACATAAAGGCAAGAAAAGCATTGAAGTTAAAATTTGACACAGAACTATAGTTGAAAACATTTAATTTGTCGATAAGGCAATAAAATTAAATGTTTTAATTTTATCCGCAGAATGTAAATGACTGTAATAGAAAGTGAAGGGTCATGACCCTTAAAAATTCTTGTATAAATACTTGTAAAAATTAGTAAGATTGGGGAGGGGTAAAAAAAAAAGAGGTAGATTAGAATAGGACAGATTGTGGCAAGCATAATATTTTTGGAATGTTTGCATTCAGGAAGACTATGTTGCATGTATAATATTTGAGGAAGATAATGAAAGACTGTTGATTTGATGGTTTCATTCTGGTATCAGTTGTTTGTTGGATTTCCACAATTATTTGATTGTCTCCAATCTAATGTTTCTTAATTATTTAAATTGAAATATCAAGTATATGTTCAATTTATTAGTGCACATTTGTTGTATCTGTGTGGTTTGATTAATTGGTTTCTTCAAAAAATAATTAAATCCCTTTCAATCAATTACAGTAATCTGGGAATTTTATTTGGATCATTAAGAAGAATCAAATAGTTAGGTTTGATATTCTTCCTCAAGTAGGGTCTTTCAATCATATTCTTGCATGTTTATACCAGTTATAAACTCATATTTGTATGCCAAACAATTAGAGATTTGCTAGATAAAAACTACTCATCTAGGACTTTCATTTGACTCTGTTTTACCCAACAAGGCACTGGTCTCCCTTACTTTCATTACTTAGTTTTATTCATTTCATTTGACATATGTTAACTGAACATATCAGGCTTCACCTTGATATTGCTTACATTATTTATACCAAATTTATCTGATATTGCATACACTATTTAGACCAAATTTAGATCATATCTCTCCACTATCAAATTGCCATTTTGGATAGTTTAGTCAAGTAAGAAGCCTAGTCCAAAATTTGCAGCATTCATATAGGTACACCCGCCTAGGTTTAGTAGAGCCTTAAGAGTAGAAGGTTCAATTGCACTGGTTGGCCTTGTTAGTTGGCCAATAACGTTGTGAGAGCTTGGCAACCTCTCGTGGTTCAAACCTGCATTTTTGAGACCCAACAAATTGGCAACTCTATTGGGGAATAACTTGAGAAAAGTCCAATGGTAGGCAGCCTTTCCATATAGAGTCATTGAAGAAAGATTCACAAATAAGAAATTTGAAAATTGACTCCGCTGGGTGAAATAATAGCTTTTCTATTTTTCTCTTTTAAAAAAAAGTGGGTGGTGACTCTGAATGAACAAATGCATTGAGACTGATAAAATAAAATACAGATCAGAAAGAAATTCTCCTAGAGTTCAGACTATCACGATTACTCACAACATGCAGGGAAGAAGATCTTTGTACAAAGATAAGGAGGGTCCTAGTGGTAAATGTAAGTGGAATTACAAAAATGATCAGGGCAAGAAAGTGTCTAAAGACCTCGGCCCAGCAGCAAAAAAAAAAACATCGAAACCATCAATGGAAACACATAATTCATATGATGCATTAACAAATGAAAACAGCTCGTCTAAAGAAATTCACACTCCGTAGGAGAAAAGAAACCCCCTCTGGCAAATAAACTATGAGAATGATGACAAATACATGGCTAATTTTGAGGCTAAAAAAGGAGAGAGTTTGAATATGAACAAAGAACATCACTTTTTGAGGAGGGACTTGAGTATGAAGAAGCATATAAAGAAAATCATGAATTTATCACCCAAGATGAGCCAGATGCACAGTTAGAATGCATGAGGCAAGAAACAGAAAGATTAAGAATAGAATATGAACAAAGGCTTCATGCAATGAAATAATTTGAGAGATTGAAGTTGCAAAAGGCCCAGATTAAAATGCCAATTGCTGACTCACCTAAATACATGCCCTCTCATAAAAATAATAATATGAGACCATCAAATTCTCCACATGCCCATCGAAATCAGCCAAGGAACCAATATGGACATCAAAATGCTTCACCACAACATAAGGGTGTTCAACCACCTCCTTATCAACAGCATGTACCCCCACAAGGTCAGCAATATGTAGCAAATAGGAATCCATTATACCAGCATCAGCATTACCAAAATCCTCCTCCGCAATATACAACCATGATCAGGTAATTTGATTTGGTTGGATTTCAAATATACCCTTACCCCCTGGATAACAATTGGAGAAACTTAGTCGCAAAATTTGCAGGAAGTAGTGCAGTCGCAGTCAAGGAGCATCTAAGAAACTTTAAAGCAGTTATTTAGGACCTGGATATGCAATATGAGGATGTACATATGAGATTATTTATGATGTCTCTAATTGAGGATGTCAGGGATTGGTTTAATAGTCTACCAACAGTATTCATTGATTCCATTCATATATTTTATGAGCAGTTTCTCCAGCAATATGGGGACCAATGTGCATCATAGTTTGCTTTGCATGAGTTGGTAACTATCCAAAAGCATCAAAATGAGTCAGCTTATGACTTTAATCATAGGTTTGCCAAACTACATAATAAGATACCTCGTGGATCCAAGTTGGTTGATCCTACAGCATTGAGCATCTACTTGAAAGCTTTTGATCCCAAAACAGGGTATGAGATTAGGAACAAAGATCCTAGGAATTTGGTTGAAGCTCAAAAGATAGCACTCACAATTAAGAATAATAGGAAGGTTGTAGGGATGATTTATAAAAGGGAAAACCCTAGGGCTCCCCCATATACTCCCCCAAATAGATAAGAAAATACATATAAGAATGAAAGACCAAGGTTGCATGACATGCCTTACAATACAAACTAGAAGGATGGGAAGTCGGTAAGTGATAGACTAAGGAATAAAGAAACACCAGATCCATTAAAAAGGAAAGGATCATATATGGTAGATAAAAGTCCCTGGTGCTCAGTTTGTTATGCACCACATTCCCTAGAGCATTGTTTTATAGCTCAGTCAATACCAGAAGAAGACATATTGGAAACTGATGGTGGTAAAGACCAGAATGTCTACTTAACTTCCCACACTCTTAATTCTTTGGAGCAGGAATATTCATCTTCAGAGGAGGAAGGATATGAGTATGATGTTGATCATCAAAAATACAATATTCATATGGCAGAGCAACATGTTTTTTCTGACTATGAAGAAAGTGAAAATGAGAAAACTCCCCCTATTGCATCATGTCAAACTAACAGATGTAGTATAAGGAGACCGAGTGAAGAAGAGATTAAGAGGCTAACTATTAAAGTGGTGGAGGAAGCTACAAGAAAGTATCGGTTAACGAACTGAACAGTGAATGAGAATGAGGGTGTTTAGAGAGGAATATTTGTAAAAAATAAAAAAAGTATCAAAAGAGACATCTAAGAGGACAGATGATAAGCAATTTGACAAAAAAGAATAGAAGTGTGCTCCTAAAAAAGAGGGTAAAGAAGCCTCCATCGATGAACAAAATCCAAGTCAAACATGCAAAAGGGAAAAGGAGGAAAGCAAAGGAGAATTAGAACCAAAGAAAATAATCAGAACTGAAGGTACATCCTTTGATTTCGTAAAAACCTTATCTCAACTAAAAATGTATGCCCCATTACTTGAAATGATGAAGATTAAGGAATATAAGGAAGGTGCCATTCAATCGATGTCTAATGGGAATCAAAATATAAATCTTGAAAATAAGGAGGTCCATGAAACCACTAACAAGAGGAAGGAGATAAAAGTTCCAGAAGCCTGCTTAATGAATACACCACAGATTGACCCATTTTTTACCACCCTGCTCATAAGTGGCAAGTTAGTTAGGAATTGTATGATAGATTCAGGTGCTTCCATGAATATTATACCAATAGGGGTAATGAAACAAATTGGTATGTGGGTAGATGTGGAAGGAGGTAAATTCTACACCATGGATAGCAGGCCTGTTCCGGTTGTAGGAGTAATAAAAAATGTTGAAGTAAGGTTAGTAACCTACCCTCAAGCTGCCTACAATACTAATATAATCGTAATTGACACACCTCCTCAGTTTGGAATACTTTTGTCAAGACAATGGACTGCAGCAGTAGGGGGTAATGTGCAGTTCGACTTATCATATGCCACTATAACAGTAAATGGTGAAGAGGTCAAGTTATATAGGGAGCCAAGAATGAATCAAATTGTTGAGTGTGTTCCTCAAGAACAACTTAATTGCTTCTGTGATGTAGATTTGGGGAATTTTAGAGTAGAATTATCTCAGCCTGAATTAATGAACAAAGACCCAATTGATAAACATATTTCTGAAAATCAGCAAGGTGTGTGGAAAATGTACTTTGATGGGGCATGCAGTCAAGAAGGTAATGGTGCTGGGATAGTTTTCATATCACCTAAAGGTACAACATTTAAATATTCATTTATGATGTTTTTTGAATGTACAAATAACGTGGCAGAGTATGAAGCCTTGCTAATTGGTTTGAACATGGTTGTCAAACATAAGATTAAGTTGTTGTCTATCTTGGGTGATTTCGAGCTAGTTGTATCACAAGTCAGACCAAAATATGTTGCAAAGAACAAAAGGATGAAACAATATAGAAATGTTGTGTGGGATACAATGGAACTGTTTGATGCATTTTCAATTGATTGGGTAGATAGATCTGAAAATTTGATGGCTGATTTTTTGGCTAATGTAGCCTTAAAGAAAGATGATATCACTTTAGCAGGGGTATCTCAGGTTGAATTCAAAACAAGACAAGTTGTCCCTGACAACATATATAGCTAGAAGGTTTTTAATGATGATGCTGACCTTTTGAAGTTTCTTCATTGTATAGACCAGTATGAAGCATAGGAGATTGATTTCAATGCTTTTGTGGAAGAAGTAGATGGGAAACAGACTGTGCTTGGTAAGGAAATTTTGCAGCTTAAAACCAACAAGCTTCCCAAAGGGCTTGTGGCATTGGAGAGAGTGTATGATGGAAATGACCGTTCTCTCATGAAGCAGACACCTATTAGAAAAGATGGCATTGAAGAAATAAATCTGGGAACTAAATTAGCACCTAAAATGGTTTATATTGGAAAAAGGATAAGCCCAACCATCAGAAGAATGCTGATTACATTACTAAGAAAGTACAAGCATGTGTTTGCTTGGTCTTATGAGGATTTGAAGGCGTATAGAGAGGATCTTTTTCAACATGAAATTCCACTGAAGCCAGACGCAAAGCCATTCAAACAAAGGCAGAGGCCTATCAATCCAACTCTGGAACCTAAGATGCAAGAGGAATTGGAAAATCTTAGAGATGGAGGTATCATCAAACCAATCAGGCATTCAACATGGGTGTCAAACCTAGTTCCTGTAAGAAAGAAGAACGGAGATATCAAACTGTGTGTGGACTTCAGAAATTTAAATGTGGCATCCCTCAAAGATAATTACCCTCTACCTAACATGGAGGTTGTACTGCATAAAGTAATAGGGTGTGAGTTGTTCTCTATGATGGATGGTTTCTCTGGTTATAATCAGGTTAAAGTTAGAGAATCTGAGCAGTACAAAACAACTTTTACAACTCCACAAGGAACATATGTCTATGTAAGAATGCCATTTGGTCTCACAAATGCAGGAGCAACCTTTCAAAGAGCTATGGACTTAGCATTTGCAGAATTGATTAATGTTATAATGGTAGTATATCAGGATGACCTTATTGCTTACTCAAAAAGGGTTGAAGATCATGTAGAACATCTGGAAAAAATCTTCATTAAAGCTTTGGAATATGGTATTAGCCTTAATCCTAAAAAATGTCATTTTGTTGTCACAAAAGGAAAACTCTTAGGACATATTGTATCAAAAGAAGGAGTTAGAATAGATCCTGACAGGGTTGAGGCCATAGATAAGGTACCTATTCCTAAGACTATCAAGGCCATTCAATCATTCTTTGGAAAAATTAACTTTGTTAAGAGATTTGTGTCTAATTTTGCTGAAATTATTAAACCCATATCAAAAATGTTAAGGAAGGGACAAACAATGGATTGGACTCCTGAAGAATTGGAAGCCTTTTGTGGCTATCAAAAGGGCCATCAAAGAAGCCCCTGTCCTCAAATCTCCTGATTTCACAAAACCATTTCAAATATTTTCTTTTGCTTCATTTCACACCATAGCAGATGTCATGCTACAGAAAAATGATGAGGGTCATGAACAGCATGTTTCCTTTTTCAGTAAGTCATTGCAGGGGTCAGAATTGAAATATGATATAATGGAAAAACAAGCCTTTGCATTAGTAAAATCCACAAAGGCTTTTAGACCGCATCTTGTTGGAGCCAAAGTGATTGCTTATGTTCCTCATACAGTTGTTAAAGATACCTTGACACACTCAAAAGTAACAGGGAAGAGATGCAAGTGGATTAATAAAATCCAGAAGTTTGATATGGAAATATAAATTACTAAATTGGTAAGAGGCCAAGGTTTGGCCAAGTTAATGGTAGAAGCAAATATTGAAGCAAATCAAATTTGCAATGTGGAAGATGAAGGAAACGCAATTGCAAGTATTGAGCATACACCTTGGTATGCAGACATCATGTATTACCTCATAAACATGAAGTGCCTTGAAGGACTTAGTGATAACTAGAGAAGAACTTTGAAACTACAAGCATCTAAATATGTATTCATAGAAGGTGATTTATTTTGGAAGAATAGGGATCGGATGTTGCTGTTATGTTTAGATGAATCACAAGCTGAACATGTTTTAAAAGAAATGCATGAAGGGGTTTGTGGAGGCCATTATTCTACAAAGACAACTGCACATAAGATTCTTAGGGCAGGTTATTACTGGCCAAAAAATTTCAATGATTCTTTTTCATATGTGAGAAAGTCTGAGGCATGTCAGAAGTTTTCAGGAAAAATGAAATATCAGGGAGCTTTAACACTTAGACCTGTGCAGGTTGAAGCCCCATTTCATCAATGGGGGGTTGATTTTATTGGGGAGATACAAGAGAAATCAAGTGGAGGGAACAGATGGATACTAGTAGCCACTGATTACTTCACCAAATGGGTAGAAGCAATCCCAACCAAGCAAGCAACAAGTAAAATTGTGATCAGTTTTTTGATGGATAACATTATTACTAGGTTTGGTACGCCATTAAGACTAATTACAAATAATGGGATGTGTTTCAGCTATGATGAGTTTAGATATTTTTGTAGTACACATGGTATTAGTATTTCTTATTCTACCCCATATCACCCACAAGCTAATGGTCAGGCAGAATCTAGCAACAAAAATCTTTTGAAAATCATAAGAAGAATGCTCGGTAAAAATAAAAAGTCTTGGAATTCAAAGTTAAGATTGGTTGTATGGGAAGATAGGATTACTATGAAAAAAGCAATTGGAAAATCTCCAAATGAATTAGTGTATGGAACACAAGCTAGGATGCCTTTACAAAATTTGTTGCCAGTTTACAAATTTAAAATTCAAGAAGATATAGATGTTCTAGAACCAATGGAGGAGAGAATGGAGCAACTGGCAGAGCTTGATGAAATAAGAATAATAGATCAAAACCATAATATAAAGTTACAATCACAGATGAAGTATTTGTTTGATAAAAAAGCGAAAAACAAAAAATTTGAAGAAGATGATCTGGTACTGATGTGGAATGCTAGATGCCAGGAGAAAGGAAAACATGGGAAATTTGAAGCATTGTGGTTGGGGCCCTTTGTTATTGTTGGTAAAAGAGGAGAGGATTCATACTACTTGCAGAACATGTCTGGAGAGAAGCAGGAGTTTCCTGTACATGGGCAGTTCCTGAAGCATTTTTTCTCTTGAGGAGTTGCAGAGGGTTAAGAATTGCTAATGCATGGATAATTCTTATTTAAACCCCTTTAAAATGTTATTTTCCATGCACAGTAGTTTAGAAAATGTTAAAGGGTCTGGGTTTGCCAGTACATGGACAATCTCATGAATTCTCTTATTGAAAGCGTTTGCTTTCCTTTCCATGTATAGTAGTGTAGGGTTTTCCATCTCCTCCATGCTCTTTTCATTCCCTCCATTTTCCATTGCCTTCATTTTTCATATCATTTACTCAGTCTACTCTACCATAGAATTCTGGATTCTTGCAATGATTGAACAATCACTCATCCCCAACAGGAGCCACTGTTAGAACCCAAAATTTCCATAACATTCCTAGGGTTTTCCTATTACTTTCCCTCAAATTCCATGAAAATCCTAAAGTCTTTGCCCTTTTAATCTAATATTTTACTATATTTCTATGAAATAATTCACTTGTTCCCCTTACATTAAGCCAAAAAATAACTTATTTTTACCACTAATCTTTTACCCTTTGAAAATACTATCCTTTTGATTCCTACCGCTTTACCGTGGACAGCCATCAAACCAACCGCGGTACCACGGTGGAGGCAAGCCACAGTCATGAAGACTGTTACTGCTACCCCACGAGCAATCATCCAACTGATCATGGTGACTACAGTGACAGGGTTAGCAACAGACAAGGTGGCAATCAACAGACAGTTACCGCTCAACCGTAGGGTGGTCAAGAGGAAGTCGCGGTCATCGCAGTAGAGGTCAGATAAACAGTGGAGACAGGTGGTTACCGGAAAGATGATGGCGGTGGCGGCTAAGGTACAAGCAGGAAATGTTTAGCGCCACACCGCACGCAGTCAATTCATTGACCGCGGTATCGCATTGGTGGTTAAAGATAGTTATGATAAATATCACCATGCAGTCTCCAAATAGACTATTGTGATTGCGACAGCAGCCAACGAAGTAGTCTGGAGGCGTTAGAAGATAACAATCAATGGTTATCGTAAAATCACCAAGAGTTATGATGCAGACCGTGGTTATTGTGGAAAACCGTTAACAATCAACAGTGGCAATTACTACCACACCGTGACTGGCCAGAGATGGAACCGCGGTGATTGCGGTGAACAACGATAACGGTGAAGGTGGCTACCGCAGTACCGTTGGCGATCAAGCCAGAGACCGCGGTAGTGCGGTAAGCATGGAGATAACCATCATGGTTAGCAGAGTGAAGACAGGTCAGGGCTAGGCACCGCATAACCGTGGGTGGAAAATTCAAACCCATGGTAGAGCGGTGAAAACAATGAAAACCACGGGGAGATAAAATATAAAGACCGGTCAAGGCATAAAGTGAAACATAAAGGTGGGAAAAGCATTGAAGTTAAAATTTGACGCAGAACTATAGTTGAAAACATTTAATTTGCCGATAAGGCAATATAATTAAATGTTTTAGTTTTGTCTGCAGAATGTAAACGACTGTAACAGACAGTGAAGGGTCATGACCCTTAAAATTTACTATATAAATACTTGTAAAAATCAGTATGATTGGGGAGGGGTTAAAAAAAAAAAGAGGTAGATTAGAATAGGACAGATTGCGGCAAGCATAATATTTTTGAAATTTTTGCATTCAGGAAGACTATGTTGCATGTATAATATTTGAGGAAGATAATGAAAGTTGATTTGATGGTTTCATTCTGGTATCAGTTGTTTGTTGGATTTCTACAATTATTTGATTGTCTCCAATCTAATGTTTCTTAATTATTTAAATTGAAATATCAAGTATATGTTCAATTTATCAGTGCACATTTGTTGTATCTATGTGGTTTGATTAATTGGTTTCTTCAAGAAAGAATTAAATCCCTTTCAATCAATTACAGTAATATGGGAATGTTATTTGGATCATTAAGAAGAATCAAATAGTTAGGATTGATATTCTTCCTCAAGTAGGGTATGTCAATCATATTCTTGCATGTTTATACCAGTTATAAACTCATATTTGTATGCCAAACAATTAGAGATTTGCTAGATAAAAACTACTCATCTGGGACTTTCATTTGACTCTATTTTACCCAACAAGGCACTGGTCTCCCTTACTTTCATTACTTGGTTTTATTCATTTCATTCGACATCTGTTAACTGAACATATCAGGCTTCACCTTGATATTTCTTACATTATTTATACCAAATTTATCTGATATTGCATACACTATTTAGACCAAATTTAGATCATATCTCTCCACTATCAAATTTCCATTGTGGATTGTTTAGTCAAGTAAGAAGCCTAGTCCAAAATCTGCAGCATTCATATAAGTACACCCGCCTAGGTTTAGTAGAGCCTTAAGAGTAGAAGGTTCAACTGTACTGGTTGGCCTTGTTAGTTGGCTAATAACATTGTGAGATCTTGGCAACCTCTCGTGGTTCAAACTTGCATTTTTGAGACCCAACGGCCTCTATCTTCTTAGATCTTGGACTAGCATCATCATCAAATGTGTCTTTCTTGAATGCTTCCAAGTCAATGTGTCCCATCATTGTAATTATAATCTTCATCACCCTAGAGGTGAACTTAGATACTACAGGAGAACCTTGGTATTTATACTTCATTTTGTAGTGAGTTTGATCTAGTTTTATCAATTTAGCCTTTTGATCTCTCTCCACCTCTTTAGCACCAGGTTGCTCCACTGAATCAAACATTTATGATACCGAAGAAGAAAAATAAAAGAGAACTTCATCAGAGATGCATCATAAGTCTTACCCTCTAAAAATCCTCTTATAACTATGTTCTGTAGAAATTATGAACTCTTACATAACCCCTTCAAAAAGCAATAAAACTTGTATGTGAACACTAAAAATTGGAACCAAAAAGTACTTTGAATTTGAACCTTTGATAAAAAGGTTCGTTCAAAATTTAGAATTTTGATGGAACCATATTCATTATTAGTAGAAATTGAAATTGAAATTGCACTTGGAACTTGGCTCTTAGCTCCCGAGTTCAATCAAAATTCAAAATTTTGATCGAACTTAACTAAAATAAAGCATTTTGGTTCGGCACTTATCAGAAGTTGGAATTGGAGAAGTATTTGGAACATGGATCTTTCATTAATAGGTTTATTCAGAAATTAGAATTATGGTCAGACTAATGCATTAAAGTGTTCTTTGGAGTTGTGAAATCCTGGAGGACCCATATGTGTTGTAAAGGCTTCAAAAATCGGAAGCAAAAAACCACATTGAACCTAAACCCTAGTAAAAAAGTTTGTTCCGAATTTGAAATTTTGAATGGCTTATTTAGGAAAATATGCCACATCATAACGTCAGAGTTTGAAATTGGAGAATCATATTGCACTTGACCCTATTTGTGTAAAATTTGTTTGAAACTCAGATTTCCAATTGGTCCCAAAAACAAAATATAGTAAGTTTGAATGTCGATTTTAGGATTAGAATTTCACTTAGGATTTTGACCACTTTGTAAAATGTTGATGCGATAAATAAAATTTCACAGGGCCTAAAATTTGAAATTTAATGGTCAGACCTAAAACTATATGGAAACCCTAACTAGGGAAAGGTGGGAAAACACAAAACCCAAGAAAAAGTGGGGCACCTAAACCAATGCAAAGCAATACTCAAACAAAATGAAACAAAAATATAAAAACACAAAAAACCCAAATACCAAAAGGCCAAAACAATAAAACCTAAAAGACCAAACAAAATGAAAAATATAAGATAAACAATGACAAAAATGAAACATGAAAGTGAGTTAAAAGAAACAAGCAAAATGAAAAAGAAAGGAGCAAGAACGTGAAATAAAACAGAAGGAAAACAATGAATAGAAGAAAAACCCTACCTCAAAAAATAAACAGTGACTCCAAATAGAAAACCAAATGTGCAAAGCCCTAATGCTCCCATAGCTCTTTTGCCCTACTCCCGGTGAAAATGAAAATGTAGTTATGAGCATAATCGTGGGAGAAATCTGATTAAATATAGGGTTTCTACATGCAGAGTAATTGACATTAAATGCAGTGGGTGAGCATACTTCAGAGTTAGAATTGCACTTGGAACCTGACCATCATCAAAAAAGTTTGATCAAAAATCACATTTCCTAATGGACAAGAGGCTAGTCAAGACAACACGAGAAATCAAAGAAACAAACTAAACTTGAACCTTTTGAGAAAAGGTGCAAGTACAATTTGAAATTTCAATTCCAAAAAAAGACACGGAATCAAAGAAAAAAACCGAACTTGGACCTTTTGAGAAAAGGTGCAAGTGCGATTCGAAATTCCAATCCTGAACAGAAAAACAACGTGGAATCAAAGAACAAAATAAAACTTAAAATTTTTGAGGAAAGGTGAAAGTTCAATTCAGAATTTTGATTCTGAACAAAAGGCAAAAAACTAGAAAACACAACCCAAAAAGGAGAAAACAACCCTCAGGGAAAAAACCAAGGAAATAAAAACCAACAGAAGGGCAAGGCAAAGAGACAAATTATCAAAAACACAAAAGGGGGACCTATTTTGACCAAAAATAAAATGGGGTGTTTATACAAGGCATAACAAATGGTGACTCAACTGGGAAAATGGTTTACTCATTTTCAAGATACTGAAGAATTCAGTCACCCCAGAACCTCTGGTTTATCATTGCCTTAACTTGAGCATGATTGGTTACAAAAAACAAGACCAAGCTGAAATCTTAAATTGTGTATCGTTGTAAAAACTATGAATTTGAGTGTGTGCTTGTGGTTCATTTTCTCCCCTCAATATTTTAACTATCCCTGAAACGACTGTATTCCCATTCAAGCTACATGAGGTGGGTAATTTTAGTTGTCGTGCAACGAAATCCTAGGCATTGCTCCACTGCCAACCAGAAATCTATAGCCCCGATGGAGATACCTCTAGTTCTCTCAAAGCATTTATCTACTACTAGCCAGGTGTCCATAACCCTGGTAGAGATACTTGAATCACCCTTATAGATTGAATTCATTTCTAGATTTTACTCTTTTCTCTTTTTCTCAGATATTGGATCTTTTGAAGCAATTTTTTTTAATTTTCCTCAATGTTCAGGCAATGCAGCCTGAAGATCGAGTTGAGAACTATGGTGGACATCATGAAAACATTTTGATATTGAATTTTTCACTCAAAATTGGAATACAACCACCTTAGGAAAGCTAGACTCTTGTGGACAAATGATTTTAACTAATGAGTGATGGATTCGGCCATGTTTTACAAGATCACTTAAAATGTTCTCATTTGTTCAAACCTTTCAAACTTTCATTAAAATAAGCATAAAACATGAATTCATGAACAAAAAAGAAGTACAGTAAATTTTGAAAATACCTAAATCAAATTCTCCGCCATAGTTTCCTTAAGTATGCTTTGGATAACTACCCACTATTCCAAAATGGTTAAAAAGGAAGCCCCGCAACAAAAGAAAATAGAAAGAAGAAACAAACAAAACAAGGAAACCAAAACGAAGCAAAAGCAACTAAACTAAAATATATACAAATGAAGGATTTTAGGCCTTCATGGGCCAAAGTAGTGTTTGAGAAACTATCCATTGGAAGGCAATGGAATATGTTCTCCCATTAAAGAACTCAATCGGAAAGCATTCTCCTAGAGGATTTCAACAATCTGATATGGTCCTAACCATAATCTATCAATTTTTTGATGATCACCTTTCTTCTCTCTGGCTTTACCCCATAGAAAAATAAAATCTGATATCCTGAAGGCTTTAAGCTTGGCCCTCTTGTCAAACCAATGCTTGACTATAGCCTGATGTTTAGAGAATTGTTGTAGAGCAACATCTCTTTGTTCTTCTAAGTTTAGTATGTTATTCAACCTAACCTCTATCCTATCGTCATTAGTGTAAAATTCTTGCATAAATCGTAAGACAAGGATTTGGAGGTTTATAGGAAAGATGGGATCTTGTTCGTAGACTAACTTGTATGGAAAATTCCCTAGGGTAGCCTTAACTCTGGTTCTATCTGCCCATAAGGAAAATTTCAATTATGTATGCCAGTCCCTAGGATTGTGTTCTAATAACCTTCTAATAAATTCCAACAAAAAAAATTTGGTAGACTCAGCTACCCCATTGCCTTGTGGGTAGTAGTTGGAAGAATATTTCAAGACTATTTTATACTCAAAGGCCCACTGAATAAACTGTGCAAAAGAAAAATAAAGTTTGTTGTCACATACCAGAGCAAAGGATACCCCAAACTTGGTAATAATATGATCATTTAGGAACTTGATAACTATGTCAGTGGTACTATTCTTATACACCTAAGCCTCCATCCACCATGTACAGTAATTTGTCACAGCCAAGATGAATTTATGACCTGCAAAGGATTCTGGGTTAATCACTCTAAAAAAATATAATTCCCAATGGGCAAAAGGCCTCACCCCATATACTAGCTACAATGGAATTGTTGGGTTGTGTTTGTTGTACCCCAAATTAAAAATTTTGCTACACTTAGGCATTTTGAAGAAATGAGTTAAAGTCTTGTCAAAAAAAATCTAAAAGGTCAAAATTGGGGTTTTTATGTCTTGCATGGGGGTCAAAAACTTGAAATTTTCAAAATCTAACAATCTGGGTTGACTTAGAACAATCAAACCAACAAAACCCATATTTTAGTTTTTCGTCCCTAAATTTTAGGAAAGTTTCTATTTTTAGCAGTTTTCTAAAAATAGAAACTTTTTATGGGTTTTTTTGGGTTTCTTTCGAAACATATACTGGTAAAATTTTCTAAAAATAGAAAGTTTGGCCTCTAGGGTTGAGACTGATTTTGATTGGCTCAAAATACTTCCTCATCAAGCTGGTGCAGTCAGAATCACAAAAATATCAGTTTTGCCCTAGTGGGTCTATTTTGCTTTTTCAGAAGCTTTTTTTGGAGATCCAAGGTCATCAATGGATGTCATTCAGCTGCTAGGTGCCAGAATCAAATGTTCAAGTCGAACAAAAGTTGTCAAAGATGAATGTGCACGAGAAACGGAGAACAAAGAGAAGAAGCTGGAAAAGTTGAAAAATGATGAATTTTGGCCAACACTGGAGACACCAAGCGCCCTTGCTCAATTTTGGTGCCCATACCTTCATGCCTTAGAATATTTTCCATTTTCAGTAGCCAGGCAAAGGAAGCACGTCAAACGAGGAGAAAATTTAATATTTCTTAAAAAATTTCTAAGTCTGCTAAACATGGGCGCCCCTGGAGAGAATAGATGCCCAACTTTTTAGAACATCAGATGACAGAATCAGAGGTGGCACTCCCAAGCAATGTTGCTCAAATTCATCTTAGCTCCATAGAGAGCCCAACAGTGTAGTCATCTGATCATTCAATCATCCAGAAACCGAGATCAAACAGGGGTCATGACAAGTGGTGTTCAAAACTCTGAAGGTGAAAATAGATAAAAGTGGCTAAGTCTAGTGAATCTGGGTGCCCCAGAAGAAGAAGCGCACCCAAGTTTTTGAGGTGTCAAATGAATGAATTTTTTGAAGGCGCCTCCAACATGACTTTGTCAGATCATCATCAACATGTCCGTTGGAGCTGGCAGTCATCAGATATCGAAGGCTGAACGGAGGAGAAAAGTGAGTGGAATGACAGAAGATGAAAGCAACGGTAAAAAACTCAAAATAAAAACTAACTCTGGAGAAGTTAGGTGCCTCCAGTCAAGAAGGGCACCTAGGGTTTTGAGGCTTCAAATGTCAGTTTCTAGAGATTCAGTGTCCAGGAGACCCCTTCCAAAATCTTCTTAGCTATTCAGTGAACCTATCAACCAGTCAATCTGATCAGTACAACACCCAGAATCATGAATTCATCTAAACGTCAAAAGACAAGAAAAATTTGAAGCTCATAAAATGGCTAACACTAGAGAAAGTGGGTGCCCCTAGAGGAGATAGGCACCCAACAATTTGAAAGTTCAAATGAAGTTTTTGTCAGAAGATGTCTTCAGAACACTGTCATCGGATTCGATCAAGCTCCATGGTGAAACATTTAGTTCATCCATAGGATCAATCTAGAAGTCGGGAGACAAGATCAAACTAGGGTTGAAAATTGAGGAGAACTTGAAAATAGTAAAAAAATGGTTAAGTCTGGAGAGAATAGGTGCCTCAAGCCAAGAAGGGTGCCCAACTTCTCTTGCCTTAGTGAAATTTTAAAAAATTTCAAAATCTTGAAAGAAGAGAAAATTTCTAAGTTCATTGCATAAACTCAAATTAGGGTTTTGAGGAATTAGGGTTAAAGAAGGTTGTTTCACTCAAGACAGCTTATTTAAAGGCACCTTTGTGTTTTATTTTTCAGATTTTCTTGCAGGTGCCCTCCAAAGAGAAATAGAGCAACAACTTCAAACCTTCCTTTTCAAGATTCAAGAACTTAAACTTGCTGGTTTTTCATAAATTTTTAAATCAGCACATGAGAAAACTTGATTCTTCATGCTTTTTTCATCCAGAACATCAATTCTTTGAAGAAGAAGGTTATTGTTTTCAATTTTTCAGTGAGCTGGTTTATACTAATTCTATCTTTTGGATAATTTTTGAAGAATTTTCTCAAGGTTGCAGTTGCTACTTTTTATTTTGCATGTCAAAGAAAACATCAAAATTTACAACTTCCAATCTTCTGGGTCTATCTCAAATATTCTTATGGACAAAACCCATATCACAACTTTTTTAGTGAAACTTCAAGTGGTTTCTTTTTTGGTGAAACTTCAAAGATTTCAAAATCTAACCAAATGGGTCCATCCATAATGTGCCTTTGAACAATACCCAGATGTTAGTTTTTTTTGTTTTTTGGAGAAAATTAGGGTTTGTTGCTTTTTCAGTCTACATTCAGAATTTTCAAAAACGGGTGATCTGGGTTTGCTTGTAACAAAATTCTAAATAAAACCCATATCTCAGAAAAAATTCCAAAAAATTCATTCGTTTGACGAAGAAAATCGGCAAACTAAAAATAGAAACTTGTGCAAAAAATTGTCAGAACATAGGTGTGTTCACAATCAATCTTCGAGTTTTGCAAAATGGAGTACACTCCCATAGATTTTAAGACTAAATTAGCATTGTATCATGATTTCATTGAGACAATTGAAACTGACTTATACCACATTAAGCCAGTGTTCAATCTACGTGCTTTGGAAGATGCAGGCAATGTCACCATCAAGCACCTTGGCTATTCAAGTCTTCTTGTAACAGCATCCATCCCTTTTTCAGTTCAAAGCTTGGAGTTCGTAATTTCTTGCATCAAGCATTACAATCCAGCAACGAGGGAGATTCAGTCAGTGGACGAGAGAACTATTTGTAGCCTAAAGCCTGATATAATAGAAAGATGTTTCTCAATTCCACCTTGGACCGGAAGCATTACTATCTCTCGATAAGAATGCGAAAAATTATGGGAAATGGATAAAAACAAGTACAAGAAGAATATTGCATCAAAATAGATGAAAGAAAAACATAAGGCATTGCCAAAGAATGTTGGGAGAGGCGAATTCAAGGAGGAAATTTCCATTATCATCACCTTGCTCAACTGGGTCACAGGCCAAGAATATGCAACTAATTTTCAGCCCTGGATGTTTTATGTGATACCTCACATCATGAAGAAAATAGAATTCTATGACTGGCCTACATTGATCAGCGACTGCCTTCATCATCAGATAACTAAGTATTTTAATAGGCATGAATTCCACATGATCTCATACCTAGTCTACCTAGTTGCCTTCCAAGGAAAATTTAGAGGATTAAACACTGAGGGGTCCTTAAATGTTCAGCATGTCTACAATTACTACACTCAGCTAGAGTTTGTTGCATCATCACATCAATACAAGAGAGTGAATGAAGCATTCCTAATGCATATAGTGCGTGACCTGGACAATGAGCTACATGTACACATTTCATCTAATGCCAGGGTAGCGATATCAGAATGGGTGGATTGGTGTATTTAGTTTTCTACTTTCACCTATTTAAGAGTCTATGGCTATTCTAGTTCTCCTCTCATGCTATCAAGGTATCCGTCGGATAAAGTGTGTATGGAATTTCTTAGGCAAGTATCAGATGTTCACACCCGCTTGCGAAATAAAAAGAAACCGGCTTTCAACTTCCCTTTTACATTAGGCATTTATAGGTGCAGGTCATCGGCTAATGCTAAGATAATGGGTAATGAGTTAACTAAACTTGGTCTCAAGCCTTTCAGCGAGAGACGATCTTATGATCCCCATGGTATATATGCAGCTAGACTTGGTCAAAACTTTGCTCATGTGCCCGCACTGGAGGCTTTTTGGGCCAACTACAAAGATGAAGTCGAGGTTTGAAGGCATAGCAATAGTAGACTCACTCTTCATCAAATGAAGGATTGCTTATCTGAGGATATTGAGGGCTTATCAGATAATGACGAAGATGTGTTTCTCCCAGCTTACACTCGTAAGCAGATCGAGCAACAACCTCTTCCACAAGTTAATTGGGCTAATAAAGAATGCATCTCATTGGAGGAAAAGACTCCTCAAGTTGTTGAATATAGTAAGACTTTTTAGTCCTTAAGAGGAAGAAGTCTATTCCTATAGCAGAGTCTCCAAGGGTTCATTCATCACTTCCTTCTTCTTCTAAAGCTCAGTCAAAGATGAAAGGAAAAGTTCAAGAGGTTGTAAAGGGTAGCAGGTCAACAAAGAATGCAAAAAAGAGGTTGGACTTCATAGGTATAGTCATACAGGAGTAGCCAATGATGGAAACAAAATTCCCTCCACATGAGCCCATACCTCAAGAGGAAACAGAAGATGTGCCTTTGTCACATGATCCTTTGCCATCCCTGATGTCTTCACCAATTCGCATTGATTTGGAAGACGAGGAGGTAGAGGAAGAGATTGTATTTGTACTTCCCATGGATGTTAGTCGAAATACCACATCTTGGCTTGAGAGCTCCTTGGGAAGGACAAGAAGAAACCCTTCTTATGAGGTAAATTTTGATGATCTCAATGTATATCAGGAAGCACCTAAGAAGAAGGAAAAGAAACAAATGCACTTTGAAAGAAATCCTGATGGTGAGATGGTCATGGAGATAGCTACACCTCTTGAAGACAAAGACAAAGACAAGGTGGACATGGATGACTTTGTGATGATGAAAGCCAATCTTGGCAAGATCACTAGGCATGCTAACATGAGCTTGTCCAAGATGGTATCGGAAAACATTTAGGAAAGAGTGCAAAAAGATGGGGAAGACAAGGCAGCCCTCAAGGCTAAAAATTGTCAACTCCATTTGTACATCTCGAACCTCATTCAAGGAACTTCACAAACAACACAGTTGTTGTCCTAGGTTTTAGAGAAACAATCAGATCAGTAGCAGTTGAGATAATTGGTCATTTGTGGGAAACTGACTCTGGAATGGATTGAGGTAATCATCACTAAGGGCACAGAAGTTCTAGCTCAAATATTTCAGCTGAGATATAAGGCCCATGATTTATGTCAAGGCATCCAAGGTTTTGAGCAGCTAATTGCAGAAGTCAAGCCTATGCATGAAATCATTATTGCAGATTTAGACAAGGCATATAGTTCTATCACCGCCAGAGAACATAAAAGACAAATCCTTGCATGGAAGGAATATCACTTCTTCAAAGTGAAAACTTATGAAGGGATATCTGAGGAGTTTATTGTGTATAAGCAAAGGTTTTTTGATGCTCTCGAATTCATAAGAGAGTTTGTCATAGGGATTCCTTGCCAATATTTTCATGAAGATGGTTCCTATGTTGGGCTTGATGAAGTCCAGATAGAGTTTCAGAGTATTGTTTGTAGCAACAATGACAGTGACAGAAGAATGAGTCAGCTTTCGATGATGTCAGCAAAGTTTGAGAAAGCGTCCAAGGAGAATGAAGATTTCTTGAGATCTATTGCAAATGGTGAAGAAATCTTGGAAAAGTGAAACTTTGCTATTGATAGCATAGATGCACCTGACCATGATACAATTTCCCGCTTTTTAGCGGATGTGCTTGAAATATAAAATTAGCTTTCTTCTAGAAGCTTCTTCCTAGCTTTCTTTCTATTCTTGTCATGATTCTTATCCATTCTTTGAGAATAGAAAGAAAACAATTGTAATGAGTTGGCATTTCCTATTTTTAGATGCTTTCTAGGTCGTAGATGCTTATCTTCTTTAGGTTTAGAAATAAAGCTTGCATGTTGGCAAGTATTAGTTGTAAAAGCAAGGATATTTTAGGGTTCCCTACTCCTCTACTTAGTTATAAATAAGAGCAGTGTTTGCTCATTTTCTTTAACTATGCTTGTAATAACAAAATTGTTTAGCCTATGCCTTCATGTTTGTTATCGATTAATTTCAGTTCACTTTGTGTTAAGGGCAAGTTTGCTTGCCTCTTTTAGCTGCAATTCTTTGTTCAGTGCATGTGTTTTTTGTCAAGTGATAATCTAGTTTGATCGCATGTTGCATGTATTTTTCTACAACTTGTCTCGAAATTGCAATCTTGTGCCAAAATTTTGAGAATATAAAGTCCTGAGCGTGCTTTTGCTGCCCCGATATAAAGTCTTAGATTTTCGCTTATTGTGTAATGCTTATATGATCTCCTTTTCAGCTTGCATTGAAATTGAGTAGATGTATGTTGGGAAAATTTTATTTAAGTATCTTTGTCAGAAAATCAATCTCGTTCATTTCTAACTCTCTTGCTTTGCATTTACTTGAGAGGCTAGAAACATCAATAGTGTAAGTTAGTTGTAGTTGTTAAGTTTCGTTAAAGGGAAAACCTTAGCTCCAACATCTAGAGTTCTATAATATTGTGTTCTCACAACTGAATCAAAAAGATAGGAAAAATTAGTTTTAGTTTACTTTCTTTATGCAAACTCAGCGAAAGAGGGAGCTTCCCCTCCTAATTTGAAGAGCAGTTTACTGCACATAGCTGTTTGTTTCCAAAATGCATTCCAGAGGTGCGATTTGAAACGCCAACAGTGTTCTCTGGATGTTGATGTCAGAAAAGTATGGTATGTTTGTATGTATTGGTGGGAATCCTGAAATATGTGTGGCCAATAATACCCTGATCTAAGAATTTGGTGATTCATGGCATCTATTGAGCCATGTCCAGTGCCATGTTTTCCATGAAACTTTGTTATGAACTGATTTGCTTGTTGCTAGTCTAAACAACATAAATATACACCTTCAAAGTTTTTTCTGTATAGAGTTCCATTTTTAAACATATAATGAGCACTTTTCAATGTCAATTTTCTTCTCTGTGTAGAGTTATCCCTTTTGGGAACTTGTTATTTAGCAGCAAAAAGATTAAATCAGTGTACCAAGGATCTCCAACAAAAGACTGCACTGTATATTGTTGACATGTGATCTTGGAGTCTACCTCAACCATTGACTTAGAAATTTTTTCCCTCAAATTAGTTTCATGGGGTGGATTTCAAGATCAAATTCTTGTAGGATTTCCATTCACTACCCTCTTCTCTGTCCTAGTTTACTCTACATGAGTAGGGACTTTAATGCTAGATTTGAGGCGATGGTTGTAATCTTTCTACACAAGATATAGTGTCAAAATTTATTGACAACCCTCACCAATGCAAAGGCACATTTTTCTAATGGTGGATACCTTATCTTCATGTTTTAAAAAGGGGATCTCATGAAATAAATTGGTCGTTCATCCCCATATTATTTTTGGTGTGTCAAAATAGTAGCGCATGAGTGTTCAAATGCAAAAGAATAAATGAAGAATGGCTACAAGTAGTCTGGGCTAGTCAAGATTAGTGCTTCTAAAATAGATTGCTTAATTTGTGAGAAAGCAGCCTTTTCCTCATTGCTCCATTCAATTTTTGCATCCTTTTGCATCATCTTGTTCAATGGTTTGAAAATATTCACAAACCTAGTTATAAACTTTATCACAAAATTTATCTTTCCAAAGAAGGATCTCATTTCCTTTTTATTGCCAAGCATAGGCAGCTTCAGAATTGACTCTACTATGTCGACATCAATGGAAATTCCTATTTTTGAAATTATATGTCCTATCAACTTTCCTTCTGAAACCCTGAATACACACTTCTTCGGGTTCAATGATACACCAAAATTTATTCATTTTCCCAAAACTTTTCCTAAATCAACAATATGATCTTCTCTATTTTTCAAAAAAACTATCAAATCATCCATATAAATAATAATTTATTTTCCTACCAGGTCTTTGAATGCTACATCCATGGCACACTGAAAAGTTTCTCTAGCATTGATGAGGCCACATGGAATTCTCTAGTAAGTGAACATTCCCCATTTATTTGTAAAGGTAGTCTTCATTTGATCCCCATACTTAACCAATACCCGGTTATATCCCAAATAACCATCTAAGAATGACATCATCTATGAGCCATTTACAATCTGTAAGACTTTCTCAAGACAAGGAAGAGGATAATTATCTTTTTCTAAGGCTTTATTTAGAAAACCTAAAAAATATGCACAACTTGATTTCTCCATTCTTCTTGTGTACCAACACTAGATTAGCTACCCATGTGGAGTGCCTAACTGGAAATATTATCCTAGCTAATAACAACTTTTGTACTTCTTTGAGAATAAGAGTTTCAAGTAGAGCATTGACTAGTTGTTGTTCATGACGAAATGGTTTCATATGAGGCTTCAAGGGAATGGTATGGGTTATTATTGAGGTATCAAATGTCTTCAAATCCTCATACTCACATTCGATGGTTGCAATGTCTTCTTTCAGTACTTTCAAAATTTTGTCATGAATATCTTTTAGAAAAGTCTTGTCGATGAGGATATTCTTTTTTGGGCCAGGATCAGCTAGATTGTAAGTTTCATATTTACCTCCATCGACATCAACAAGCAATTTCTCTTTGATAATGCCTTCCATATCTAGATCCTTTGATTCCTATTCTCCTAGATCTTTATCAAATTCATCAATAATCTATCCTTCAAAAACATCTAAACTTTCCAAAAAGGAAAGAATATGTTGATCATCATCAAAAACCTAAAAGTTATTTATATTGTCTAGAATAGCAAGGACTAAAACTAACTGCATTGAGAATATTCTTAGTTTAGAATCTTTCATGGGCTCCAGTGTACTTGATGCTACTGCCAATGCATCTACATTTTGATTTTTCTCCCTAGGAATCAACTTTATATCGAATGCATCAAAGTCTTCAATTAAATTCCACACCCTATTCCAATAAGCAATCAATCTCTTATTATGACATGTGTATTGACTATGAACCTATTTTACGATCACTTCTAAGTCCACCAACACTCTAAGGCCTTGCACTTTCTTATAATGGGTAAACATGAGTCCTCTGGCCAATGCCTCGTACTCTGCCACATTATCGATGCATCCAAATTGTAACCTGTAAGAAGCAAAATATGTTTTCCCTTTCGGATTAGTTAATTCAACATCGGCTCCACTCCCTTGTTTAGACTTAGAACCATCAAATTTGAGGGTCCATAACTGGTTTCGGGGTGAAGTATCCCTTTTAAGATTTTTTTTAGTTAGTTTCATAAGGGGAGTGAATGATCCATTTGGTTGATCAGAAATGTTAAGGTCAGGTGATCCCTATATCTGAGGACTATCAAATAATTCTCTTAGAACAAGTAGGTGTACAAAATAGTTTCTCAGAATTCCTCGTGGTTATAAATCTCGTGACTCACAATACTCCTAATTAACTCTTTTGGAATCGGAAGGTGAGTAGGAGAAGAGGTACACAACATCTCTTGTGGTTTTTTTACCTCAATTTGTAGATTCCTAGACAAGTTGTGGGGTTGATCAATTAATGTTGAGATACCTTCTTGTGTGTCATTGATTTTTATCAAAAAAAATGTAATATTGGTTTCAAGTGGAAATTGACAAGGGATTGTTATAAAATCTCTTTTTTGACTATCTCCTAACTAAAAAACATGATTCAAAATATCTAGACAAGGTTGACAAGTTAACTCAGAATGGTTTTGATAGTGGACTCTACACCAGTTTGGAAGCATCAAACTCCACAAATCTACTTCCTCTCCAAGGACCAATTTGTCTTGATGTAGCTTTTGGATTTACATATCTTGGTTAATGGAAGTCATGCAATCACCATTTTCTAAAGGATACAATCATTCTCCATTTGGTACTAAAAAGTTCATAATCTCTCAACCCTATAGACTCCTGGTTCAATTTCAAAGTAAGCAACCTCATTGAGGTGATCATATTTTGTTATCATGCGTTTCAGATGAGGTTCACTCTCTATTCTAATCTAACTTTCCATACCTTTCCATGGTAGCCACATATGAGAGAAGTCTAAGCGAGATAGCCTCCTATAGTCTTTGCCCAATCCCTACTCAACAACATACCATACATCTCAAGAATGTTAGCAATTTGGCTATCCATATATTGTTGGATCCAATCTGCACAAGTACATCTTTCAACTCTCCCACACATTTACTTCGGTTTATCCAATTGTGTGAAATTCTTGTGGGTTTGGATTAGGTTTAGCCCTAATTTCTTACAAATAGAAAATGGCATGACGTTTCCTGAGGCCCCAGAATCTATTAGAAAATTATACAAGTTTTTTCCAAAGATTCCCAAACTCAACAAAAATAGAGGTACTCCCATCTTTCCCCTATATAAATTTGCATTCATTTTAGGAGCAGGAGTTACCTTTTCTTTTCCCTTCAATTGATCTACCTCAACTAAAGCTTTCAACATGAGTTTGCATTGAGTAAGACACCATTTCAAAATATTAAAGAAATACAAAGAAGTCATTTGTTTTTGCATCTCCCTAAATAAGTTATACTCTGTATTGTTGTTGTATTGTTGTTTAGGAGTGAAAGTAGGACTCCCTCTACTGGGAATTTCAGTTGGCCCTTTCGGTGGAGGAGAATTATTGTTTTCTCTTAGATTTGAGGGTACCATGTTATTAGTGGGAGGAGCAGATGTGGTGAATGGCCCCTTTTTTTGGTTTCTCAAGAAATGACCTCCTTTAGCTTGGAAAGCTTGAGCATCATAAGTATCAATTTTAGGTCCATTCTCCTCCTAGAAGGGAAAATTAAACTCATCATAAGTTTAAAAATCCATGGCGGTATCCACACACCTACCACTCTTATTAACATTGCCTTGTGCTAGTTGAGAATCAACCTGAGCTATTTTAACCATCTTTTCCCTTTTGGGTAAATTTACCTCTGAATGAGTAGTAGTATCATGTAGCCTACACCAGTTGGTCATGAAGTTTAAATCTACTACATTAGCAGTGCAGATTTTTTCCTCACTAACCTGGTTAGCATGTGGGACTCCTCCATTATTTGGCCTTGTATCCCATTGTCTATTATTGGGACTCTGATTATATCCCGTGTTCTAATTTTGAAAGTTCCTTTTCTTTTGATTATTTTTTTGATTGGGATAATTGTTCTAATTTTGATAACCCCCCTGATTTTGGTATTGGCTTTGATTTTGTGGAGGGTTAAATCTAAACTGGGCCATCTCATTTGTAACCTGGGACATAGTTTTCTTCAAATTCTCCAACTCTGTTGGCAAATGTGTGATTTTTCATGTGTGCAATAGTTCTAGTTTGATTGGTTTGTTGTGTAGTTGGTAGTTTGCTTGAGGATTGTGTCATCCTGTGTAGTTTTGAGGGTGTTGTTGTTGAAACAAATCTATAGTACTAGTGTATGATTCCATGTTGGTTTGAGTATGGTTGTTCTCATTGGTAAACCATGGCAACTAGGGTGTAGGATGTATCTCGATGAACGAACCATATGCCTAATTGGGCATTCCTCAAACAATATTCATGAGTGGAGTTACATTGATCATCACATTGTTAATTGCATTCATCTAGTTGGGCATCCCAAAATATCCCAATGAAGGCAATGTCCCTCCCATATCACCTGGTTGAGGGTTTGTTTGTTGTAACAGTTTGATATCTAGATGGTATACTTTAGCCAATGAATCAATATATGTGTCTAGGTAAGTTCTTTATAAGAATAGGCTAGTTAATGGGTCTATAGCTTTGAGATATGCTTGAATTTCAATATTCTTAGCAACTACATAAGGTGGTTGCAATCGCCTATACATCCTCTGGAACCGAGTGTTGAATAAAGGTAGGGGTTCATGGAGTTCCTTCCTGATAGTGGAAAATTCATGGTATAAGATGGAAGGGTCTACATAGACTTGAAACTAGTTAATAAAGGCATTCTCCAAATTTTTCCAACTGAGAATGGACCTAGTGGGAAAGTTAAGGTACCAATTATATGTCATATCTCCTAGTGAATATGGGAACAACCTGTAAGCTACATCATGGAGTTCTATATGAGACCTAGTGCATGCATCTTTGAATGCTTGGATATGTTATTTTGTGCTTCATGATTCCCCATGAGCATATCTAGGATAGAATCACTCTGGGTTTTTGGGCATCTCATGTATACCTCCGAGAATGGTTCCCAATGGTGATCGATTTCCTATGAAGAATGCCATTGGTGGAGGTATGTTAGGGTGTTGTAGTTGTGGTATAAGTGGAAATCTTGGTGGAGTAATTTGTGGTGTTAATGGTGGTAGAACTTGAGTTCTACGTGTTCTAGGTCGAGTAGGAAATTGTAGTTCTAAATATGGCTCCTTGTTGGGAGTAGATCTTAAAACCCACTCAAACCTGTCAAGTGAAAAGGACCCAATTCACTCCAGTTTGTTCTTTCAGGCCCTCCTTCTAGCACCAATTTTGTTGATGGAAAAATTGACATAGAAAATGTTAAGCAAGGTATTTTACCCTACTTCTCCTGAAAAAGATAAGTAATCATAAAATCACTTATCTCCCAAGGTCTCGATAGTTGGTTCACAACTGTACTATATTACTCCATGGTCAACATGACTATAATTTTCAAGGGGCCTTTGCTGATTTAAAATCAACAAATTGGTATTTTAAATGTTTTAACAATAGATTTTAAATAAATAGAAAAAGATACACCATAGGTTTTAGAACAGAAAATGTGAATACATATTGTTCTTATATTTGGACATGTAATTTTGTAATAGGTTTTTCCTTAAATTCAAAAATAATAAATGAAACAACTCGATCATTTATGCAATTATATCAATTTACAGTGTAGATTTAATAAGAATACTTTCAATTCATTTTACCAAAATTAATTTCATAAAAGAAATATTCAATTAACTTGTCACATATTTTGTAGATCAAAAAACAAAAGGAAAATACCATTCACAAATGACACAATTGGTGCTTTTAAATTTGGCTCCTTCTATTAATTTCAATCAACTAAGTAGCATTTACGTCTAGAAAAATTCACTAGCGCACGAAAAACCGTTGTCTTTTAATGTCCACTAAACTTAAGAAATTTCTAAAAACTAATTAACTACATAAAAGATTAAAATTGTCTAACTTAAGGCTACAAATCTGACTTTAATTTGTCGACCCTTTATAATGAGGCCAATTGTCCAATATATAGAAAAATGCAACCTAAACATCTCCTTCAAAAATCCTAGATCCTAAAAAGTAGGGCGCCTTGTTGGTTGACAAATTTATCACCTAACTTTGTATTCTCATGCCCACTAAGGTGACAAATGTAACCACAGTTGAATTAGTAATGATATAATTCTCAGACTGATTCTCTGCTTATTACAAAAGGTGGCAGTTACCTTCATATGATATTCAATGAATAATTTTCAACTAAAGTTGCTTTTAACCAGAAAGCAAGTAAAGGAAGGAGCTTTTAACCAAAAATATTTAAAGGCAATAATGGATCTCATATAAAAAAACTAAAAATTTCCACAACTAGCATTAAATAAAAATCACCACAGTATCCTTAATCATAGATAAATAATATTTCAGTGATGCAACAACTTAAATCATAAACCATTCCAACAATATATTTTCTATATCAGAATAACAAAACACAACAAAATCAAGATAACAAAAAAAATTCTCTAATGAGTAAATCAAAGTTTGCCCAAAAGATCTCAAATTTATCAGCTAATTCCCTATTTAAAGCATAGCCAATTGTCTCTGGTAACAGTTTCTTGAGAGTAACTATACCAAATAAAATAAGTCTTAAACTTAAAAAGAGCCAAAATAAACTTAAAGTATCATGAAATACTAAAAATAATTAAGTATCAACTCTTCCTGCCTCAGCCTCTTTATCTTCGAGATTCACGACCGCTTCTTTCTGCAAGAGTTCTTCATGTGTCTTCATCCTAGATTTATAATCTCTATACCTGGTAACAATTGCAAGTATTTCTTTACTCCCTGGTGTCACAATGATTTGTAGTCTAGTTCTCAATTTAGATAGAGCAGCTTCAGACTCAATCAGAGTTTCAAACCTCCTGTTTGCTTCAGTTTTAAAGGAATCAAGGTAGACTTGCAGTCTTTCAAGTTTTGAAAAAGACTCTTTGGTTGATGAGGTAGGGTCTATTATCTCCTTATTGAATACTACTTTGAATTTCAAAAAAAAATCCTTGGCATCCAAAATATTCTCATCGAACTCATCAGTGATATCTACCTTTAGATCGTGATAGTTTTTTAATCTCTACTAGCATATCCAAATACTTTTCAAGTGTTTCAGAGATCCCTTTTACCAGGTTATCATAAATATCCAATTTCCAGCTCAATGAATCAGACCAAGAAAGATCTAACTCTTTCAAATCATTCATAATCTGTTTGTTAACTAACTTCAATCGATCCATGGAAATCGATCTTTCATTTCTTATGAGAGTACGTAATGGCTGGTCTGGTCTATCCTGACCTGTCGTAACTCTGTCATCAATTCTTTCCTCTTATTGACAACCTAAGTGTAGGAAAGCACAGATTTACTGATAAAGAGGGTGATTTCTTGATACATTTCATTTATCCATTCACTGATAGCTTTGGAATAACCCAGATTTTTTTTATTAATTGCATCGAAGATGCATCAATGTCAATTCTCTGAGAACTTGAGGCTTCATTGGATAAAGCAGAGGGAACCAAGGAAGAAATAAAATTCTTTAAGTCAAGGACTTGAGATTGCAAATTCACTTTTTCTTTTCTTTCTTCTTTTACTCACTTGATTAAGGAATTGACTTGATAATTGGCATGATACACATCACCTTCTAATGTTTGTGGTCTCATATCAACATGTGTGATCTTTTAATCAGCCCAAGTTATCTCATCATCATTCAAATCCTTCATGGGGTAAGCAACTTCCAATATTTGATTCCCAAAAGTAGAATCAGTCAATATTCTTGACATTCTCTGAGCTTTCTTTGGCCTTGAGGAAGATTGGAGTAACTTTGCAACTGTGTCTACTCCAACTGTTATTGTAGGGGTATATTTCCTCTTCTTCTCTATTGCCTTTTTCAGCCATACCAGAGAAGCTTCTACTGAAACAACATCCTTGTCTCCTTGAATAATTTCTTTAGACTCACCAGGGAGGATTGATGTATTCTCACCTAGAGAAGAAGGTACCTCAAACAAAGGAGGAAAAGTATTATCTTCAATAATTTTCTTAAAAATGGCATATGAATCCTCAGGCATAGGCTTTGCTTGGTTGATCTTCTTTTTAGAAACTGGGGTAGATACACTATCTTGTTCGCATACCGACTTCAATTTATTTGCATCCTTAGGTCTCTCACCATCACCCCCAAACTAAGAATTTGTGCTTGAAGACCTAGTAACCAACCTCTCTGATGATGCACTTACTATGACAGTTTGGGTGGACCTTTGTTCATTCTTTTGAGATGATTTTGGTTCTTGAGTAGATCTTGCAGCTTGTCTCCATTTCCCTTCTAACCAGTCCTGAGTTATTTTTAGCACCGGTGCAGCTCGTACATTCATATTAGAAACCTCATTCTTTCTCTAGTCGACTTTGGGATGATATTTATCAGGAAACTTCTCATATTCTAGGTCGATGACCACTAAATCTTCAATGACGTTCTCGGGAATTTGGATTGAAAGACCAAACATCTGAATTTGCTTGAGGGTTAACCTCATATAATCCATTTTCAACACTTCATTTTCATCAACACAATCTTCCCTAAAATCCTCGATAGAAGACTGATGCCAGTATAAACTCTCTCCATACAAATTATGCTTCACGAAACCCTTGCTATCAAAATTAGCCCTCATAAATAAATATTAGAGATTATATTCTTTCATAAATCTCTTAGCACCTATAGTTATCTAGTTATTTTTGCATGTACAAGGAGTCACCAATGGGAAAGGATAACCCTGCTTCCCCATACTCATGTATTTTACATTTACCAAGGCCATTTGTCTACAGACTTCTAGAAACACCAGCAAATCTTCTGGATACCTAAGCAATTTTAATGGGGCCTTCTCATAACCTCCTATTCTCAAATATGAAAACCTTTCAAATTGAATATAGAAACTTCCAAACTTGGATATCAAAGATATCGATTCAGGGGAAAAATGCACTTCAAGGTTTCCATCTAATTTCTTTATGGCCTCCATCAAGAGTGCATCATTAACAAGGCAAAATTCTCCCTTCCCAACCTGCTTAGTGAACTATGGATAGCATTTATATAGAGGAATACCAGAAGTTGGAGGTACCTACGGTTTTAATCCTAGCCAAAAAGATGTTTGACTAGATATAACATATATTAAGCATGAGCATAGATGGAAGTTGGCAGTTTTCTAGAAATTAATTAATTGCTCATTCAAATAAAAGCAAATTTATCTTAGCCCAATAATAAACACATTTTCATCACAGATATCCAAAATAAATTGACACATCCAATCCTCAAAAGATTCAATTTGTGCATTCCCAACAATGTGATGCAATAAAGCAATGGCATCTGCAATGTCTCCTTTGAAATTTATTCTTTTGAGTTTAGTAGGTAACTGAGGCTTACCTCTCTTCTCTCACTTCAACCAACCTTTGGCTATAGAATTTTTTGCACCAGCTTCGTTAACCTTGAAGAACTCGCTAGTTGTAGCAACCAACATCTCCTTTACAGATGCTTTCTCAAGGATCTTTAGTGCATGATAAATAGCTTCAGGGGAAATTTTGGCCACAATAGTTCTGTCTGTAGCTTTTATCTCCCTCGTTCCTGGAATATATCTTCTTGTGCATGCACTGATCAGGTCCACACTCAGCACAGCTTCTGGGAAACCTTTGACGTGAGCTAGTCCACTTTCTAACAGTGTTGCATCTACAATAGACTTTTTGTTACCTTCCAATCACTCCTAAAATTCATCTAGCTTAAATATCCCAAATTTGTGTCCCTCAACCCAAGCCAACGATTTCCAATTTCGGACTGCATGAGCCTGCAATGAACAAAGGAAAACCCGTTTGCTTGAGAGAATAATTGTAGAAGATGGAGGTACGACTAAGAACTCAAATGAACAAATCTTCACCACCCTTAATTACATGAGAATAATAAGATGTGTGTTTGGTGCCAAATTAATGCAACACCTTGTTTAAATCCTTGGTAATGAAAACCTCAAGATTGTTGTGCTTTACAAAAATCCTTGATAAGACATCTCCAGGTTGTATTGTACACCTTATTAAATGCATAGGCGGCAACTCAAAACTCATGGAACGAATAGCATATCGCCTTATCGTGGACAACTAAAACCTTATAACTCAAAGTCGGGAGTTACAGAGTTTTGAAAACCTCTGACTCACCGACTACACAAAAGACCGACACATCTTACGCCACAAATAAGGAACAAGTCGGACCATCAAGAAGTTAGGGAACACACGAACCCAACGACAATGTTTAAAGCACTAGGCACCAATGACCTAAGTTTCAATACTTGAGGGACACACAACGAGAGGTTATAAATTACAAAGACCCCATGACAAAGGCAAAGATGATGCAAAGACTTAGACTCGAGCAAAAACTAAGACCAAGGAATATAGAATTCTAGTATTACATGATGAATAATATGTATAGGTAACATGCCTAAGTGCATATCCACAATTATAGGAGGCATTCCAGTTCAACTTGGAGTGTTCACATAATGAAAATTGCAAGCATAAGGAAGTGGTGCTTCTTTCTTTGTTGGCTAGAGATGACCTTTAGTTAACTGTTGGACCTCCCTATAAAATAGGAACTTGAAAAAAAATTGACTTTGTTGACTTTATCCTATTTCAAAAAAAGAAAGATATTGCCTTTTTTATTTTCCAACCTTAATTTGTTTAAGATACTCTTCGAAATTTCCAAAAATCTATTCTAGAATCTCTTCATCAAGTCCATCTATCCCTTCCACCTGTAACTTTGACTTCTCAAAATATTTTGTTATTGTTATTGTAGTATCCTGAAGTTGGTTAACATCATTTAGAGCACATTTGGAATCAAATCTGACATCCATTAACTTATCCAAGAGGGTCTCATCAGGACTGTCCCCCTCCTTCATTAGTTTCTCCAACTGAATATCCCAGAAAAAATCAGCTCTTGCAGAGAATTCAGTTTATGGTCTTCTAGTATGTCCTAAGCGGTGATATTAGTTATAGATTCTTTGAATTCCACTATATGATCCCACAAAACATGTTGAACCCTAAGCAAAATTACTCTATGTTTGATAAGAAATTTTGATCGAAAAATAATTATATTAATAGATTTATTAATGTAATCCAGATCTTCGTCCCCCAAGATCCTTGATTCAATCATCGTTTCTCTTCGCAATTTTTTTATGGCCCTTAAATTTCCCATATTTTCTATACTTTTCTTCCTCATCCCACATCTTTTTCAAATATTTTTTTGTTTTCTTTCAAAGTGTGTGTGCTTCCTCATAATACTTATATCCCTCAGTGAGCAATTCATCTGCTTCCTTCTTAAGAACACCAAACCACTTATCAAACAAGTGATCCTTTCTTTTCATATCATTTAAATCATCTACCTCTTTGTAGCTTATCAATAGTGGCACCTCTAATTATGACGATTTCTCTGAGGCTAGTAAGGTAAGCTCCTTCAAAAACCTTCTCATTTTTTGAGCTTTCAGCTCATCCTTTACCTATTTTTCCTTCACCATTCTGGACTTTACTGAACTCACTACAATATCAATAAGTGTCATATGTTGGCTCTAAGTTTTCTTTCCTAGACTGACCATGCTCAATTATTAATCCAAAGCTAGCAACTCATAGTCATCTTTGTCAACCATAGGAGTAGCAAGCTCTACAATCAAATCTCCATCCTCAATCAATTTGGTGGAATGTATGAACCTGGATTTCTTCTTAGGTTTTACCACTTTTATCTCCTCTATCATTTTGTCCCATATTAGAATTTGAGCTACCACTTGTTGCCTCTTTTCCAAATTCATTTTCAGCCATGTAGGAGTTGTAGTGGTTGTCGCTACTTGTTGTTCTTACCGAGGAGGTTCTTCTTCTCCTTTATTTATTTCTTCTTGCAATTGTTGAGCCTTTTCTCATTCTAATCTTTCCTTTTCAACCTTTTCCTGCTCGAGTTTCTCTTTTTTAGATTTTTCTCACTTGAGCCTCTCATCCTCAGCTTTTATTTTTACTATTTTATTTAGCTCCATCTCCTTTCTTTGAGGTTCTTCTTCATCTATTTTCTATTGTTCCATTTCTTTTACCCGAGTTTCTTCAACGGCCTTGTCCTTAGCAGCTTACTTCTCAACACTTTCTATAATCTCTCGCTACTTATCTTCAGTCAAGATATGTTCAGCTTTTGCTTCTCTCCAAAGTCTTCCTTCCCCCAATTCAATGTCGTCTTCCTCATACTCTTATACATCTTCTTCTTTTTCCTCTTCCTGGATAGGAGTTTCTTCAGAATCTAAGGGGAGGGGAGACTCTATGACTATTATTACAGAAGTCTCTTCTCCTTCTTTTGATGTTGTCTCTTTTGTTGAAGGAGCAATAGAGGGAGCTTCGTCAGTCACTATTTCCTCAGCTTGTTGAGGAACAACAGGAGGAGCTTCTTGAGTAGTCTCCATTTCTAGGTATATTTTTGAAATAGGTTGGACACCCAACCCTGAGAATACTCCTACAATAATAGCTTGATAAGTGAGTGTAGCCTTCTGGAAGGCTTCTATGACTTTCTCCATTATAATCTCTCCCTCTCTTGTTTGTGGGGTTTATTTCTTGAGCCTCTTGTATTTATTTGGTGGAGGACAAGAAGATGTTTTCCCATGTGCCCCTTTCCTCTTAGCCTTTCTCTTCTTGTCCTCCAAATGTTCAGCAATCCATCTCAAACTTCTTTCCACAATAGTTATAGATATTTTATCAATGTTACACCTTTTTCCATCCAATTGATGGGTGCCAAAGCTTGAGTATCCACTTGTTCCCTATCATATTGAGGATCAAGGGTTAATCCATTATCTGGTATACCTTTTGGATTGTCTTCTTTTACCTTAAATGCTCTCATCTAAGGGATGGTTAATCTCTCATAGTTTATCTTCCTTGCTTCAAATTCATCTTGCAAATCTGCCTAGAAATCCTTTATGTTGGGCTCATTATGCAGAAACATGGATGTATACAAGTTATTCATTTTTCCTTTTATATCAGTCTTTTCTCCCTTGAAATAATTTGAGGTTAATTGCTTATAGCTCCTCAGTTGCATATTTAGCATCTCCAACATATGGGCATTGATAGAAACCAAGGTCAATAGGATAAGTAACCTCTCCAAATTTATGCTTGCTATAGAACTTGAGGTTAATCTCCCTCATTTCTCAAGAGAATTCAATCAAAAATAATTTATTAATGCAACACCTGGGTAGTAGGAATGGAGCTCCATCATACTCCCATAAGTGGATGTAGGTTGACTTAGGATACTGGATAAACTAGTTCCCCCATTGCTTTACCAATTCCATGGATTCTATAGTCAATTTGAACCCAACATCACTTGACAACTCAGTAATTATTACATGGAGAAAAGCATCATTAACTCTCTTGAAATGTTTCTTTGATGCTTTAAGTTCCAACTAGTCATAATATTCCCATATTTTGTTTTGTCTTGGCCCTTCACCTCTAACTCCCACTGTGTTCAAACTTGGGATGTTTCCCATCCTAGTTGCATAGTATATTACATATGATGACATGTAGAACTCCTTTGAATCTTTTACCTTGGTGAACTGGTTGTGCATATTATCAAAAATAATTTGTCCTCAGTCCAATTATACTACCCCATTTAGGATCACCTCAATAAAATGGAACATCTAGTTTTTATACATATAGGAGCTTTCCTTTCCCATTACTCTGCTCAACAATGTGATAATATCCCCTATTTTTGAAAAGAAATATGATCTCCTAAACTTTGTAGGAAACTTGGTAATAGACTTCTTACCAACCTTCAACCAATTCATATTCATATGTCTCTGGTGTGTGCTCACATGATTCTCATATTGTTGTAGTGCCTCAACTTCTGTTCCAATCTTCAATTGAGGGTAAGGTGGCAAATCAAATACCATCTTGATCATGGCAAGAGATAGGTCAATTATCTCATTTCCCCATTGGTCAATGCACTTACATTATGTAGGGTTATAAGCCTCTATTACTACTAGAATAAATTCAAGACATTGAAAAACAATGAGGAAAGATGCCACATGAGCAAGCCCTGAAGCTACTATCTTCTTAGATCTTAGAGTAGCATCGTCATCAAATGTGTCTTTCTTGAATGCTTCCAAATCAATGTGTCCCAAAATTGTATCTATAATCTTCATCACCTTGGAGGTGAACTTAGACACTATAGGAGCACCTTGGTATTTATACTTCATTGCGTAGTGAGTTTGATCCAATTTTGTCAATTTAGCTTTTTGATCTCTCTCCACCTCTTCAGCACCAGGTTGCTCGTCTTAATCAAAAATTTATGATACCTAAGAAGAAAAATAAAAGATAACTTTATCAGAGATGAATCATAAGTCTTACCCTCTAAAAATCCTCTTGTAACCATGTTCTATCGGAATTATAAACTCTAATATAACCCCTTCAAAAAGAAATAAAACTTGTATGTTAACACTGAAAATTGGAATTGAAAAAGCACTTTGAGTTTGAACCTTGAATAAAAAGGTTCGTTCAGAATTCAGAATTCTGATGGAACCATATTCATTATTAGTAGAAATCGGAATCGAAATTACACTTGGAACTTAGTTCTTAGCTCTCGATTTCAATCAAAATTCTAAATTCTAAACAAACTTAACTAAAATAAAGCATTTTGGTTCGGCACTTATTGGAATTCAAAATTGGATAATTATTTGGAACATGGCCCTTTGGTTAATAGGTTCATTCAAAATTTAGAATTCTAGTTTGACTAATGCATTAAAGTGTTCTTCGGAGTTATGAAAACGCGATGGACCCATATCTATTGTAAAAGCTTCGAAAATCAGAAGTGGAAAAGCACATGGAACCTGACCCCTAATCAAAAAGTCCATTCAGAATTTGAAATTTCATATGGCTTATTTAGGAAAATATGCAACATCATAACATCAGAGTTTGGAATCAAAGAAGCATATTTCACTTGACCCTATTGGTGTAAAATTCGTTCAAAACTTAGATTTCCAATAGGTCCCAAAAACAAAATATAGTAATTTCAAATGCAAATTTTGGGATTGGAATTTCATTTAGGATTTGAACCACTTTGTAAAATGTCAATGCAGAAAAAATAAAATTGCAAGGCTTAAAATTTGAAATTTAATGGTCGGACCTATAACTATACAAAAACCCTAACTAGGGAAAGGCAAGAAAACACAAAACCTGTGAAAAGAAAGGCATGTGAACCAATGCAAAGAAAAACTCAAACAAAATGAAAAAAGAAATGCAAAAAGCTAAACATCGAAAGGCCAAAACCATAAAACCCAAAAGATCAAAATCAAATAAAATGAAAAACACAAGACAAACAATGACGAAAATAAAACATGAAAGCGCACCAAAATAAACACGTAAAACAAAAAGAAAGGAGCAAGAACGTGAAACAAAACAAAAGGAAAACAAGGGACAAAAGAAAAACCCTACCTCAAAAAATGAATGGTAACTTGAAACAGCAAACCAAATGCACAAATCCATAATGCTCCCATAGCTCCTTTTCTCTACTCCTGGTGAAAATGAAAATGTAGTTATGAGCATAATCGTGGGAGAAATTTGATTAAATATCGGGTTTGTATGTGCAAATTAATTGACATTAAATGTAGTGGGTGAGCGAACTTCAGAGTCAAAATTGCACTCGGAACCTAACCATCATCGAAAAAGTCCGATCAAAAATCACATTTTCAAACGGACAAAAGGCAGGTCAAGACAACACACAGAATCGGAGAAACAAACTGAACTTGAACCTTTTGAGAAAAGGTGCAAGTGTGATTTGAAATTCTGATTCCGAACAAAGATGTGGAATTAGAGAAACAAATCAAACTTGAACCTTTTGAGAAAAGTGCAAGTGTGATTTGGAATTTCGATCTCGAACAGAAAAACAACGTGAAATCAGAGAACGAAATAGAACTTGAAATTTTTGAGGAAAGGTGCAAGTTCAATTTAGAATTTTGATTCCAAACAAAAGGTAGAAAACAAGAAAACACGAAAGGGAAAGGGAAAGAGACAAACCATCAAAAGCACAAAAAGACGACCCATTTTGACCAAAAATAAAATGGGATGGTTATGTAAGGCATAACAAGAAGATGGGGGTAGAATACGAAGAGACCTTGTTATTGATAAGGGTGTCAACCAAAGAAACCAATGTGGGGCATCAAATATGAGGAGAATCAAGTTGATGGGAGGAATAATAATTAAATGCAAATCTTAATGTCCAGGTTGAGGGAAGTCGTGCTATATGTTATGACATAGGAAGATTGAAATGTATTGGAGTGTTCTTTGAAGGTTGGAGAAAGGTCATCGTGAGGGAGGGATTGAGTATTTGTGTAGAATATAGGGGTTGCATTAGTGAATAAATGATGATTAATGGTGGTAAGACAACGATGAGAGGATAGAGAAAAGACAGAGGTAGCAGGAAGAGGAATACATAGGGGCAATGGAGTTTCCCAAGTAGTTATAAATGTATGTTTCATGAAATATGAATAAATAAAGATATTTGATTTAGTTTCGAATTTGAAAAGTAGTAATTTAATGTTTTGCGATATTGAATCAATTAAAATCTACAAATGAAATTATTGATTTAAATGGTAATTGACTATAGAGTCCTTTGTAATCTATTATTTTATGGAAGTTGGGTTGAGCTAGCGGAAGAGTTTTTTTTCTGTCTTCATCAAATGGTATCAGATCCAGTGGTCTTGAGTGTGTGGATAGATTTCCAAATGTGAGGCAGTCTAAACGGGTGGAGAGGGAAGTGAGAAGATTTTATGAGTGCATAGGTAGAGTGTTGAGTGTGAGGCAGTTCCATGCTAGAACCTATGGATTAAGGAAGTGTGATTGAAGAGCTTGAAATTATCATTGTAGGTGTGTGAAGTCATGAGCAATTGAGATCTATAAATTGCAATGAAATTGGTGTGGTAGTGATAAATTATAATAGACAAAGTGGGTATACTTGTGAGAGAGATCTTAAGGATCATGAATGTAAATGCAAGACACATCACAAGCTATGCATCATGAAGAGGTTGCAAGGGTTGAGTTGCAGTAAAGACATTCCATGAGGAAGGTATGGAAAAAAGAAGAGGAAGTGTTTGGCAGAGGAGGATAGTTCATGGTGGAAATGAGTTCATGAGGGAGAAGAAGAAAGGGGTGCAGTAGGAGAAGGTGTAACTTTGTGCACAAAATTCAGTGATAGAGTTTGTTGTAGATTTTTCACAATCTCAAAGGGTGATTCTATCACCCAACTCCACCTTTGTGAGCCTATGCTCACCAATATCCTACTCGCCATGTCTGTTATAGGTGCACTCAGGCGAACATGCAATCAACATCACCCAAAAAAAATATTTTGAGATATTGGTGAGGTTTCATGGAAAACCTTCTTACTAGAAGAATTTTGATTCCGTCTTGGATTTGATGGAAAAAGTTTCAAAGTCATATAGTTAACAATTTTGGAGATTTAATCGTTTCATGACTTCAGCTGTTAATTTGGCGAAGTTTTAAAATTTCAAAATCTATGAGGTTTAAGGCAGAATGGCTTGGTGGGAAGTTAGATAATTTGATACACTCATCTCTACAAATTTTTGGAAGAATCCAAGTTCCCAGTAAGAAATTACATCAAAACTCATTTTTTTCCATGCATTCATTTCATTGGCGATGGGATGGTGTTATTGGTATGTTGGCACTAGCAATGTTCTTAAGGTATAGATAATGTGTTTTGATGAGATTTTTGCACATGACTTCCTCCAAATTGAAGTGGTTTAGATTCCATCTTGTCTTATTTTGCTTGCTTCATAATCAACTACCATTGGCACTAATAGTTTTATAAAAATAAGAAAGATAAAATAAAGGTTATGGGAAATAAACCAATGGACTTGAGAAGTTAAAGAGGCAAAGGCATATGAATTAAAAGTGGAGCAAATTTAATACAGAGGAGGATAGTGCCAAAAAGGGAGGATAGTGGGGTTACATAGGGGAGGTAGCATGGGTGGTGAGAAGTCATTCCATGAATGGAAATAGAGATTAAGATCCCTCTGCAACCTAAGGAGGACATATTGGTGATTAAATATGATTTCCACACAGCAGGAAGAAGAGTGTAGCTTCCGATACAAAAATATTAAGGCAGATTGATAGTTTGTCACATAGCTAGAAAGGACGATAGGCAAATGAAATTCCAACGCAAACAAATTGTGAGAAATACCTGGTGGATTTGGCGTGGCAGTTAAAGGAAGCCTGTGCCATCGGAAGGGAATAAAGGATGGCTCTAAAATGGCGTGCAAGGAGGATAAAGTGATTTAGCAAGAGGAAATAATAAGCAAGTAATCATGTTGTGTAGGATCTGAACAATGGAAAAATTAAGACATGAGCATTTCATTGGAATGGAAGATGAGGGAAGAATACAAAGAGACCTTGTTATTGAGAAGGACACCAGCCAAAGAAACCAGTGTGGAGCAATGAATATGAGGACAATCGAGCTGATGGGAGGAAGAATAATTAAATGCAAATCTTAATGTGCAGGTTGAGGAAGTCGTGATATATGTTATGACATAGGAAGATTGAAGTGCATTAGAGTGTTCTCTAAAGGTTGGAGATAGGCTGGTGTGAGGGAGGGATTGAGTGTTTGTGTAGAATATAGAAGTTGCATCAGTGAATAAAGGATGATTAATGGCGGTAAGACAACGATGAGAAGACAAAGAAAAGATAGAGGTAGCAAGAAGAGGAATACAGAGGGGCGATGGAGTTTCCCAGGTAATTGTAAATGTATGTTTCATAAAATCTAAATAAATAAATATATTTGATTTACTTTCAAATTTGAAAAGTAGTAATTTAATGTTGTGCAATCTTGAATCTATTGAAAGATTTAAATGGTAATTGAATATAAATTCTTTTGTAATTTGTGATTTTATGGAAATTGGGTTGAGTCAGTGGAAGAGTTTTTTTTTGTCTTCATCAAAAACCAATTTGAATGACCATGTCAAAATTCTCCCTCTATATTCATTCCATAATGAGTGTACCAAAAATCTATGAGCTATACTACATGAGTTGATTAGCAAGATTGTCACCAAGCAGGTGCTTTAATCTTTGGAAAAGTTCATAAATTGTTGTTGATAGACAATCATCTAGTAGTCTATAGACAAATACAAATATTGTTGCTTGGCTTCAGTGATGCATGAGTATATTAAGTAGAAAGTACCTAAATCACAAGTGTTGGCTAAACCAATTATCATGGTACCTTAGAAGAGGGAGAGAATATTCGTTTAGCTTAACTTCTTTCATATGTTTTTGTTTAAATATGATTGTGTCATTTGAAATCAAAGTGGGAGATTTCATTAAAAATAATCCTTCAATGGAGTATTCATTTATATGAGATGGAGAAATGGGTGACCATTCTATAGTAAGAGTTGGTTGTCATTTCCCTAGTTGTAGTAAAGAGTGCACCTTTTCCACCCCTCTATATGCATGTGAGAGTTTTTCTACACATGAAGTTGTGGTTTACATCTTCTCTTAGAATGGATCATCCTCTATAACTTTGTTTGCATGAAGCCTGTATCTATGGAATTAGTATTTGAATACCATTGATTCTCATATGAGTGTCTTAGATTTAGTGAATTATTTTTCTATCATTTTAGATCATTTTTATAATCATGGATTTAATTTGACATGCAAACTTGATCTCTACTAATATTTAGAATGTCAACTTTAGTTCATGTTGATGTTCTTGGTTTTTTCTACATAAAAATTGGTACACACTAATTTTTAGAATGTAAGTTTAGTTCATGTTGAAGTTTTCAATTTATTCTTATATATAAGAGCTAATTCTTGTGTCTATTGGTTTGTTCATGGTGGGAATAATGGTTGTCTTGTGTAAAACCATGTAAGGATATTGACTTAATAGCAAGATATAAGATCAACGGAAAAACACTAAAACATGTAAAAATGACCTAGACACTTGTGCAATGCATATATTATGATAAGGTGCTCTTGGTAATGGATGCAAATAGTAAACGATAGCTCTAGGATGCAAGGGATCTAGATATGTTTTGATGATCTAAAATGAAATAGGGTACATCTTTAAATACAACACCAAGAGTCACTAAGAAAAAAAATTCATGCATTAAATTGACACATGATAATTATAATGATAGGTCAAGAACACCCCAAATTTGAATTTAAATTTTAAAAGTAAAGGGGTCATTTTAGTGAGTATGGAAGTGATTGAGATCACTTCTACAACTACAGATCCAACTTGGGATAAGAAAGGGATAAAAGTGAGGATCAATATCGATCACTAAGAAAGAGAGAGTATGAAGGTAGGGGGAATCAAGGAGGATATCCATGAATTAGGGAGGAGCTTTTTAATTGAAGTTGAATCCAAGTCAATCAACCATACTCATTAAGGAATTTGGATCATGCTCTTGGTACATGATCTATTGCAAGATATATTGATTGATCTCACGATCCATTTTAATATACTCGGCATATCTATATACAATCAAGGATTTATGCTTTTCTATATAGAAGGTCCAAATTATTTGTCCACTCTTTGATGAAAACATACCATTTATACACCTATTATTAAATAAAATTATTTCTAATATAAGTTAGCCATAAATATAAAAGAAAATAATGTAAATATACAAATTCACCATTCAAATATTTAAAAGAAATATTAAAATTATGAAAAAAAAATATTTTCTAATATAGTAACCATACATTTTTTAAATTGGACTCAAAATAAAAATAATAATATTATAATAATATAATAATTTATTTTTTTGGATTAAAGGCAGAGTATGCCTGTAATATATATTAATATAATTAAATATTTACATAGAGATTATATCAAATAATTGTTTTTTGTCTATCAAACTGACACAATAAACTGACTTGTAATATCCCCAGCAAGACAGAGAGAACGAACCACAGGCTGTGAAATACCACCACCTGTCCCTTCGGCATAGCTACAAAAAAAGAGAGGAGTGGTGTGAATGCCAAGCTGCCATACTATGCCACGTGTTCTAACTACCTTAGCTGGGAGTCGACACTTGTTTACATAGGGTAAACCGGGACCACTACCATCATTTGCAAGAATGCATCTGGCTAGCGAATGACTAGGTTCATGCTCGAGAATCTTTTTGTTACAACGGTTGTGATGAATCATTGTTGCAAGCATCATGATTCATGATGAGAAATCTTTTCTGTTACAGTCCTTCAAGTGGTGGACACCCCTAGCTATAAATACTATTTATTCTTTCGAAAAGAGGGTTGGTTTTTTTTTTGGTTTGAAGTATCCACAAAAGAATTATGAAGACACTAGGCCTTTGTTTTGTTGGATAACTATAAAGACTCATAGACTGTGCCCATTTGGCCTTTCTATTTCTTAACTATTGATGACATTATACTGTGTTGTTTTTGAATAGTTTTCTTGCGACTTCAATGATTTGAATAGAATGTTGATTTAAAACCATGTCTTCGACTCTTTTTGTTCAGTAAATCTCTGTGTAAATTATTTTATGTCATGAAGTGAATTATCCAGGTCTTTCTCTTTAATGTTTGTTATTTCGGGATATAGCAGATTGCTTAACAGGCCCTTACACTGCATCTACAAGGTAGGTCTATCATGCCTCACATCTAAATCTCGACGCATTGCCCTAGTTAGATTATTTTATTTTATATTTGCTTTCTTTTCCCATTCAAAACCCCCGTTATAGAAGAGTCGGCTTCTTTAAAATTTGGAGGTTACTCAATTTAACACAATAGGTTCCCTCTTTAACTAAGTTTCCCACAAAGGGTTGTTACCTTGCCAATTTTTGGCATCAACAGTTTTTATCTTTTTCCTGGCACGCCTGGTGGGACCGCGAAATGTGCTTAAGCCTTAAGTAAGTATATGAGCCATCGATTTATCACAAGATCCCAAACAATAAACAACCCTGGTTTGTTGGTACCTCCATTAGGGTCAATACCAACTAGAACCCGTCACGTAAACGTCCTGAACTCTCCACCAGCCATGTTGTCGATCGCCAACCAAAATTATGTGGCATGGGATGTCGGAAGTCCTCTTAGAACACCTATAGCGCCTTCCATTTGGGCCCCCATCCTGGTGTCTTCTCTTAAATCTATCCCTAAGTTCACCGAAGATGGCTCAAGAACATCGTCTAAACATCTACAAGATGTGGCAGATGTATGCTTGGTGCATGAAGTTACAGCTCAGAACGTAGCACTAAGGTTGCTCATAGCTTCTTGTAGAGGAAAAGCATCGAAGTGGTATCGCACTCTGCCGACTAACTCTATCAACTCTTGGGATTAGCTTGGGGATCCTTTTTATGAAAGATTCTTGAACGACGGAGATAGGTCTTCCTAGTATCACCAGCTAGAGATCATCAAGCGAGCTCCATATGAGGCCCTGGCCGACTTCAATGCTCGATTCCACATAACTTGGCAAAGAATTTAGGCTGCAATTCACCTGCCACCCGATCTTGCATTCATGTTTTACCTAAATTCATCAACGTCGATATCTCAATCATGATCCAGTCACTCAACAGAACCACTCTACTGGATGCATATAGTGTCGCAATCAAAGCACAAAACAATCTGATTGACACTGGAAAGTTTCCGCCCTGACCCATCATGCCTATATTTCTTGAAATACCAGCTTCTACCCAGGCAACGCCACCTACCATGCCAGTTGCTCCTCCTTAATCTATAAACACATACACAAGCGCACCACGGAACATCGCACCTGGTTCCTTGAAGGATGAGACGAGTGACATAAAGGAAATGTTGTGGGTTATGACCAATGAGATAACTATCATCAAGCGCAACCAGGTCACTCCTCCAAAGCTGACCTATTAATCAAGGCGGAAGGCCCTCTTACCAACAAAACCAGTTCCAACAAGGCGCTCGCCCAAATTTTTAGGCGCAAACAACAAGTCAAATACTACCGGTACCCACTCCGTTGAAGAATGCCAGCCTAAGCTCTAACAAAGAGCTAACTGTAGGACAAAACAATTTGATCGATGACGATAACCCCTGGTGTTTTCCTTGCGGTGATTCACATATGCCATGAAACTGCCCACACGACAATCTACAACAGAAGGTGGCAGAGCAGCGTAGTCTAGGCTCAACATCAGACAACGTAGGTTATGCATATACCTCTCCGCAAATGGAAAATGTGGTACTTACCGCTCAAATGCAAGGGATGTCTCTGGAACAAGAGATCGATATAGCTCCAGACCACACCCTCTTCTCATGGATGGAAGGGGGGGAGTTGGTGTTCACATTCAAAGCATCCACTTTCAAGACCCCACAAGTATAGTCTGATTACAACACTCGCTCCAAAGGGAGATTCACAGGCGAAACAGTCATCCCGCAATTATTCAATCTATAGCCTAAAAGTACTCCCAACTACAAGACTAGTGCCCCTACAGTGGTACAACAAATTCCTCCATAAAGGGAGGTCATAACAACAAGGGATAAAGAGAAAAATCATCCGAGTCTGCCACCATTCAATGTGTTGGAGTAGTTGAAAAAATCATCAGCTAATGTTTCCTTGTGGGAAGTCCTAGCTATGCTGAAACAGAAGACATTGCTACAAAGGGCTCTCCAAGAAGACCTGATCACAGAACCAAAGGAGCAATCACTTCAAGGGGAGACTACTGAGCAGTCACCACCGGCCAAAGTTCTTGTGAATAACGCGAAAGAGGCCTCTACTGAGGATCAAGAGGAAGAATCGATATTCAAAATTGGTGAAGGCAAACCAAAACTGAGGCCAGCTTTTTTAACCCTTATTGTGGGTAAGAAATTACTACATATTCCATGATTGAATTCAGCACCAGCACCACAGTCATGCTGAGGCTAATAGCTAAAGCCCTAGGATTGAGCTACGAACCTTTGAAAAAGAGAGTCATGCAACTAGATGGGAATTTGGTTAATACTGTGGGGATCAATAAGGACCTCCCATTAACTTTGTTTGCCTACCCAAATATCATAGTCAAGTAGGATACCGTGATCATTGATATCCCTCCAATATTCGATCTGTGCTTGTCTAGGGAATTCACTTCTAAGCTAGGTGGATACCTTTCTTTAGATTGGTCACACCTAATTATAAGGACCAAACACGGATCCAAAATGAAGCTGGTGTCCGAACCTTTGCATTTTGAAAATGTTGAGGATGAAGTTAAGATATTTTTCGAGTCCGCACACACCTCCATCACCAAGGATGAAATTTACTGCACTGAGCTTCTAAAAGATGAAGAAATCACCAAAGATCAGATCGAGCAAGAAGAGGTTCTCCTAAGCAAGTTCATTGATAAAGACCCTTTCAGAAATTATCATGCCACTGGACTGGGAACTTATGTCATTTATGATGAAGACCAAACCATCCTAAAGGTGACACAAAATCCCGAAGGCATTTCGACAATTGAACTGTGGTCGCTACACTTCGATGGTGCAGAATGCAAGAGTGGTGCAGGAACTAAAGTATTCCTAACTTCCTAAAGCGGTGAAAGGACAATCAGACCTTTCTGACCCCAACTTTCCTTTTCCAACAATGAGTTTGAATATGAAGGCATCGTACTAGGTTTGAGCTCAGCAAAGCAAAGGGACGTCAAGCAAATGAATTTGTTCGGGGTTCTCGAACTAATCATTAATCAAGTTCAAAATATCAATACTGAAAAAGATGTTTGTATGGGATCTTTTGGATAAAATGCCTGGGACCTAATTAAGAGCTTTGGAACTTTCAATATTCAAGTGGTTCCTCAAGAACACAATGATGATGCAAATTACATGGTCGAAATTGGATCCCAATCCAAACTAGCGCCCAACCCAATGTGTAACCAACGCTCCGTACGAGTAATAATCCAACTCACAAATCTAGATGGTGGGAAGAGCAAGTAAGTGTTCAACAATGATGAATACATCACCTTGATCAATTTGCAGCCAGGAGAAGTTATCAACCAATTCCAAGCAGGGATCACCGAAACCAACAGCAGATGAGAAATACAGCAAGAACTCCATAAGCTTCCAAAGAGTTTGGTCACTCCTAAAATCTCCCCCTTTGGCAATACTAGAAGTAATAAGAGAAATCACATAGCAAATGAACTCGATTACATGGATTGTTAAATCAGAGATGCAAATAATCTTAAAATCAGAAAGAGCGTCCTGCATCAAGGTAAAGAAAGGCTCATACATTTTTCAAAGGAAAATGAGCAAGTATTGGCTTGGTATTATGATAAACTCAGAGGATATGATCCTGAAATTTTTTAGCCTATGATAGAACCAAAAAGAGAGACTCAATCAACGTGCCAAACACAAAGGCTAGCAAGTCTCAAGATTGAAGCGCTAATGAACCTACGAAGGTCGACAAAGCTAGTCCCAACACGAATTGTCTTCTCGATTGAGCCTAGTGTTTGGGTTTTTGGTCTCATCCCGGTCCGAAAGAACAATGGAGATATCCGCCTATGTATCAATTTTTGCAACCCAAAACAAATGCCAGCAATAAATCATCACCCACCACCCTCTATGGAGTCAAGCTTACATGACGTAGCAGGTTCAAGTGTGTTTTCTCTATTGGATGGTTGTTTAGACCAGAGACCGGATGGTAAGGGTCTAGTGATAAAATTTAATCAGCAGACAGCAAAAAATGGTCACCACGAGAAATTTGACAGCCTTCGAGAGGGTTTGTTCACAATGATTCAGTGCAGGCAATATGAGGTGCTCAAATCAGAAAGAGTAGAAAGAAAAGCGATAGGGGTTCCCGTCAGGGGAGTTTGCCTTAAAATTTATATAGAGCTCAATTAGACGGTTCTACCATGTAAATATGTAATTATTGTGATTATTTTCCTCTTTGTTCTTTTATTTTTTTCGGTCAGTCTTCCTAATCTGTGATGCAACATAAATTAACACAAATGTCAGAAGGGACAAGAAATATGCAGCAAAGCAGAGTTTTAAAACATAAGCTATGTTTTCATTATATTTATATACTGATAAGTACAATAGCAAAATGGCTCAGAGGCCATGCTTCTAAAAGAGTATATACTTATAGATTTTTATATCATGAAAGCCTTTTCTAGGCTATATACAAAATACTAACAAATTTTTAGTCTTAAAGCAAGAAAAAGAGGGAATTTTCAGTCTTAGCCCGAGAAGCAACAGCAGCAACATCATCTGGAACCACCTCATCCTCGACAACAATAGCTGCACTAGCATCATCATCTAGAGAAGCGACGACAGGTGGTGGAGGGAATACCAGGTTCCTAAAATCAGTGTACCAGTCAATATCGTAAAACGACACCACATTGTATATTCGGAACAGAAAGTGGCAAGCACAGGTAACCTTCTGGCAATGGATTTCTCGGAACTGAAGGTGAAAACCACTCAAAAATGGCAACCATGGGATGACTGCATCCTCTTCAATAAACCTGTGAAGGTCGCTCACAATCAGAATCCCTCTGCCGAATGCAAAATCTGCCACCACCTCCCCGAGGTTGTTCAGATACTTCTTCAAGAATATTTCTGTCACCAAACGGATGAAAAGTGGCTTGGGATCTTCAATGTCAAGCATTGATGCCACAAAATGAGAGCACACGTAAATATTTACTCTATATTTTTCCTCATATTCGAGGCATTCATAACCCAGGACCCATTTCATAGCTACAATGACCAAAGAATGTTTATTCTTCATCATCCTCTTCAAACGCCTAGTCAAAATTTCACCCAGGAAAGTGATTTGTGGTTTATGGGAGGCCAGCCTAATTGGGGTATCCATGGCATCAGATACTATACGACTGTCAAGCAACAACCTATGGAGGACGTCTAAGTTTGAACTCTATGTAAACACTATGTAGACTACAATTACCAAATGCTAAGCCAATCACCTGATGTTGATTCTGCTAAAAACCACTAAGTTAATTTCCCTGCTGCCTAGGTGCCTATTTATAGACATAGCAAGGGATAAACATGGTAATCTGAATACCATAAGCATGATGTTAATTAGGTACAACCTCAAGCACTGCACCAAGGCTCACTCAAGACTCTCACCCAGTTGCGACTGCATGTACGAGTTGTTGTGTACAAAATCAAGGCAAGCTAATTAATTAGCACAAGCTACTGCAGCATTCAACGGTATCCTTTTCGGCCAGACGATGAGGTGTTGTCCTACTAGGTGTTCCTCAAACCCTGAGAAAAGATACAGATCTATTCGATGCTTATCGAATACTTTGACGTAATCATTCTGTTTGGGGTATTAATTACCACAGCATACGGCGCCTAGCCTGCTTTCAAATCACTGGCTCAATTTCTAAGGAAAATTGCACTATGGTTTGTAGGTACCTGGAGTCATTATGAATCCATGTCATTTCAAAATGACAAGTGGTTCACTTCACACAAATGGAAAGGCTCACGGTACATGTTGAATTTAATGCAGAAAAAGCAATCACCATCTACCACTCGAAGGAGGACATAAAAGCTAAGTATTCCATGTGATTGTTTTAAAGCAAAGAAGGCTTTTTGAATATAAGGATTGCGTAGAGGATTTTCAAAGTGCAAATTCGCTAAGAGACAAGTAGCAAATTTTCATAAGTTCAGAGGAAAAATAGAATCTTTTGCCCCTGTAGTAGCCTAGAACCCACAGATGAATCCTACGCTATGCCTGGGATCACAGATAAGTCAGAGTGGTTTCGCACGCAAACAGCCAAGAAGGGCCCGCTCAGAGATGTTAATTTGGTAAAGGAAGAGTGGGATAACATCTATGACCCCATCCTCAAGACCAACCCTAAGGGCTTGAGGGAGGCTTCTTTTTCCAAGATAAAGAAAGCCCTCGACCATCAACTATCGTACAAGCAATGGCTCTGTGGGCTCCCACAATATATGGTCCCTTATGTGCACCACTTCCCAAAAATAATTCATGAAAGTATTCAGTGTTTTAACCCAGCAACTGGTGCCATTGAGGGAAGAAGGCTGAGAGTTGTGCTAACTGTGGAGGCTCTTAGGAGCATGTTGTGTGTCCTTGATAATAGTACCAGAGCATTGTCAATGGATTCCTTCAACCAGAAAAAGGGTTTCAAATTCTAGAAGGGTAGGAGGAATTCCCTCGAATTTTATAATGCAGAGACCGAAAGGCCCCAAAATTTCCAGCAGTCGTTAAAAAATCCAAACCGAGGTGTTGACTTCACCCAGGTGGATATGCAGGATGCCTTCGTAATGATGGATTTTTTGTTCAACTTGGATGACGAAATGATCGTGTCCAAAGCTCAGTCAAATATCGACAATTCCATTTATTAAGGTAAAGCCATACTGGGAAGCACGACGAAATCCGCTTGAAGATGTCAACAGAATCTGGGTAGATTTGGCACGCATGCTGATGAATAATCAGAGGTCATCATGGCTCAGTTTCTATCTCCCCAAGGGGAAGGTAGATGAAAATAGTCACGTAAGTACTACCCTCTAAAATAGCTTGGTGAGGCAACAGGGCTGGAAGCCAGAAAAGATTAATGATTTCTGGATATATTGCCAGGAGATCAAGAACATTGTCAACCCTTTCCAATATTCATCAATTTTCAATACCGATGATCAATTTGATACCCTTTGCAACCAAGAACATCCAAATTCTGACGCAAGTGATGCAGAAGATCCTGGCCCTGAGGATGCCCTTCCATGCTCCGACAAGGGGAAGCAAAAACAAAAAATGGGGATGTAGCCTAGCACGATTGTTAAGAGTGTGTGAATGAATATTTCATGATCAGGGTCCTCACAATCTCAACCCATGGCCATGGGGAAGCCTGGAGCAATGCAACAATCGACAAAAGTAGTGGATGTGGAGAACCCTCCACCAAGCAAAAGACAGCGCACTAATACCGCTTCCGGAGGAGGTTCGCAAGAGGTTGCAGTCGTCCAAGAGTCGGAGGTGGAATTGACCACTCAAGTATCTTTCTCTCCCTTTCTTCTCATCTCACAATCTCTTGTTTCACCCACAATCCCAATGGCACCCATCGCTCCAAATGTGATTCTATCTTTCTTTGTCCCGTTTACAATGGCTATGGGAGGTTTCTCCTAGTTTTATCATATCGGGCAATTGTTTTTCACTTCCCCTCAAGCTACCCCATCGCTGGTCAGAGCCCCATCGGCCACCCAATCTTCCTCTGCATCTGTATCCATGTATTACACCCCCTTGGTGTCTAAAGTCATCATCCCCGTTGCATCATCTGAGTCAATTTTGACTCAACCCTTGCAACCATCGGAGCTTGGCGCATCTCCATTACCACCACCATTCTCGTTGAGTCCCTCCATGCCTTCATCGCCTAGGATTTGGAACATTCCTCCCTTCTCTCCACTCACGGTTGCCCTTCCAAAGAAGAAAATAGCTAAAGTCACCTGCATCTCTTTCCCTTTCGGTGTCCCTCCCGATGCACCCTTTGTAGGCAAACGCATTAGATCATCGGCTCAATTCTTGTCTCAGAGTGATACAACGAAGCAAGCTCAAGCTCTCCGACTCCAAAAGAAAAAGGAAAAATATGTCAAGAGGCCAGCAGATCCCAGAGTCTAGACAATTTATAACAAGGCTCAATAATCATTGCATTTCGCAACCATGCATCCCAATGTTGCCAAACTACAAGGAGAAATGCAACCCGATGACTAGGACGTCCATGCCATCGGACTGGACTTGTGTGTTGCCTAACCATAGGATAAAGTCGAGCTAATGGAGGAAACACAATGGGTGGTGACTACTGACTTTCTTAAGTCTGGTCACAAATTGAAGAAGGTGGAGGATGAGCTCAAGGCCATTAAAGGAAGACTAGAATTCTTGTTGGACAAAGACAAAGCATAGGAAACAGAAAGGGTGTGCTTCGCACAAAATGTGCAGGCAAAGCAAGCTAGCTTGCAAAGGGAGCTCGATAAATTCCAATCCTAGGAGTCTGATTGGATAGCCGAGCTGTGACAAAGGAACCAAGAATTATCCGACAGGTTGGCTCAGTCAGAGGAGGAAGTTCAGCAAAAAAAAAGAATTATAGCAACTGTGTGCTCAACTAGAGCAAGCGGTACGAGAAAAAGAGGCACACAGAACGAGTGCATAGGCTCAATTTCAAGAAGATCTCCAAAATTTTAGGCTCTCCCTGGAGGAAGAATCTACAACTTGAAACCAGGCTGAGGAAAGGTGGTTGGTCACACAAAGATACCTACAGGAGAAGCTCACCTCTACCACATAACAAATTGTGGGGCTAATGCAAGAGATTGGGACGAGGGATGCAGAGATTAATCTCTTAAAGAAGATCATTCAAACTCCTACTCCACAGTCAGACCTCTGCTTAGTAGCCCAACAACTGTACACTTCCTACTGGGAGAGAGTCAAGGCTTTATGTCTGACTCTCCAGCCCACACTCTGATTCATGGCAGAGGCAACAGATTTATGTAGAGAGGTTCGCAGCACAATGGAACAGTTCCCACAATTTATACGGGAAAAGGTTCCCAAAGTAGAAAGGCTGCTAGGCAAACTATACACTGTGCTAAGTGAGGATCTAGCATGAGCAGGGATCGAGAATCGGAGGTCAGCCACTGGGGTTGCGAAGGAGTTTATCCGCTGCCAAGAGGCCACCCTTCATGCTCAACGGTGTTCGATTACATTAAGGTGGACTATGGACAACGTTCAAGAAAGGCTTTCCCAACTAACCTAGATGGGTTTCTCTCTCTGTTTCTTCTTGATGAATCAGTGGCTACCACAGAGCAAATTGCAGCCAAAATTGAGGAGAGGAAGCAGGATTTATCAATTTTTTAGTTCTAGCCAGCCTCCTACCATCAAGGACATTGAGGGTGTAAGTCATCAGATTGCACGACTACTTTTTCAGCTCGAGGACGAGTCTGGAATATCTGTGATGCTTCCCTTTAAGGAAATAATCGATCTACATGAGGTACATGAGATCCTGCGTGCCATATCAACACCTTTCGAGGCTAACTGGTTGCCCTTATAGATTGCCCTTTCTAGGCTCTGACTTCAATTCCCAATGAATAAAACCCTAGTCACAAAACCAAAGATTTTTGGATTCGTCATTCCGCAAGTGAAACACCCCTAATAGTCGCCAAAAGTTGTCGATATTTAATATGCCCCCATGCTCCCTTCGGGTTGTTTTTGATGTTTTCCTCGACTTCTGACCACGCCCGATGATTTTTAGAAGCCTCCTCACTAGTTTTTCAGTGATCTCGGCTCATTGCTGTTGCGTGTCACCTAAGCGCTTATCAAAGGGGAGCTTCCCTTCCCTTCTCTTTTGAGCCTCGTTCTACCCCCACATGTCAATAGATCGGGTGATTTTGGCATATATTCATATAACTCTCTTTCAGGTCCCGACCGCATGCCGCGCAACCTTCACTCGCACAAACTTTGGTGGGCCCCTCAAGCGATGCTGATAACAGGGATGTTGCCACATGTCTTCTCATCGCAAGCTCTCATCAAAGGACGTGGATAATGAACCATGAGCTACAAAATACCATCATGTGTCCCTTCGGTGCAGCTACAAAAAAAGAGAGGAGTGGTGTGAACGCCAAGCTACCATACTTTGTTGCGTGTTCTAACTGCCTTAACTAGGAGTCAACACTTGTTTACACAGGGTAAATCAGGATGCCTACCATCATTTGCAAGAATGCATCTGGCTAGTGAATGATTAGGTTCATGCTCAGGAAATCTTTTTGTTACAACGGTCATGATGAATCATTGCTGCAAGCATCATGATTCATGATGAGAAATTTTTTCTGTTATATTCCTTCAAGCAGTGGACGCCCTTGGCTATAAATACTATTTCTTCTTTTGAAAAGAGGGTTTGTTTTTGTTTTTGGTTTGAAGTATCCACAAAAGAATTAGGAAGACACCAGGCCTTTGTTTTGTTGGATAACTATAAAGACTCACAGACTGTGCCCTTGTAATTTGGCCTTTATTTTTCTTAACTATTGATGCCATTATATTGTGATGTTTCTGAATAGTTTTCTTACGAATTCAATGATTTGAATAGAATGTTGATTTAGAACCATGTCTTCGACTCTTTATGTTCAGTAAATCTCTGTGCAAATTATTTTTTGTCATGAAGTGAATTATCCAGGTCTTTCTCTTTAATATTTTTTTTATTTCGAGATATAGTAGATTGCTTAACGGCCCTGAGACAACATCTACAAGGTAGTTCTATCATGCCTCACATCTAAATCTCAGTACATCGCCCTAGTTAGATCCTTTTATTTTATTTTGATTCATTTTCCCATTCAAAACCTCAGTTACAAAAAAGTCAACTTCTTTAAAATTTGGAGGTTACTCAATTTAGGGCAATAGGTCCCCCCTTTAACTGAGTTTCCCACAAAGGGTTGTTACCTTGCCAATTTTTTGCATCAACAAATCCCATCATAAATTTTTTGAAACCCTTGTCGTTGCTTCAGGAATTTTCTAGGAAAAAGCCCACCTATGAATCTTTTGACTTTAAACTGATTATATTTTTGCACAAGTTGCAATGCATCTACTTAAAGAAATTGTTCTTTTACAAATTTCCCTGCTATTTTCTCTAAATCTCCTAATGATTGGAAAAAATACATGAGATTTGAGAGAAAAATTGACAACACCTGAGATGGTTGAAGAATCCTCCTTGCCTTGGGGCTAATTACATGGAAGCCAATGGCTGTTGGGACACAATCTTCAAACCTTGGGAAATTCAGCGAAAACATTATAGCTAAGTCTTCCCATGCCAAATAACCCTCAAAAGGCCTCTCCCATGGCTGCGACTTCAAATGCACCCAAAAATTCCATGGCTGAGAAGCCATTATGTCACACAAAACAGACTCTACCACCTTCTGAGTGGGAATTTTCTCTCCCAAACGCCAGAAAAACAATGCAAGATGTGGTACTATGAAGGCATTGTAGCTTAAATAAAAAAACCTATGTTCAAAAGCATATATAAAAATGATGATACATTATGTCACCAACATAATTGTAAAAACCCCCGTAATCTACGATCTCCAGATTTGGCATGCTTCGCACAACAAGATTTCTCATGCTAGGAAGTCCCATACTGCAACACCATTAAATCTCCATCGCCTAGTATTATGCAATTTGAGCCCTTATCATGTCATCATTAAAAGGTACCTCCAAAAGACAATGTTAAAACAAATAATGAAATATAATATAATAATATAATAGTAATATAATGTATATTAATAATAACATAAAAATAATATTAATAATAATATAAAAATAATGAAATTTTAATAATATAAAAATTAAATAATAAAATTATAATAACTATAATATAATTATAACAATAAAATAATAGTAATTTTATATTTAAAAATAAAACCACCTTTTAAATAAAAACATATACCAACAAATCATTTTTAATTATATGCCTTTTAAAATTATAATCTTAAACTTTTATGATTAATATAAAATAATAGAAGTATTTCCACCTAATATTGAAATAGACTAGGAAGATGTTAGGTTTAAAAGAAGGCATAATGTGATAGTACTCATGTTCCCACATATGAATCAATCACAAGTGGGTAATTAACATGGACAAAAAGAAAACAATATATAATAAACCATGGCATGTGAATTACCTTAATATTTTGTAGAAATTGTGTCGTGTTGTCAACAATACCGATAAGAAAAATGGGTAGAGTTTGTAGGAAAACTATGACAAAACCCTACCAAAGTAGATTGTTTTCAAAAGATACGAACCAAAACCAGACTCCTCATAGTTGTTGCTTCAAGTTATTCACAATAAATGTAATATAGGAGTGGGATGAAATGTAAGTGGCCAATGTGTCAAAAAAACCATGAACTAGAAAAATTGATGCACTCCTAGAAAAAACATGAGCAAAGACATCAGTAACACATGAAAAGAGTGAACAAAAAATTGATGAATAAATGGTGAGAAGGAAAAGAAAGGTGATAGCCAAATCCAACGGTAAACAAACTTTTGATCATCTTGCATGCCTTTCAGCCACTACAAATTGTTGATCCGCAAAGTCGGTCTACTCTATTCAAATAGGGAATACCTTTGGTGTAATTATGTGTGCATAGATTTGAAAATAGATTAATTAATAATAAATTATTAAATAATTTAGAAAATAATACTAGAGGATAAAGATGGAGATTAACTAAGAGGATAATATTTCAATAATTAATTAATAAATAAATAAACCAATTAAAAGGAGATTAATTAAGAAGAAATTAATTAACTATTGGAATATGATGATGGTGAATTGATTAATTAATTTAATTAATTAATCAATATGGTGGTGTAAGGGGAATTGACTAGGATGAACTAATATGTACAAGTATTGCTATAAAGGGATATAAGTTAGGTGTCTACATGTCACCCCTCTTTGAGATAGTGTTTGAAGTAACATTGTTTTAAAGAAAAGAAAAGTATATAGAAAGAAATGGATTAGGTAATAGGAAGAAAATGATGAAATAAATGGATAAAGAAGATGATTATATAACCCAATCAAGTGGAGGAAATAATGAAAGATTATGTGGTAAGACAATGCCCCCTCAAGAGGTCAGCAATGAAAAATTTGCAAGAGTGAGCTCTCGAAAGAAGAATGATGAGAACAAAGTCAAATAGAAGATGTAAAATAGAAAAAAAAAATGAGGAATGGAGAAATGGATATAAGAAACATAATGTGTGGTGAAAAATCTAATAAGGGTAAATAAATGCATGATTATGGGTGATTGATTATTTTTGAATCCTTTCTTATGTTAACATATGGAGAACAAACTTATTTTTGATATATCAATGGATTTTATGCGCCAAAGTATATAATTCCAAGGTGACAATATATAATTCATGAACTAATTCATAAGAAAATAATAGACAAGAGGATGCCCCAACACTTGAAAATTATTTGATGCTCTTGGCAAGTCTATAATAAGACAACCAGTAGACATAAAGAGGAGTTCCTATCACATCTCAAGGTGTTTGACCTTGGTGAGTCTTGTGAGAGAGCAACCAACAAACATGGCACCTAGAAACAATATACCATACCCCAATGTATACTATTCAAAGTGAACCATGATATATAATGATCATGGTGACTGTGAGTAGTCATAGTATGGGTCAAAAGATAAATCAAATACTATAAAGATTAATTTTCAACTAACATAGAATAATATTAGCTCTTGCCAAGGTGCTAATAGAATAAATGGATGAGGATTATGCCTAATTTGAGGAGTTTTGAATCCTATGAAGGAAAGTGATAGATAAAATAGGAAAAATAATGATGTAAACTGACTTGAAAATTGTATATTATGAAGGTTGATTTTGAGTTCTTGATTTGATGTTGAAAGTGTAAGGTTTCAAGTGTGTAGTTTGTGGGTATGAAGTAGGTGTTTCTATTTGACATTTGATTGATGGGAAATAAAAATTATTTTTTATTAATGGGCTAATAAATATATGAAACTTGTTTATTCTAGAAGGCACCAATATCACTAAGTGAGCTAGAAGGCATTTGTCAAGATTTATTCCAAAGTAGGATGTAATCGCCTGCCTTAAATGTAAAATAAGGAAAGGAATGTTGTGGATGGAGGAGTGGACCACTATGATGGGAATTAAGGGATAATTGGGGGAAATAGACTCATGAATAGGTGGTGGTTGAGGACCTAAAATATGGTAAATTTTAGTTTATTATTGTTGGTGTGAATAGGTATATTACATAACTAGTTCATCTCCTAGGTCTTATTCACACTTGTTAGTTAAGTTTACTTAGAGTATGTGTAGGATACTTATCACTTTATGTATCATATCTTAAGATTAAAAAAATTGTCATGATATTATGATATCTTATGTCTCACCTTGGCCTATATAACTAAGTGGTTCTCTTTGTAATCTTAATCATTCCATCATGTTCATTCTTTGATAGGAATATAGTTTATTTTTCATATTGATCTTTTCATTTATTTGTGCTTTCTATTAGGCCTCTAGATCTCGGGTGGCTATCTCCATAGCCAAACCTTACATGGTATCAAAGCTTGTTGAGTGCCTTTGGTTATCCTTTCTGAGAAATCTTGATTTTGGAACTTGTATTCTCTTAAAAAATTGAGTATGCTCTTCTCTTGCATCAAATGATAGCTTGGAGAATAAAATGATAAAAATACCAAATTTTGGGGGTTTCCTCTTTTTGTCTTTGTATTTCAGGTTTACATTAGAGCCTTTTGGTGCAAATTTGATCTCACCATTGATTTTAGAGTGTCCAAGAAAGTTATTTTATCCTTGTTATTTATCCAAGTCAGGCATGTGAATCTCGATCTATAAGGGTTTGAAGTGGGGAGGTGGTTTCCAAATCTATAAGGTAGATACAATTTTGGGGCATTTTAGTTTAAATACGACCCTTCCTTCATGTCTGGAAGGCCCAAGAACCTAAGGACCAATTGTCAATTCATCAAAATTGGTCACTTTTCTTAGAGAAATTAGAAAAAAAAAATCCTTCTACCATCAAATTGATTTCTATACAAAATATTCCACAAAATCTTTTCTAGTTTCACCCTCTATGTAGGCCCTATGTAATTTATATGGTCACAAGTAAATAAAAATAAATAAGTAAAATTTTAATCTATTTTGTTAAAAAATAGATTTTTCACCAAAAAAATGTATTGCAGAAGCATGTGTCGACCTATGCCAATGAGCCCAAAAGATGGCACTTGGTGGCCTTCCATTGGCCTCACAGGACATTCTTGTCCTCAAAATCCAATCAATATAAACTCTTGAAAATAGTAGAAACTAACAAGAAGAAAACTATCAAAAATAGTTGTATCATACCACAAATAACTTTACCACCTATAAACCACCAATTTTGCCTAACAAGTGGTTTCAGGAGTCAAGACAATTTTTAAAATTTTGATAGTGATTTTCAAATTTAGGGGAATATTCTAGAAACTAAGGATTATATTCCATTTATGTGATTGTTGACATAAGCGTGACATCGATAGGTCAACCCCCCAACTTTCCCTCAATTTTTTATTTTGGTACCTAATCTTCAAAAGTTCATGAATCAATCATCCAACCTCCTTTTTGTGATTAATTTTTTATTTGACATAGAAGTTTTTGAGATTATTAGTAGTATAAATATTTTGATATTTTGGTTTCTAGAAGATTCTCATAGGTGTTGCTAAATAGATCTCATTTGGGAACTTCTAGGGCTCCATTTGGGCTCAATTTTTTGTTGTACTTTATAGTGGAGTGTACTTTCATTCTTGTAGAAAATTTTGGAATCTATAATAAACTAAGATCAAGACACTTTGATATTTTGGCAAGTGGTACATGTAGTTTCACTACCTATGAAGTACCAAATCATACTTTCTTGGGGGGGTCCTTAAATTGAGTTAAAAAGGGGAGATATTTTGTGTGTTTTCCTTCTAACTTTTTCTTGCACTATAATACTAAATTAAAATAGAAAGATATGTTCCTCTACTCACACCTTAGAATTAATTTGAGTGGAAAAATGAAAGGGAACTTCAATTAAGATTGTATACAATAATAATGGATATTAAGAACCTAAAGTTAATGAAGAAAATTCTAAATGATTTAACAAATGTGATGAAGCTTTTGGCAGCTTGTGTATGGATATATCTCATGATCTACGTTTTCATATTATGTCTATAAAATTACCAAATGAAGTGTGGACTATAATTTTAACACTCTTTGGTATACAAGATTATTTGAGAGCCCATTCATTGGAGAACAAGATCATAGGGCTGAACCCTTGTAATTTTGATACCATTTAGGATTTATTCACTAATTTGAATTCCATAAGATTGCAGTTTGAATAATGTGGAATGAAAAAGGATGACTCATAAATAATTTTAAGTGTTCTCTCCAAAAAATTTCCAAATTATTTAATGTTTGAACATTCTACATTTCATGCAACGAAAAGAGCCTTCGGAAAAAAATAAGATACCTTCTCTAATTTTTTTTTTGCAAATATCACAAAGGAATAGGATGAATTGATTCAAACTGGAGTTATTAAATCTTCTAAGCCTCAATCCTTGACTAAAAAATAGAGTGCTAACAAGAAAAATAAGAAACAAAAGAACCAAATAGGGAAAAAGAATGATTCAAATGAATCTTTATCTACTTCTAAAGTAGACATTAAATCTCCTTCAAAGAAGGAATCAACTAAGAAGGAGAATCCTACTTTTACATATTGAAAGAAGGTTGGACATGACGAAAATTATTTTTATAAGAAGGAAATCGATGGATTGAAACATCTTCTTGAGAAGAACACAAGCAAATTTCCTTCTAAATGTTTGCATTGACTTCTTCTTCCAATTCAAACAATCAAAATTTGATAAGGAAAAGGGCCATACTATCAGAACAAGTAAAAATAAGATTTAGTATCTTTATGCTTATACAGGTCATGGATTAGGGAGATGGCTTCTAGATTATGGAGCTTCTCATCATACAAACATTCTATGTTGTCTTATTTTGAGCCTTGTGTTATTTCACCTATTTTAATAGGTAATAATGCATACATGAATCTAATTAGGATGGGATCTACTAATATTAGGGATTACCCTTTTAATTAATTTTTATGTGTACTCCATTTGTCAAATAATATCCTTTCCATCTATCAGATCAACCATGGTGGAGTTGGGAAGAATGTGGAATTTACTCCTAATTTAGTTATCATTAGAGATTTGGAGGGTGGAGAGATCATTACTAGTGGGATGGTTAATCATGCATCTTGGTTATACACCTTTTCAAAAAAATTAATAGATGATGATCCCACTTCTACTATAGACTTCAATTTTGAGGAGAATTTTGGTTACTTGAACTTTGGTATTCTCACATGTGATCCATTTCTTGAACCTTATATTTCATTTCTTCGATATTTTGTTTCTTTCAATGAGACTAGTATTGCCACATCATGACTTCTAATGATTCAATGTTGGATTCTAATGATTCAATGTAGTAGGGCATTCATTGTCTTTCAAGTACAATGACATGGGATGAGTACTTGATAGACATTTTAGGTTTATTTATGAGTCCTATGTTGCAGACTTGGAGGACACTATTGAGGATATTCATATTCTCTTTGATTTTATCTCTCATGGATTTGCATCATATTCTTCATATATTGTGCAAGAACATTTAGACCCTCTTGTTATTTATCCACATGATCATGTCATAGTTCAAATGGCATTGGCTTGGAGACTCTTGAGTAGTATTTGGCGGATCCAATTTTTTCTTTGAATCCTATTCTATATTCATCTCTACTAGATTATGGATTGGCATATTCATCGATGTGGCCTAAAATAAATAAATTGGAAGCAAAAATTTTCAACATTGACATGGAGTCACATGGACAGAGTTCAAATACTTCATACATTTTGATTTTTCTTCATTCATATTCATTTCAAGAATGAGAAGACAACATACATTCACCTTTGGTTTTGTTTCTTTCGAAGGGGAGGAACATTAATGATCACGAACCATCTTCACTTCCAATTTAGAGCATCTTCCATTGGCACATGCGATTCTATATTGAGGGGGTTGCACGGTCTCTCTTCTTCTCTTTATGGGGGGATTTTTCCTCACATGGGATTTTTTTCCTTTTCATACTTTTGATAGTATTTAGTATTTTATATCATTTGGGGATGGGTTTTTCTCCATTGGATTTTTTTTTTTCTATTTATGAGAGATTAATTTGTACATGGTACCTAACATGACCTAGTAGCCAAGACGCATCATTGCATCTTTACATGTTTTCTCATTCTTTCTAAGTGACACTTAAGGGGAGGTTTTGGTGTGAATAGGGATATTACCTAACTAGTTCATCTCCTAGGTCTTATAACACTAGTTAAAATTACTTAGGATACACATATGATACTTATCACTTTAAGTCTCATATCATAAGATTAAGACACTTGTCATAATCTTATGATATCCTATGTCTCACCTTTTCCTATATAACTAAGGGGTTCTCTTTGTAATATCAATCGATTACTTAGGAATATAATTTATTCTTGTCATATTGATCTTCTCATTTATTTATGCTTTCTATGAAGCCTCTAGATCTTGGGTGGATTTCTCCATAGCCAAATATTATAATTACACATGATGCAAGTGAGCAATTTTTCACTATGATACTTGTCCAAGGTGCCACCAAAATTAGTTTTCATTATAGTATGATTTTAGCTTTGATTATTTTGATTATTTTGTATTTTTCTTCTTTTTTAATTTTTCTATTGAGATGTTCCTCATATTAGGAATGAAAATGCTTGAAGTGTATGATTTTCATGGGCTCGTTGATCTCTTCACCCTTGGGGATAGCTAGCTATTATTCTTCTAAACCATACTTAACAATGATGACATATGGGCCTAACCAATTAGGCTCACTTTTACACTTCTCATCTTTGTCCTATATTTTTTCTTTTCCTTGAGCACAAGATCACCAATCTCAAACTCATGGGATATAATTTTCTTATTGTAGATACAATGGAGATGATTATAGTATCACTATATATCGTCGAGGGTGTTTAGGAACTACTTATGAATAAATTCTAACTCAGTATAATCTAATACTCCTTATCATCAATGAGATTATGCAAGGAAACATACAATGATGAAATTTCAATCTCAATAGGTAAGATGGATTCAAATGAAATGATGAGTGAATAGGGAGTCACACCAGTTAGTGAGTAGATGCTAGTATGATAGGCACAAAGGGTAGGGTTAAATTATAGGTTCCAATTATGGCCGACATCATTGACTATTTTTTTGAGGAATTTTAAGAGGTTTTTATTAAAGGCCTTTACTTGACCATTACTTTATGGGTAATATGGGTTGGACTAGTAATATTGCATGTGGAAGTTCTCACAAAGAGTATAGACTTAATCAGTTTTGAATGACTTTCAATTGTCAATAGCAATGGATAAAGGGATGTCATAGCAACAAATGATGTAGTGGAAGATGAATTTGGAGATCTATTCACTAGTGGTGTATGTAAGGGGAACAACTTCAACCCATTTGTTGAAGCACTTGGTAGTGATGATGATAAAATAATGGACATTAGTAGAAGATGAGTGAATCTTACCAATGAGATTGATACCGCACTATGAAAAGGGCCACAAAATTATGATGAATTATAATGCCTATGAGGGTGCATGGCTTAGGTCTCCATGTTGCTAGCAAGCTAAACATTTCTTTATATACTAATAGAAATCTTGTTCCATAGTGGTCCAACATTAGTATTTTCTCATGATATTTTAGGCTAGGACCATATTGCTAGTGTGTGGACAATAAATATCATCATGATGTAGTGCCTCTCACATTTGCATTCTTTGGTTCATATTTTTTAACTTGATTTGTATATCAATACCTATATATTTGGATTCAAGATTATTTATACCATAATTCTCTTGTATTGGCATCAATATGGGATGAATCTTTTGATATAGTCATAGTATTATTATGTTATGATGGATTATATTGTTGTATTTTTTTATTATACACATATATGCTTGGATGATTGTTTCATGATTATGTTGTATATCCCATTCGAGAATTGTATGTGCTTTGGCTATTATGTATATGCATAGGTATAAAGGAGGGGATTCACTACCCTCAAGATGGTGGGGTCTCAAGGAGAAAATATCCCTCAATTACCTCAAATATCAAAGCTCGGGTAACGAGATAAATAATAAAATAATGCATGCATAATTTAATCAAATAAACACTAAACTACAAATGACAAGAATAATGAAATTACTTAATTACAAGAACAAATGACATAATTAAAATCTCTAATATATAGAAATAGAAATTACATAAACTATTGATTTTACCCTTAAGAGGATTAGCTCTCAACCACGGACAATAATGTGTCATGGGGGCATCGATGCCTCATGTTGTCATCTCTGATAAATAGAAAGTATATGTCCAAAATCTAAAATGTCCAACTTGTTAAACCTATTCATTTGCACATAAACAAAATGAGAAAAAAATTGGGGGTTGTTTTAGGGCTTTCCTCAATCAAACCCTTATTTTGATGTTTCCACCTCCATAGACAACTAGATAGGATTGAAATAGATAAAATACATAAAAATAAAAGATATGTGATAGAAACAAACCTCATAAAGGAGAAGAACCCCAATCTCAAACATAAAAGATGTGTGATAGAAACAAACCTTGCAAGGAGGGTAACCCAAGATATCATGAATGTAATAGATGAGATCAAATATACTGGATAAGATAACAAGATAACATTACCAACAACCTGTGGCTCCCCTCTTGGATTGATAGACATGATGGATTTGCATACAAGAGAAGCCTTAACTATTTCTTGAAAGATTTTTTTAGAAGAGCTTCATTGTGAGAGTGAGAGATCAAGAAGATGAAGAATAGAATGATAATAAGAGTGAAAAATGAAGTTTTGTGAGGTTGCATGGGTAGGAGGAGTCATTACACACCTGTTTCTACTATAATGATGTGTGCCATAAGCAAAGAACATGAAATATTCACATTTGGATTTCAGAAATTTTAGGGAAATTAGTGGGTTGTAGAGATGTATAGCATGTTGTGCAAGTGTCCTACTCGAAACTTTCCACAAATTAAGCATTCGGGCTGCTATTATTTCATCGTTGTTGCCTATGAGGTCAAAATCATGAAATTTTGAATTATAGGTTTTTTATAAATGAGGCGAGCCTAAATGTGCAAGTGTAAAATTGCCACAGGGTGAAATTTTATGACACTATATTTTCCCCCCACTTTAGTGAGCCAATTTATGGGAAAAATCAAATACACTAAAGTAGTTAGGAAGACATGAATGCTAATTTTGAAAATTTTACAATTTTACAATTTTACAAAAAGGGATACTATAGAGGCCACAAAGGTCGAGTAGGTGGTTACTGGTGATACCCCTAGCATAGCCCAATGAGAAACTACAATATTTGACATGAAATTCAACTCTGAAAAACTCAAAAATGAGTTAGTTTTGAAAATAGAAGAAACTAGCACGACAAGAAGAATGCTTAAGGAATTTTTTTGATAAATCGAAAGAAAAAAAAATTGATGAAGAAGTGATTATATGCCCCCTCCTTTTTTCCCCTTGTTAGGTGGGTGAAAACATGACAGTGGGAAAGGGAAATTTTTTCACAAAAAATGGGCAAATGTTTTCCTATATACGCCCTATGTGGGCTCATGGAAGGTCATTTTCACTATTCACTGCGATGATTTTGTTCACTTTTTGAAAGAGTTTTCAACAAAATGCCTCATAAATGATACTTCTAGCTACCTAGGATTGAGCATCTATGGACTGCTATGGAGAGGATGAGACACTAGATGAGGTACAAGAATTTTTTCCCTAGTTTTTCATTTTTGTGTCTTTTTTGGTTGTAGAAAAATTGCAGGCAACATAGGCATCTAGCCAGTGTGTCAGAGTCCATTGGTCGCATATGTAGAATATGTATAGAGTGGTAGAGTAAAAATGGATTTCCTTGACATGGTGTTTGTATGTTTTTGCAAGAGTGGCCCAAGATCCATGAGCACAAGAGTGGAGTTGTGTTATCATTGTTCTGGAGTTGCAAGGATCAAATAATCACTAATTATTATAGTTTATTGTAGCGATTCAAGCTATGGTGGGTATACACCATGCCTGAGATCTAATTCCATATGTTGATACTAATGGAGTTGATGGAGAGGTGGTATATAGACACCTCATTGTTTCATCTCCCAGTAGGGAAGATGACTATCACTCTCAAGGATGTCTACCACATCCTCTAACGTCTCATTTAGGGAGAGTGGGTTGCATACAAGGAGGGGCATACAACGCAGGATGCATAAGCAATGGAGTAGCATTGTGTCGGTTGCATTATCCTCTAGGACACCATCTGTCACATCCACATGAGGTGGTTGGAGTAGGACCATGTTGTAGTGCCCTCAATGCATTGTGTCATGATTGTGATGGTGGCACTGTACATCCCCATCAATGGGTGAGGTTGTCACCTTCACAGGGCCCTCACCCATTGCATTAGGGTAGTGGAGGAGAGGAGGACAATTTACGCTTGGATTCAAAGTATGCTAGTACATCTCTACCACAACCTTAGGTGCTATGTACACTATGTGTACCATATTATTACCACATGCACACTTCTATAGGTGTGGGTGTTCAAGCATATTACCTGCACGTGTCCCATTGGGTATCCCTGAGGCTTAGGATAGGGTGACCCTAGAGTGCATGCATACTCATTGGTGCATGACAATCATTTCAGAGACCTATGTTTTTAGTGGGAGATTTTTGATAGATTGAGGAGCGACGAAATCCATTAGTGGCCATATAGGCGTATAAGGACATAGTTGTCAAACAGGAGGCAGTTGTAGAGGATGTATCAACACAAACTCTTGGTCGAATGGTCAAAATATATTATTGTACCATATTACTAGCATTAGATTGTATGACAGTTCAGATAGGTGTAGACTATTCCACTAGACGCACCCATATATATATGATCACACCAAAGTGTCACCTAATCAGGGGATCTTCCTTGGCCTACCATCGTTGACGTCGCTCTTCATGGAAATGATGGAGAGGATGATGACCTTCTAGAGGCCCTAGAAACTAATGACATCGACATGTTAGTTGGATTTTCCAACTAGTGGCTAACAGAGATCCTACCCCGATTTTCCCAACAAATACCCCCGTGAGAAATGTTGGTGCTCACGAATTTGAGGGCAAGGCGACAAGGAGTGGTGGAGAGGAGGATGAGGTGACAATGGGTAGAGTAGAGGAGAGACCAAGGAAGTGGAAGCAAGTAGTTTTAGTCGCACCACTTGACATCTAGTTGATCATAAGACCTTCTATGACTACCATAGGGCCGAGCATTACTTCTACCAACAATGCTCCACCCTCAGATCCATAGTGGAAAGCTAGGGACACAAGTAAAAATTTGATTGGTAAATGTTACTTCATGTTAGTTATTTTATCACATTCTCATATTTATATAGATGTTATGATGATGTGGTGTTGATATTGTCCACTTTCTCTATGGTTGTAGTGTTCACATAGGAGTGGTTCAACTTCTTTGGTCGATGCATTATAGAGGTAATCCTACCCATCCAAATCCAGGGGTCGGTCCTTGATGCCTATAGGCCACCCACAACAATGTGTCATTCCTAACTATTCAAACCTATAGATCAGTTGAGGATGACCTACGAGGAGAGTTGGGTGGAGGTGGTCAAACACACTATAGAGCTATCAATGATGATCAAGTAGTAGGATTAGAGGGGTGTAGAGCTCTACACTATTCTTGATGAGAGAGACCAGATCAAGATGCAAGTTGAGAGTGCTAAGTAGGCACATGATGCTCTATAAAGCCAGGTTGATGACCTCATGAGATAGGTAGTGGCTATGAGGACAACATCCATTGATCTCTAGAATCCCCAGGTGTAGTAGTTGAGGGATGAGCTAGTAGTGACACAACAACAAGAGGACACACTTACAAAGTGCATCACATCCCTAAGAGATCAGGTGGGAGAGTTTCATTGAGAGCAAGTGTAGAGATCCACACTATTCTCGCTGAGAGAGACCAAGCTAAGGCACGAGATGAGAGTATCGAGCAAGCACATGATGCTCTATAGATCCAATTTGATGACCTCATGAGATAGTAGTGGTTGTGAGGACAACACCCAATGGTCTCCAGCATCCTTAGGTGTAGCAACTAAGTGATGAGCTGGAAATGGTGTGACAACACAAGGACACACTTACAAAGCATGTCACGTCCCTAGGAGAGTAGGTGGGAGAGTTGCATGGAGAGCTCTGGGGATTGCATTCATGAAGCATGTCCATGTCATGATCACATTGATCTCACTCACATGCTTCTATCCATTAGCCTCCTCTACCACCACTAGCACCAGAGGGCTTAGGGGGCCATGCCCCCGGTGGCTAGTTGTATCATATTATTATTATTATATAGTATTTTTGATGTACAAAGTTATACACATATACATGCACCACATTTTTTTGCAGTGGTGTGATACATGTACATGACATAATTTTGATACAAAGATAGATACATAATATTTTGGACCGACATTATGTGTTATTATGTCTATGCTTTCTTTTCATGTATGGTTATGCTATGGATGTATGGTTGGATTAGATGATATCATGATCTAATTAAACACACATTATATGCATGCTTAATTAAATATAATGATGATCTAATTGATATTTAATGATATAGATAGAAAATGTGATGTAGAATGTATGGATAAAATAATTAATCAAACACAATGCACTTATACATAGCATAAAGATAAAAACACATGTATATATAATTCCTAATTAAATAAATTAACTACATACACATTTTACATTATAACACAAATTAAAAGGATAATATGTTAATGAAGGAATGTCATAGCATAACAAAATATGATCCCTAAAAAGGGGACATGCATCATGTACATGCCACATAGATCTTATGCATGAAGATGCATTGCATTAACTAGTTATTTTAGATTAATACCATCCATAGATGACAATCCATATACACTGAAACCATACATGGAGGTGATTATGTAAGGAACCAGCCAATTAGGGCTAAATTTCTCCTTTTGATCAAGTGGCACATTTACATTTCTCTAATTCTCATAGAGAATGAGATCACCCACATTAAAGGTACAAGAAAGAACACTGATTATAATGTTGAAGCATCATTATAAGAGTAAGTGTTGGGATACAAGTGTCTTATGAGGTCATAGGTGTTGTTTTTCCCTACCTTCAAAATCCTCAACCATGCAAGGCCATGGATCCTATATATTTAAGATTTTCATCTTTTGCAAGGGTTCTTTGGTAGTTATTTTGTATAACTATTGCATGAGGGAACATTATTGTAATATTTTAGTTTTGAATAAAGACAACAATGGTTTTTTTTTTCATTTTTAAGACCTTAGCAAGAGCCCTTTGTGGGAAGGACTTAATATTTTTTACTTGAAACAAAGAAAAAGAGGGAACCCTAGGTTTAATGCATAAACCTAGGATTCAAATTTTATGTTTGTGTTTGTGAGTGGTGTCTTTTTCTAGTGTTTCATTAAAATGGAGATCAAAAAGGTGTTTAGATTTTATTTCAACCATGAAGGTGAGCTAATCAGACCTGGATCTACATCTTTTAGGGTCTTGGAATGAATCGAAATTGATTTTCTTTGATTAACCTAATTATACTATGTGACCTAATATGAAAATGCAAGATATCAACAATTAATATAATGAAACAAAGATTTGCAGGTAGATCTAGGAAAGGCAGAGAGTTGTGTACCTATCCTGAGTTTGATGTTGATCTGTATAGGATGATAGAGTCACCCAAGGGCATTCCAGTCCTTTTAGGGGTGTCCTACTCTACTTTTCAGTCCTCTAATGGCATATGATCTTCAAATTTCCTTCAATCTTCTCCAAACCTAAAATCTACACATTCACAAAGAGAAGAAATGTTGTGCCATTTAGGGGCTTAGCTTAGTCAAAGCCCATGTTAGTGTTTCCACTTCCATAGTGGCAATGACAATGATAAAACCAAATAAATGATAGGAAGGAACGATGAATCAATAAAGTGTTTTAACTCACCACCCTTCAATGGCTTCCTTGAAGGACAAAAGTCATGCACATCATTTCAAGGTCTTGAATCTTTCTTGTTTGATTACTTGAATTGCTTGGAGACCTACAACAAGGGTTAGCCTTCACAAACAATGATAACATAAACATACATAAACTCACATAGGATTTGGCATGATGCTTGGATCTTGAAATTTTGCAATAAAGCTCTAAAATGTTGCTCTTGACTTGCTGTTGAAAATAATCTTTGCTCAATATTTTTCCTTTTTTCTTTGTTAGATTTCAAATTATGCAATAACTAGGTATTATAGGCATTTATTATAATTTCTTGATAATTATATCTCAATAACCGATATTTGCAATTTGAATTTCAAATGTTAAAATGTCAACATGACATATTCAAATTTGGATCCCAAAAAAATAGGGAGACTTATATGCCCAAGGGCATCCCAGTCCTAGCCCTATTTTCCAGGAAATAGGGTGTTGGAGGAAAAGCATTAAATAAATTCATTTGTTCAATGCTTGCAATTTCTCAGAAAATGATTAAAATGGGCTATAGAATGCATAATTTAGGAAATTAGGTGCTTAATTAGGTCCAATAATTTAGGGGGGACAAAACATAGTACGAAATTGTCAAGGGTGATAATTTATGATGCTACATTTAGTCCCCACTTTAGTGAGAGTATGAACTTACGCTCAGACTCATACTAAACTAGAAAATATGTCAAGAGGGGTTTGATCGTCCAAATGTTGAAGAGATAGGAGAACTAAGGATTAAGGGGGAGTGCACAAGCCCCCAGGATCCAAAATCCCATGGAAAACCAACATAAGCACGGAGGAACATGTACATGTATAAAATGCAACAAGACAACATACATGTAAGAAAACACAAAGCATACATGACAAAAAATACATGATATAACATAACATATAAATGACAAAAAAAAATGATGCAAACATAATGCAAACACGAAGAAGACACAAAACAAAAACACAAGGTTAGTACTATAGGATTCAAGTTGGTAAGGCATAGAGACCTCGGTCTTAAATTGTCTCAAAACCAAACGTCATCCATCAAATAAAGGAATGTTCTCATGAGGACTAGCAAGTTGTGTTATTCCATATCACTCATGAGCCACATGGATCTACTAGCTAGCAAGTTGCATTATATTAGGTTTCCATGCAATATGATGAGTTCCACAAGGCTATCAAGTTGTGTTATGTCAAACACTTGTGAAACACATAGCTCCACTAGCAAGCAAGTTGTTTTATGCTCAATGGCCATGTTAAGGCATTGGCGACTCACACAATAACAAAGTCTAATATTTTCTAGGTTAATCATAAACTAGAAGACAACATGGGCTAGTGAAGTCTGATATTCACTAAGTGAGACCCCAAGATAAGGTATCAAAATGAGAAACACACTAGGTCTAGTGAATTCCTCTATTCACTAGGTTTGCACCGATGTCAACCATACCAAGAGTTATACCTCCTGATAAGGTGCTACAAAATGATCAAGATGTTATGACAACACATCACTAAGTTCAACACCTATGAATAAAGTAAATAAAAAATTCCAAACTCACCTAAGGAGGCATATAAATTATGATAAGATAAGGCCAAAACCTCAAAGAGTGTTATTGTTGTCACATGAAATTGTACCCTGCTAAACATGAGGTTCAACTTTCCAATGAAACAAGGGAAACAACCTCAAGGTTGGTACCTTTTCGCATATGAGGTTGAATCTCCAGAGAAGGTTGAATTCCTCTTTCAATCCAAGTGTAATGTGTTGGTCCAACCCAACACATGAAAACCTACCACTATCCTACTCTAACAACTCACAGGAGAAAAGGGCAGAAAGAAAGCATAAAAGGGAAATGGAGGTGGTACACTAAGATGGAATTTTTTTTCTTCTTGGCTAAGACTACTCAGTACATCAAAGAAGAGGATCAAAATACTCACACAGTTCTTGATTTGGTGATTCTCAAAGGCAAACATGGAGGTTAGGGTTTGAAAAGGTGCTTGAAGGAAAGAAGATTCTCAAAAAAAACACTATAAACAAAATAACTCAGGATATAAGCATGAAAAAAGATAACACTCAAAATGAAGGTAATGAAATATTACTCATACATAAAAGAGGAGAGAACCAACAATAATGATCAACTTCATTAATGTAAAGGTATATAGCCAATCTTTATAATCGCAGAGATGCAAAATGCAAGTTTTCCAAAGAAAAACCTCAAAGGAGCCAGAGGAACAACCCTTGAAATGAATATGTTTCTTGTCTTTATAGATTAGACATAACCTAGAACCATAAACCAAAACCTAACTCTAGCTAGGGTTAGCAATGAATTTTGTGCATGAAAGCATGGAGCCATCTCATGAAAATCACGATTAGGGCATGAATCTATCAAAAAGGTCAACAATGAGCAATAAACGAGTATGGATGCCCACAAAATCCACTTGCAAAAGTCAAGGGGAGAAATAAATGTCATCCTTAAAGTCTAGAAATTGAAATAGGACACTCTGAAGTTGGATCAAGCATTAATGGTGTCGCTTAGAAAACATGTCAAATCCACTGAAAAGTTGAGGCATCAGGCCTGAAAGAAAACCTTTTCTATGTATTAAATGGTTTGGAGCCACGAAAAAGAGCACCTTCATCAGGGATCGGGCTTCTAGCATGCTTCGTACTTTATTCTTAATTAGAATTAGACCATCAAAGATTGGGCTTTTGGAGTACTTCTTACCGCATACCAGAAGAAAAGAAGAGAGAAGGTCAAAGGAGAAAATCATGAAGTCTAAAAGGATCACTCTTTTCGAGCTTCAGAGGTCGAGAAGGAGGCTTATGTCTTATCGCAAATGCCAAAAGGGTAAAAGGGAAGATCAAAGGTTGAAGTATGAAACGATCCACTGAGGATCAAGAGAAGAACCACCTCATACCAAAGAAAGGTAAGAGTTAAAGGATAAGGTTAAAGCCTGAAGTCTGAAAACCCAAAACTTAGTCAAATTTTTGAAGGAAGGAGTGAAAGTGAGAAGGAAAAAAGGTGGAAGATGAAAGTCCAATGTCCAAAAGGAAAAGGTGAGATTTCAAGGATCGGAGATTGCGAGGAATGCTTACACCTTACAAGGAGAAAGTAGTAAGGCTAAAGAGATAAGGCCAAAGGCCGACACCCAAAGATCGATAGAAGAAAAGATGAGAAGGTGGAAGAGGTAAGAAGGAAGCCTGAACCCCAAACTCCAAAAACACAACACTTAGGAAAATATTAAAATATTTAATCGGGCTTTGGTGGTTGGGTGGTAGGCTTACAGCTTATCAGAAGGAAGCAATAGGAGTTAAAGGGTAAGTTTGATGGCTAAAACCCCAAACACTTGGCAAAAAATGGAAGGAAAATCAGGAGGAGCGAGAGCGATGAAGAAAGCATGCCAGTATGAAGGGAAGCGAAAACTCAAAAGCCCAAAAATTAGGATAGCCAATTTTAGGAGCCTTCAAGGATAATTCATGCAATATGGCCCATGTAGGATCTCTTAGATTAGTTATCAATGATGGGTCATCAAAGGGTGGTATGAAATGTCAACATTTATGGCAATTTTCTACAGGATAATTTCTTGCTAATAATGGAATCTAGAGGCCTTATCAATCCATTGGGCATGGATTCATGAGGGTATAACTTCAACAACTAGACCTCCTTAGAGCAAAACAAACCATGTGTGGTTACACTTGGAGAAAAACATGAAACTAGGAACATGCATTCCCTTAAGGAGAATGCAGGGTGTACAAGAGCACTTCATGGAAAGCGAGATATTTACAAAATATACATTAAACTAACAAGAAGCAAAAAATGGAAATTTTCCTCTATCAAAGATGAACCTTTTGAAGGATTTGATCTTCCTCAAACCATAGTTGTAAACCTCACCCAACTAGAACCACTGAAAATTGTTGCCAACATACTTGGAATTGCACAAGATGCCTGCAAGGTGGAGGATCACTTCACTATAAAATTTTCCATTGTAGGGGAACCATATGATGCAAGTGTCAAATTCATCTAACACTGGTGTCTCAGGTGAACATATAGTAGCAAGGGTGAAACTCTCTAAAGATAAGTCAACATCCAAAAGAAAACCTCCTGTAGAAGAGAACTCGCCTCACAAAAGGATAGGCCATTACTATTACCGTTGACCTCCTCACTGCATGAACTGAAACAAAAAATGAAATTTTCCAACTCACATGATGATGCAAAATATTCCAAACCTCTTTGTTGATCTACACAAGTAATCTCTTCTTCATTCACCTCCAATGAAAATCTTTGAAGCTCAAACATATTATCAAATTGAGCAGTAGGAGCATCACTCTCCCGAAAAATGTGTGGCTACTTAATAAATGATTTGCTTGTACTAATACACACTTCATCAACACAAACCTCAAATTTTTGAAGCATTTCAAGTGAAAAACTAAATTCTTTGGGTTGCCTCTCTGTTTTGATTTCTTCTTAGAAACAAGCTACAACAAAATCAGACTCTTGGCATGTAATGGTTGCCACATCCTCTATTGTTTCTTCACTCTTAGGTTTCTACCCTCTTTGATCCTCTTTTGGGGGTGAAGGATTGACATCCAAGCTTGAAAAAAAAGCTTCTAAATCATCCCAAAAGAGGTACTCCACCTTAGAACTATAGACCTCAATAGATTGGGGATCTTCATCCACAATGGTAGGGGATAAACATGTTTGTTGTTGTTGCCCCAAAACCTTGGATTTTTCTTCATCCATCATGCCAGAACCAAGCTTCTCAAAATCTTTTGTTGATGTAGATGTATGTGATCTATCCTCCTCATTTTCAATAAAGCAAGGCAGGACATCAAATGAGACGATTGATTCCTCTATTGCATCAATTTTATTTACCTATTTAATGTCTTGCTGCTACAACTGATTATCTTAAATTATTTCTTGTAGAAGATCAGGACACTCATTGTCTAGAGCACAAGAAGTCTCTTCAAGAATAACCTCTTCACTCCTAGCTTGAAACTGCTCCTTCCTCTATTCTTCTGACCAATTAGGATCCCATACCACAAGTCCACCTTTAAAGAGTTAAATAGCAATAAGGAGGAGAAAAACGATCAAAAGGGCATTGAAACTCTTGTTGGGATTTTGGAAGGGGCTGCTCAATAGGAGAAAAAGGCCGAGCCTCCTCAAGGATGGGTTCTTGTGAGGAATGGAGGTTCTCAAAACTTGGGATCTCCAACATAGGAGATCTTCTTGATGGCACAAGAGGTTCAATAAGGGTTTCAATAAGTTGATTAGGATTCTTGAAACTAATTTTTTTGTGCTTGCACACCTCCTGCACAATATGTTGTTCTAGAACAAAAGGAGGGCTAATATAAGTTTCAAGAGGTTTGTTAGGGTTCTTGAAACTACAAACTTGTGCTTTCTCACCTCCTCCTTAGCAAGTTGTTCTAGAATTGGTGGAGGTTTTTTTTTGAAACTAGGCACACAAAGGGATTCTTGAGTCTAGAATTTGTGTTACAGCAAGGGAAAGCTTGAGTTTCTCTTTCCTAGCAACATCTTGTCTAGCTATACATTCCTTATGTTGTTTCCTTCTTTGTTCCTCCAACTACTGCTCATGCCTCCATTGAGCTTTTATACTTTGTTTTAGCGGATAGTGAGCTTGATAAACAAGCTCATCCTATTGTGGGAAACAATATTGCTACCCCTGATAGGCTTGATTACCCACTCCTCCTCCTGTAGTTCAAATTCTTGTTGTCTCTGAATATCATCCAACCGTCTATTGAAATCTAGCAATATGCTTATAATTTCAATTACACATATTACCAAACTTTGGGGCTGACTAGGAGAGAAAGAAGGTTGAGTTGCAAAATGATGAGTCTCTTGGGAATTTCGATAGGGATGTGTAGATTTCCAAGAATATTGAGCAAGGGGGGATGGGTAGTAACTATTTTGAGAAGGTTGAGAACCCACAACAACAGAGTTCTATGAAATGAAATGGGAGGCATAACCAACCTGATATTACTGATTGGGAGGGGCAAAGTTGGAATTTTCATGGTATGGGGGAGTGTACATATGGTTTCCTTTAAAACTTGACATTTTTATGCATGGGAAGAACAAGAAACACTTTGAAAATTCAAAAGGGAAGTAGAGAACTGCCCAACCAAAGATTTTGGGTACATACCAGCAGAGTCACCCAAATGATATTGCAGAGTCGCTAGGTGCTTGTAGAACTACCTCCAAAGGTTGAAATATTGAAGAATGTACCAAATCCTCAACAAAATGAAGTAAACTTAGTACTAATTGAACTAGTATATTTATCTTAGAGTCACCATGGTGTTTGAAGATATGCCTCAAAAGGCAAGATGTGTTGAAGAAAACACCAAATTCTTCAATAGAGAGAAAGTGGTCCCATCAAGCATGCTAGAAACTATTCTCACATGAAATTACACCCTGTTGAACATGAGGTTTAGCATTCCAATGACACAATGGAAACAACCTCAAGGTGTCGGACCTTTGCGTGTATGAGGTTGAATCTCCAAAGAAGGCTAGCTTCTTCTTTTGATCCAAGTGCAATGTGTTGGTCCAACCCAACACATGGAAACCTACCACTATCCTACTCTAACATCTCATTAGGGAAAATTGTAAAATGGGAGAAAGGAAGCATGAAAGGTAAATGGAGGTGGTACACCAAGATGGAAATTTCTTTCTTCTCGGCTAAGATTTCTTAGTACATCAAAGAAGAGGATCAAAAGACATAAAGTTCTCTATTTGGCGATTCTCAAAGGAAAACATGGAGGTTAGGGTTTAACAAGGTGTTGGAAGGAAAGAAGATTCTCAAAATAGCAACTGTAAACAAAATAACTCAAGGTATAAGTATGAAAAAAGACAACAACACTCAGATATGAAGGTAAAGAAATATTACTCATACATGAAAGAGGAGAGAACCAACAAAAATGATCAACTTCATTGATGTAAAGGCATATAACCAATATTTATAATTGTAGAGATGCAAAATACAAGTTTTCCAAAGAAAAAACCCAAAGGAGCCAAAGGAAGAGCACTTGAAATGAATAAATTTCTTGTCTTTATAGATCAGGCATAACTTAGAACTAAAAACCAAACCCTAACCATAACTAGGGTTAGCAATGAAGTTTATGTGTGAAAGGATGGAGCCATCCCATGAAAATCATGATTAGGGCATGGATCCATCAGAAAGGTCAACAATGAGCAATAAATGAGTGTGGGCACCCATAAATTCCACTTACAAAAGTCAGGGGGAGAAATAAATCTCATCCTTGAAGTATAGAAATTGAAACAGGCCACTCAGAAGTTAGATCGATCATTAATGGCGTTGCCAAAAATACACATCAAATTCATTGAAAGATCACGGCGTCGGGCCTAAAAGAAAACCTTTACTATGCATTAAATGGTCTGGAGCTACGAAAAAGAGAACCTTCAATGGGGATCAAGCTTCTAACCTACTTCATACTTTATTCTTCATTGGCATTAGGCCATTGAAGATCGGGCTTTGAGAGTACCGCTTACTACATACTGAAAGAAAAGAAGAGAGAAGGTCAGAAGAGAGAAGGTCGAAGGAGTGAATCACGAAGTCTAAAAGGATCACTCTTTTTAGGCTTCAGAGATCGAGAAGAATTCTTAGGCCTTATCACAAGTGCAAAAAGGGTAAAAGGGAAGATTGAAGGCCAAAGTCTGAAAGGATCCATCAAGAGTTAGAGAGAAGAGTCACCTCTTACCGAAGAGAGATAAGATGTAAAGGATAAGGCCAAAGTTTGAAGTCTAAAAACCTTGACACTTAGTCAAATTTTTGAAGGAAGGAGTGAAAGTGAGAAGGAAAAAAGGCATAAGTTTGAGAAGGATCCATCAAGAGTTAGAGAGAAGAGTCACCTCTTACCGAAGAGAGATAAGATGTAAAGGATAAGGCCAAAGTTTGAAGTCTAAAAACCTTGACACTTAGTCAAATTTTTGAAGGAAGGAGTGAAAGTGAGAAGGAAAAAAGGGCAGGAGATGAAAGTTTTATGTCCAAAAGCCAATGATGAGATTTTAAGGATCAAAGATTGGGATGAAGGCTTACACCTTATGAGGATAATGCAGTAAGGATAAAGAGGTAAGGTGAAAAGCTAATACCCGAAGATCGATAGAATAAAAGGTGAGAATATGGGAGAGGTAAGAGGGAAGTCTAAACCCTGAAGTTCAAAAATGCAACACTTAGGCAAATATTAAAAGATTTAATTGGGCTTTGGTGGTTGGACAATAGGCTTATGACTTACCAAAAAGAACTGATAAGGGTTAAAGGGTAAGGCCAATGGCCAAAACCTGAAACACTCAGTAGAAAATAGAAAGAAAAGAAGGAGTGGGAGCAATGAAGAAAGCATGTGAGGATGAAGGAAAGCAAAAACCTAAAAGCCCAAAACTTAGGACTTAGCTAATTTTAGGAACCTTCAAGGAGAATTCATGCAAGATGGCCCATGTAGGATCTCTTATATTGGTTATCAATGATGGGTAATCAAAGGGTTGCATGAAATGTCAACAGTTATAACAAGATCGTCACAAAAGGTGATTTACAAAAGCAACAAAGGGGCTTCTCTCAATATATGCAAGGGTCACACCTTAGGGGATATCACACATAAGATCACCACCAAGAGAGGACAAGTCATGGAATAGAATCTCACACCTTAGGGCATACTAACCATAACATTACCACCAATGGGAAAGTTATATCCCAAGAAAGGTCACACTCTTAAAGGACATCGAGTCCAATATCACCACAAAGGAGACACAACATAGATCAAGAAGATCACACTTTCATTTCTAAGGTCACACTTCCTAGGAGATGCATGCTATCATCACTAAGAAGAGACCATCTCATGAAAATAATAAATGAGGATCAATATGCCCCCTTAAAATGTTAGTGTACTTGCTACACTAACATTTTAAGGAGATAAAGAGGGATCCCTTTCTAAAATAAATGCACCTAACACAAGGCTACCTAACCCCTTGCCCGCCAAGTGTAGGGACAAAGATGAGCCCAAAAAATGAATGATGATATGTTGCTCCTTGAAAAGTAAAATATGATTGCATGAAAGTTAGTTTATACTCCTATTCATGGTAGTGAGTATGTTGTGATACTACAACTACCACATAGCAAGGAGAATATCATATGAATTTTAATCTATTGTACGTGCAACTTGATCCCTGTAAGGATCAAATTCTCTCAATTTCTTCTTTAAAGCACAACATTCATTAGTAGTATGTTCAAATATTTTATGATATACATAGTAAGATGTATTTGTATTCTTTTGTTTATTGTCTTTTTGTTCATGCACGAGTGGTAATGTCATTAATCCCAAGTTTAAAAGTGTAGCTAGACTACTCTCGATCTTTAATAAAGGACGTGGAAATGGTAGCACACCTTTCTTAATAGGACCATGGACTTTGTATATTTAGATTGGTGGAACAAATGTTTTATGTAAAGGTGGAGGACCTTGGTAACCTATTCCTTTTGCGTCTTCAAATGATGTTTGTTCCAAAAGGGAGTGGATCTCATGTTCATTCTTTATGTCACATCCTTGTTTTGTCAATATCTTAAAGCCTTTTCTATAGCTTTTCTCCAAGTTAATGGGTGTGTTTGTAAATTTATGCTCATATGATGGAAGAGTGGTTGATGTTCTTTCCTTGTGATTGTTATTGATAGGTGTTTCCATGTGCATTGGTTGAGGTATGAATTGCAAGTCACTTTCCTTATGCAATGTGGAAATATTTCAAGTGGTGGTATGATAGGTAGTGCTATTTTTTGGTATGGGTGATTAGGCAATCCATGGAAGGATAAAAGGATATTCTCAAGGTTGCACAAATAATTATGTTTGAATTAATTCATGCTCTCCTCATCTTGTGCCAAGATATCTACATCACAAGGACATGTGTTGGGAGGTGAAGGATCATGAATATTCTCATTGGAATTAGGGTCATCACCAAACACACAACTTGATACATCAACCAAGGACTTCAAAGAAGGCAACATCGAGCCATCATGATGATTCTTGTACTAAGGTTTAGACTATTATGCAACAGGTGATTGAAAGACAAAAAATATATTTGGATAAAGGATCCTAAGAAATCTCTATCACAAAAAATTTGAACCAGAAAGAGTAGGAGGAAATGATCGTCCAAGGGCGTCCCTATCCTAGGCGGGGTTTAAGGAAATTCAAAAGTTGACTATGTAATTATGTTCAAGGACTCTAGGTCTAGTTGCAGATAGGTATGACAAAAAATGTATTTCCAAAATTTTCTCAATTTATGCCAATACAAGTGTGTAACAATATGTGAACTATAAATGACAATCTTGAGTGCAATTTTTTGGTCTAAATGCAAAAATTGACTAATTGTAAGATGCCTAAATCTGAAAATGATGATTTTGATGCAATTTTTTTATCACTTTTTTTTTGCCTTTTGACCTATATGAAAGATGCCTAAATGAATGCAATTAAGAATTCCAAAATAGAGATATGCAAATAGACACAGACTGAAAACACAAAGACAAAGAGGTGTACAAAAGTGATAATTCAAGTGCAGAAGGAAAAAGGTACCCAAGGGGGTCCATGTCCTTGATAGAGTGTATAAAAATTAAAAAACTAAATATTTATTAGACTATCTAAGTGCTCTATTTTTGTGTGCGAACAGTCCTGAAAGTCAGTATTTCTCCAAAATTTGCTCAATTTATGACAATGTGACTTAAAATACAAATGTGTAACAATGCTTGAACAAGAAATGAAAATTATAAATATAATTTTCAATGTAGATCTGATCTAAATGACTGAAATAAACTTGTAGACACTTCAAATCATCTTGATCAATATTACACATCTGAATTTGATTTTAACACCATTTCCTCCTAAATCACCTCTTTTCAGACTATTTAATTAAATTTAATACTTTCTCCTATTAATCAAATAATTAATTTTATTGGATTAATTCACCCCCCTTTCTACTAATTTTCATCCCATTTAATTAGATAATCCAAATTATCTAATTAAAACTCCTATGTCTTCCCATTTGATTAAATAACTCTAATTATTTAATTAAATGTCACATTCCTCTAAAATCCCCCAAACCCACCTAAGTTGGTTAATCCTTGATTAATTAACCATATCCACTTGTTAATCCTAATTAGTCCATTCTCCAACATTTAACTATCTTCCAGATAAATAAATCCATGGTTTATTAACTCCAACTTGCACAACTAATTAATTTTCTCAAATTAATTGAATATTTATTTTCTCTCACACTTGCATGAGAATATTCCCATGGAATATTCTCTCCTCATTTACTCCCCCCATTAAATTTTTTGCCCAAGCTTTGATGACTCTTACACAATCCATCTTGTATCCCACCCAAGCTTTAATGGCTCTTACATAGCTCTTACACAAGCCATCTTGTCCCTTACACAAGTCTTTACTCCTCTTGCAGGCCTTAATATCTTTCACCCACATGCCTTTAATTCTTCAACCACATGTCTTAACTCCTTACATTCTCTCTTCCCAAAATGTGCACACACATGTTTGGGCACATGTCCCCTCACATCTCTTAGCTTTGTGACACTTGTCACAAGGCTAATCATCCCTTCAATCCTTGGATTCATTTTCAACCCTTAATTGGGCAAATGAATCTCAACCCTTGATTCATAATTTTTTCCTATAAATAGAAGTCACTTCTACAAGAAAGGGATCCACTGCTTGAAGAAAACTTATGCTACACAATTTCATCCTCACTATCATCCATTTTCACCATTGGAATTCTAATCTTGCATCAATTTCATCTTTCATCCATAATCTTGAAGCGTGTTCATAAAAATGGATAGGTAAAGGGCCAATATTCCACATCAATATGGCACCAATCCCCCTATGATATGAGGTTTGGGGTATTTAGCAAGGTTTCATTCATGTGTGCATTGTTGTTTCATGTTTTTGTATTGATTGTTTCCATGTTTTGTGCTTTCAAGAATTTCATAGGGAGCTTGATTTATCTTTGCTAATGTGACTAATTTCCATGTGTTTTGATCATGTTGGATTAGGTGTAGATCATGCTCACAAAACCTTAATGCATCCTATGATTCAATATGATATGTATTTTTTTATTTTTTTTCATCTTTTATGATGCAAAAATGAAACCCTAATCGAGAAATGCAAAACTTAGATCTAAGGTGAATTTTAGAAGGTATGTAATGTTAGCAAGTTGGGTTCACCAAAATGAAACAAATAAAAAGAGAACCCTAGTTCTAATGTGTAAACCTAGGATTCAAATTTTGTGTTTGTGTTTGTGAGTGGTGTCTTTTTCTAATGTTTCATTATGATGGAGATCAACAAGGTGTTTAGATTGACTTTCAACCATGAAGGTGACCCAATCAAACCCAGATCTACATATTTTAGGGTCATGGAATGAATTGGAATTGATTTTCTTTGATTGACCTAATTAGACTATGTGAGCTAATATGAAAAATGCAAGATACTGACAATTAATAGACTGAAACAAAGATTTGCAGGCAGATTTGGGAAAGGCAAAGAGTTGTGTGCCTATCCTAAAAATTTTATGTTGGTTTGTATAGGAGAACAGAGTCACCCAAGGGCATCCTAGTCCTTGTTGGGGTGTCCTACTCTGCTTTTTTAGTCCTCTGATGACAAATATGATATCCCTATTTCTACTTGTAGACTTATCAGATCACTATCGGATAATTTTGTAAATGAGTTTTCATGAGTTGACAAGGTGTAGGGTTTTGAATGTAACAATGGATAAATGATCTTTAAATTTCCTTCAATCTTCTCCAAACCTAAAATTTGCACATTCACAAAGAGAAGAAATGTTGTGCCATTTAGGGGCTTGTCTTAGTCAAACCCCGTGTTAGTGTTTCCACTTCCACAGTGGAAATTTCAATGATAGAAATGGACAAATAATAGGAAGGAATGATGAATCAGTTCAAATTTTTGCAACTCACCACCCTTCAATGGCTTCCTTGAAGGATTGAAATCATGCGCATCACTTTAAGGCCTTGGATCTTGCTTGCTTTATTGCTTGAATTGCTTCAAGATATACAACAAGGGTTGGACTTCACAAACAATGATAATAAAAACACACACAAACTCACATAGGATTTGACATGATGCTTGGATATTGAATTGTTGTAATAAAGCTCAAAATTTTTGCTCTTGATAATAATCTTTGCTCAATATTTTTCCTTTTTCCTTGTTAGATTTCAAAGGATGCAATAACGAGGTATTTATAAGCATTAGATCCCAATAGTCAACATTTATAATTTGAGTTTCAAATGTTAAAATGTTGACATTGACATATTCAAATTTGGATCCCAAAAAAATAGGGGGACTCAAATGCCCAAGGGCGTCTCAGTCTTGGCCCTATTTTCTAGGAAATAGGGTGTGGGGGGCAAAACATTAAATCAATACATTTGTTCAATGCTTGAAATTTCTTAAAAGATGGTAAAAAAATGGGCTATATAATGCATAATTTAAGAAATTAAGTGCTTAATTAGGTCCAATAATTTAGGGGGGACAAAACATAGTATGAAATTGTCAAGGGTGATAATTTACGGTGTTGTAATATTGTGCCCTCATGCCTTTGTAATTTTTCTCCGCCCAACAATGAAGATAATGTGGTGTTCTGTGTCAAACAGTATGTAATCAATAGTTGTTTATTATTTATATTCTTTGCTTTTGTAGAGTAAGATTTTGATAATATTATAGGCTTTAAATCACACAATGTTCTTTTAAACTATCTATAATGTTTTAAAGGTTTTAATCTATATTATGTAAGTTGGGAGTGGATACAAAATTAATTTCGGTGCATCACCTTAGTTAAATTTCCTTTCAAATTTTATTGCTTTTCCTTCTTCCCCCTTTCTCCCCAAAGCATTTGAAGAGCCATCTTGTAAAATCCCAAAGGTTGCTTCACAAATAACAATTCTAGTCCCAAGTTTGTGAAACTTCCCATAGGATGTTGATTGCCTAGAGCAAAAGTTTTAAACATCAAAAAATCCAAAGGGTTTTGGGAAGGTTGTTTACACATCATCTCCAAACTTCTATTCTCTCTCTATAGTCATTTGGAGCATATATTGAGCATAAACCAGGCTTTTAGTTGTTCCTTTCCAGTGTTACCCAGTAACATCTATTACAAGGAGAGCAACAAGAATTAGCAATGAATGGTTTCCACTTTGGCCCTATTAAAATTGAAATTCCACCTTTCCCTTTTTGATGGTTTGTATGAAACACAACATCTTTCCATACAAATCTCAAGGCATTGTTCATATGAAATTCTACAGCTTTGACTTCTTGCAATAGGAGGTAGTCCAAATATTTTTTACCCCTTTTTCAACCCTTGTACAAAGACTCATTCGCCCTTGGGCAAACCTGTCCTTATACAGGTGCTTTTTCAAAATTTTGAGCATTATTTTGTCTCCATTTGCTTCATTTCATTCTACTGTCAGATCTATGTTTCAATTTCAAAAAATATAAAATTATGTGCTTCTTGCATTAAGTTCAATTGGTCAAATTAGGTGCATTATTTGAAATCAAAATTGACATTAAAAAGACATCATTTTTCAAGTGTTAGAGTAATAATTTATTTCACTTAATTAATTTAATCATATTGGTTAATTAATTAAGTCACTTATCACTTTAGTTACTTAAGCTAAACTTAGGCACATTAATAATTAATTATTTATTAATTATTAAGTGTGCACACTAGGGTTTTCCTTTTAGGTTTCACTTTAGGGTTTCTTGATCTCCTTCATAAGGATTGATCTCATTGTAATAATTGATTCTCTTAATGCATTTTTACTATTCGAGGCTTGCAAAACATCTTCTTTGGTTCAAAATATCTTTCATTCTTTGTAATAGGTTATTGCATGCAGGTGATTCTTGGGGCTTGTGAGGTTGGGTTTCTCAACTCCTACATGGTATCAGAGCTTCAGATATGCAGTTGCATGTTCGTCTTTTGAAGGATATTGCCTTACAATGATTTTTAAGTGCAAGCATTTCAGGCAGGCATCTTTTTGCAAGATCTAGGGGTAGCCATTTTTTTTGGGCATTTTTGGGCAAAACGAATGTCGCCATTGCGTTCAAAGCACCCAAAAACCCTAGAAACGCCTTTTGTTTCAACGAAAAAGGCCTTCGTTTGTCAGATCTACGAGGGTTTCCAAATCCAAAGAGTACCTACAATTTTGGAGTGTTTTTAGCCCAAATGGACCTCACCATCACGTTCACAGCGCCCAAAACCCCTAAATCGACTATCAAATCATCAAAATTGAACACAGTGACTCCGGGAGGCAAAAAAAAATCATTTATGGGTTGTATGACCTGGTACAACACACAATCCGAGATTTTTTTTAAAAAAAACCAAAGTTAATGGCCACCTCCGTCAGTTAACCACTAGTGGTTAATGATAGCGGCTAGCCTAATCGCTAGGCTTAACCCTTAAACCTTTTGGAGCAGGTTTTGGTAATTTGACCTTAACTTTTGCATACGAACTCAGTTTTTCGAAAACAAAATATCGTTGGAAATCTGGTTCCGAGCCCTATCCAATGTTGTAGATTTAATTTTCTAATTTTTCCATTTTGATTCCTTTTTTGACAGTCAAAGTTAGAATATGGTTTTTGCACTCTGAGGGGTGTAACTTTTGCGTTTGAACTCCATTTTGCGCAAACGAATAAGCGTCGAAAAGTTGGTTCAGTGCTCTACATAGTGATCAGACTTAGTTTCCTAGATTTATCCCAGGTGTATTTTATTCAGTTTTTGTTTTTTCACGGTTTGCTTAATTACTTGGACGTTTTGGTACTTGGGAACCTCCTGTTTATGTCATTTGGCTCTATTTCATTTGATCTACATGCAGTAAGGTCGGTTTTCTCAGATTGTTTAATTTGAAGAGTTATCATGGGTTTTTCTACTCACCCTTCAGTTGTAATCCTAGAATGAGGTAATTATGAGTCATGGGAAAAGGGCATAATTACACATTGTAGGTGGCTTAATATTTTGCCTTATTTGTATGATGTCATACCTGAACCAACCACTTCAAAGGATATCATTAGAGATCACATAGTAGGACTTATATTGTCTAGTGTTGATAATGACATTGTGTGGGCTATATCGGACATTTTGTGTCCCCACCCACTTTGGACACGTCTTTGGGAGATCTATGGAGACCCAAATATCTCTCCATTCCCAAACGATCTTGCTTCAGATTATCTCTTACCCATTGCTTGGAGAGAGAATATACCTTTTGATCATGATACTTTAGAGGATTTTGAGTATTTAGACACCCTTGCATGTTCTGATGGATCATAGGCTTGTCTCACAATTCCTACTCTTTAGACTGAGATTACTCATTTATCATTCGTTGTTCCTAATGACATCAGTATCGCCACATTGGCCCCTATGGATTTAGTTCAACATCATGACCATCTTGGTCACTCATTATCTGCTACATCATGGGATTCTTATCTTGCAGACACATTCTTGTTTGTTGAGTCTCACACTGCATATCTTGAGGATTATTTTGAGGACATACATCTCCTCTACCTTGATAGTCAGGTTATCACTGTATGCCCACCATTATCCATAGATTCAGAGGTTGCATTTCAGAAGTCTTCACTTCAGTTTGGATTTGGCATCATTTGTTTCAGTTCAGACAGAGAGATTCTTCAACATCCTATCATGGCACACATCTTGAGACAGATTGGTTCATCACTCTTCACAGGGTTTCTTTGACATCATCCTTTGGATTCGTTTCTTCCCAAGGGGAGGAATATTATCTACCACTTCAAGATCTCTTTTTGGATTCTACATCAGGTATCTACCATTGTGACAGGAGTTTCTTCATTGTGGGGGGCGCCTTCTTGTCTCTTTCTATCTCTCCTATGGAGATCATTGTACATGTACTTATATGATAGAAGTTGTCTATGGGGGGTATAATGTAATCCACCTTATATCCTTCTTCTATTAGTGCATTACATTCTTTTATTTGCATCCTATTTTGGGGAGGAGTTTTGTTCCCACTGGGTTTTCTCCTTTACCCCATTTGCTTTAGTTTGCATTGCATTTGTACATGGGTACCTGATCAGGCCTTTGTTGTTGGGACCCATATTTGCTTTCATGCATATTTCTTAGTGTTTTAGTTTCTCCCTAAGTTCATCTTAAGGGGGGGTGCTAGAATAATAAGTTATTTCACTTAATTAATTTAATCATATTGGTTAATTAATTAAGTCACTTATCACTTTAGTTACTTAAGCTAAACTTAAGCACATTAATAATTATCTATTTATTAATTATTAAGTGTGCACACTAGGGTTTTCCTTTTAGGTTTCACTTTAGGGTTTCTTGATCTCCTTCATAAGGATTGATCTCATTGTAATAATTGATTCTCTTAATGCATTTTTATTGTTTGAGGCTTGCAAAACATCTTCTTTGGTTCTGAATATCTTTCATTCTTTGTGATAGGTTATTGCATGCAGGTGATTCTTGGGGCTTGTGAGGTTGGGTTTCTCAACTCCTACAATTTTTGCATAGCATAATTAATGATTTATCATATTTCAAATCTAAAAAATTGTAAAATCTTGTTACACACTTGCATTTTGATTCTTACTTTTGGGTGTTCATTACATTTGCATAATGCCTTTTCTCCATTTTGGGTGCACATTGGTTTGGTGAAACTTGTATGATCTTCACAACCTAGTGTCTTATTGCCAATACTTTAGTGAGACGTAGTTTGAGACTCATGCCATCCCATGCTAGTACATCCACTGTGGATTTTGATTTTTCTAACTCTTTCACTCGTAGTGTTGACACTAGTCAAGCCATTATGGACCATAGCTTTGATACCACATTTCCCTTGACTAATTTACCAACAACCATTGTAACTGATGTTGACACAGTGGTTGATAATGTACCTCGAGAGAAGCTAAAACAAATAGATGAATCCTTAGAAAAACTTTAAAACTTTGTGATTGTTGAATACATCATTGGTACTACAATTCCTATCATAGATAACATGAGGAAAATACTTGATAATGAACAAGGAATAGAAAGTGTACGTAGTCTAGCCCATATAATTGACAATCATGTTCCTACAATAGCTATTTGTGCTAAAAATTTGGGGTACACTCAAAGTCAAGGTGGAAATAAAATTTCTTCCCTTGCAACTATGGCCTCTATTCCTATATACAGTCATCCAACTTTTACTACAACAAGGCAACCCACTAGCAATGCCAATCCCACTTTAGGTATTTCCATTGGGAATCCTTTTAGCTTTGTGAATTCAAATCTCATATTTACTAACCCATCACCTCTCTCAAACTTGAAATTCACTTATCCTCCAAATACATATACACCTCCACCTTATTCACCTCCATCCCAAAACACAACCAATGATTTTGTCCTTAACCAACTTTTGTAAAATGTTTCATCGGGCTCCAACAATAAATTTCTACATTGAACCAAAATCAAAATGGCCAACCTTCACAATATGTCAAAAGAAACCCATTATCCTTGGAGATATTGGGAGAAAAGATACCACAAGGTATAGAGATTCCTAGATTTGAGAAATATGGTGGTAAAGGAGATCCTAGTAACCATGTCTCGATATACACAACCTTATGTGGTGACTTCATCTTCGAAGATAAGGTCTTGGCTAAAATTTTCCCTAGGTCTTTGAAAGATACAACCTTGGAATGGCTTTGCTCTTTACCAAATAATTCAATTAGTTAATTCAATGAGCTTGTTGATGCCTTCCTCAACCATTTCCAAGTGCACATTGGTCCCAAGATGACCTTAGCTGATTTAATGAAGTCTAAACAAAGGATGATGAAAAGATCATTGATTTTATATCACGATACCAATTTCTTTACTCACAAATCAGTATTAAGATTCTCGATGTCGATCTTCAAAGAATTTTCACTAAAAAATTTCAACACAAAATAAAAAAACAAGCTTGGGATGATAAAATTTCTCTCCTTTACACATTTGTGCATGAATCTCCATGACTATCAAAATTTGAGTAGCCATCATGAAGTGAAAACTCCCTCTAACTGCCCTAAGAAATTTGAGTTTGTGCCCCATAAAAATTTCCAACCATTCAAGAAACAAAATAAGAGCTTCTTACAGATAAACCTACCTCAAACAAATCAACATGATGAGTCTCAAGTGGCTGCCATAAAAATAACTCCATATCAATTTAGAGAACGCAATAGACAATTTACCCCGTTACCTGATACCCTCCATTCCATCATGTTGCAACTTTTGGTTAAGAACCTAATTACCTTACCTCTCATCAAAATCATTGATCCTACTAAGCCTTTACCTACGAGTGCTAATGCTAATGCCTTTTTCCATTATCACCGACAAAATTGACATGATACAAAACATTGTAAGCATCTTAAACACATCATGCAAGGCCTTATTGATTCTAATGACATCCAAATTGGCAGTGTTAATGATCAAGGAAATAAGTCTATTGCCCCACCCAAACAAAATTTACAAATTTTTACTAATACCAATGCCAAATCATAACATTTATTTTGTGAAAACTAGTGATACCAAGAATGATATGATGAATGTTGACATGACTAATGATAACATGAGTGATAATGAGGATGATTCTATAGATAATATAGTTAACTTCATTGGCTTTCAACCTCGTAAGGGCCAAACCAGATTTTCTATGAACATTGCTTTCTCACAAAATGACATAATTAAACATGCACCTGATGGTCCTCTTTACATTGCTAGAAGAATCAATGACAAGCCTACTAATGGGGTATTAATTGATCCTATGTGTGTAGAGAATGTGATTACTGAGGAATTCTTATTTGTGCATGAACTTTATCAAGATTCTTATGACAAATCGACAACATGAATCAAAACACATAATGGTTTTTCTTTCCCTATGATAGTTTCAATCACTCTTCCTTTAAAAGTTGGACCGAAGTAATTGAATGTCTCATTATCCATCATCCTGTTGTTAGACCAATTTTGTGTGAAGCTTGGTTATCCATGGATACACTCCATGGATGCCATCCCGTCGATAGTACATAAATGCTTAAAATTTCCATTTGGCAATTAAATTTTCACTATACACCATAAAGTCTTTTATCCCATGTCTTGTCGTGAAAATTTCTCATTGGATTTATTTTGGCCTAAACCTATGGAACCTATTAAACCTCATGAGGAATTATTTTTCAAATCTTACCAAAAGTTCAAGACAAAGTGCATAGTAGAATTATCCCTTAGCAACATGCCTCAACCCATGATTGATCCTCCTATCATTAATGAAGCCATGATTGAACCAAAAGCCCTTCCAAGTAACCAAGACAAATCCATGATAAATACTTCACCTATTTCCTATAAGGGACCAAGAGATAACTATAATTTTTTTTTTTGTGCCTCCTAAGATAAATTTTTTTTATAAACCCAAAGAGAAATTGGTTGACCAACCTTCCATGGTTTCTTCTGTTCCTCCCTTGTAGGAATAAAATAAACCAATGGTTGATAAATCTGCTCCTACATAATCACGACTTGAAAATCATGCAACAAGAAACCAAAATTCTAAAGAGTGTAGGCGTAAATGTCATACTATTACTCATTAGTCAAAAGAGGTGAACAAAATAAAAACCAAGATCAAATACCAACTCAAGAAATACATGATGATGCATCACCTTTGCCACAAAAACAACATGAAACTTCAATGGAAATCATCATTAGGCCTCCTATTATGATTAACTTGGATGATGATTATAAGAATGCTAAGATTGATGAGGAAGTGCATAATGAGCTGAATTTATTGTTTTCCTCTTCCATGAGCTTAGATGATAAAAATCATGACAATCCTCCTAACAAGAGTGACTCACCATGTGTTGAACCTGGTGATGCTCCTAGTATGACACTTGTCATTGTCCCTTTGGCTAGTTTCCCTCCTTTTTCCTATGATGAACAAGATTGGGATGTGGATGACCTGCTATAGGTTGACTCACATGTGCCATACTAGTCTTTTATTTGTCTTCTTTTTTATGTTATTTGTGATTGCATGTGCGTAATGTGATCCCACATATTGTGTTTCTTGGCATTTATTTATGTTTGCAAGCCTACTTTGGACGACCCTTGTCACTCTGTGTAAAAAAAGTACACCTTTACAATTTCACACTATGTTTGCATCCCCTTTATTAATTGGACTTAATTAATCCTTTAATTAGCCTAGTTATGCATACACAAGCCTAATTAATTTTTTTTTCCAGAAGGGAAACCCACATTTAATCAATTCCTACACTTAATTACACATCTTGTAAAATGTGTGTTCTAGGTTTAGGGCCCAGGACCCATTTGTCCAAGGGCAAATGGGTCCCCCTTAAGTTCAAAACCCATTTTTAATATGTTTTTGGTGGTATTTTAATGATCTAAATTCAAATTGCAAAGGTCGGCTTGTGATGTTTAATTATCGAGTAATTAAGGAAATACCTATAAATACAAGGTATTTTTATCAATTCAAAACTAAAACACTTTATGCAAGCATTACAAGAGAAAAGATTATTGTCAAGAGCATTAGAGAGTAGATTTATCAGTCATTTATTGTAGCATTCAAGATCCTATCACGTTTTCAAGATTTATTTGTGTTCATGCATGTTTTTGAGCTAACATTGGGATGTAGGTTTCAAGTTTCAAGCAAGCATTCAAGCGTCAAGACTATCAAGCAATTAGGTTGTTTCATGCAAGATCCAATCCTTAGAGAGATGTGTTAGGCTTCAGTCCTCTAAGGGAAACCATTAAAGGGTTTGGTGAGGTATAACAAGCTTTGTTCATTCATCAATTCCTTCATTTTGTCATTATTTCATTATCAAGGTTTAATTACCAAACTAGGGTTTGACCAAGGAAAACCCTTATCCACCAAAAACAAACATTTTTCTCATCTCTTTATGTTTGTAGATTTGCAGGTATAGAAGGATTGAAATTGGATTAAAAGTGCAATTTTACCAAAGTTGTCAAAGTTGTCATCAAAGTTGTCAAGACATGAAAACTCACCTACAAGTTTTATTTCTAGCTTTTTGATTGTCAAACTTAGTGGAATCAAAAGATTAGATCTACGATCCAAGGACAACAAAAAGAATTTTCAGACCCTTGTACAAAGACCCATTCACCTCTGGGCGAATATGTCCTTCAATAGAACCTGAAACCCACTTTTGGAGCCAGGTAAACACCATCCTAACCTTCTCAGATCTGCTGGTTAATGGTTGTTTTTGATAATGTTATTGTAATACTTCATATTCCAAGTGTTAGATCTCATAGGTTTGATTGTTAATGCACTTTTACTCTTCTCCCAAAACTATTGTTTAGTCATTTTTGTCATAAGGAAATCAAGGAAGCATAATGTCCAAACCTAGGGTTGACTCACCTTGAGGGGTTGCAAGTCAATTCTAATCATTTGAGGCACTATCCCTCTTCTTAATGAACATGGAAAAGGTGGATTTGTGATTAGGTGGACACCCCCTTTTGCTTTTGGAATAGGTCCCTCATCTCAAATCCCATTTTTAGGTCTCATATCCATCCCCCCCTCTTTAACTATATTTCAGGGAGATTATTTATATCCATACAAGCAAGAAAAATGGCAATGTTTTTTAACCTATTCTCTTCTTTCTTAAGGACATTTAACATTTCTTCATTAGGGTTTACTCTTAAAACCTTGGGCAGTAGAGGATCCTTACCTCCTTCACATCATTTTTTTGCTCCTATTCCTCCATCACTCGACCCTCCACTATTGCCTCTAAATCCCATGTTGAAGACTACATTCGATGCTAACACTTTTGGTTCTTCCATTTGTAAAGCTTCTTTGAAATTTTTGCTTGCTTCATTTTTGGATTTAATGGTTTCTCCACTATCTATCGTCGAATCTACCTCCATACACTCCCACAAAAATACAATAATCACATCTGTGCGAGTAGGAACCCACAACCCCCTAGAGGTATTGATCATACCCTAACCCAAAATTAATTTCAATTTAAAAATTGCAACCACAACACATGTCCTACAAAACCCTAAACACATACTTGACCAAGATACACAAGGCACAACAAGTAGGACAAATCGTAACTATGTGTGTGAATATGTGGAACAACTAATAAGTTAAACTAACACACTAATGAAACATTAAATTAAATGAAACTAATTAAAAGTAAAACAAACTCTAAAAAACAGCTCCTTCAAAAGCATTCCATCGTCCTCTATCTCCAAGGATCTGTTGTAAGTTGCTAACTCTCAGTTAGTGTATGCAACAACTTTGGCAGAATGACAACTTAGAAAATGAGTTTATGCAACATGCATGTCCATTGCTAAATGATTTAAGCTATGATATGGAACTAAAATGCTATGAACTTGAAATGCTATGCTTGAAAGGATTGCTAAAATGTTGATTCAAATGCAACTATAGTAACTGCTCTAAATTCAAAAAATTTAGGATGAATTCAACTCACTAAAGGGTTGTATTTATAGATTTTTGGAGGCAAGAATCTAGTTGGCAAAGATCAACGGTCAAATTTGAACCTATCAAGATGAACGGTGTGAGATTCTGGAGGTTGAGAGAAAGGTGGAAGGTTGAGAGAAAGATGGAAGAATGTTTTCAACCCACAAAACTATTTCACTTCAAAAATGGAGATTTCATTTGTCATTTTTTAATTATGAGAGTTGGTTGGAAGTTGAGGATAATCCAATTAATTAAATAATTAACTTATTTAATTTCATGTGCCATGGATTTTAGAAGCTTCCATAATTAAATAAATAATATTTAATTATGTGAGAGATGAAAAAGGTGTGTAATTAAATATTAATTATGTGAGAGGTGAGGGAAAAAGTGTTAAATTAAATATTTATAATATTTAACTTAAATATGGAGTGAAGAGTGAGTTAGAAGAATATTCCATTATTTGAAAATTCAAATTTATAATAACATGATAATTAATATAAATGAATTATGAAATTTATTTAATTTAATTAAGAAGAAGATAATAATAATTAAATAAACTTATTTATTTAATTAAGCTTAGAAGAACCAGAAAAATGAACGATATAAATAAATAATTAAATTTTTTTATATGTAGATGACTTTAGAATATTAATTAAATAATTCATATTTAATTAATTAATAGGTTTTGCAATGACCAATTTTAGAAGTATACATTTTGCCCCTCTTTGAAGTGATGTGTTTTATGCATTGCTTCAAAGAAAAATTCGAATAACAAAAATTTTGCCACTACTTTGAGATTTTGAATGATGATGCTATATGCCCCCTCAGGAGATAAATTGTGTTGTTTGAATGATACTGATGATGATTCAAAGATTTGAAATGATTTTGAAGGAAATTCGACGATTTATCTCCCGAAATAACACTCCATATGGAAAAAAAATAACCTTACCTTATATACCCCCTTAAAAGGTGGAAAAGGTAAAAAGTCATTGTCATTTGAACAATAGCCTTCTATGATTTTTGAGCTCTAAGAGAGAGAATTTCAAGATGCCGATCCACTATGAGCGCCACCAATTCGAGCGAGCCCACAGACATCAGAGACTAGTTGTCTATGGCCATCTGGTAAGATCTTTTAACCTCTCTTGGTGAATTTTGCATGAATTTTTCAATTTTTTAGTTTTTCAAAAATTTGTTTTAGCGCATAAAATCCTATTTTAGAGCATGCAAGCCTTAAGTTAAAGCATAGACTAGGTTAAATAGCACATAGATGATAGTGCATAGATGCTACAGAGTAGCGCATAGAAATGCTAGTTTAGCACATCAATGTTTTAGCGCATAGGATAGATAAATTAGCGCATAGGTGAAAACCGTGCACACAAGATGCTCAAATCATGCATATGATGAGGGATTTAGCGCATAGGATAGAATAGCACATAAGATAGATAATGTAGTGCATGCCCCTGGTCCTTTAGCACATTGATGCTTTAGCGCTTAGAAGCTTTGTTTTAGCGCATCCATGGATAAAGTAACACATTTACTAATTTAGTGCATAGAAAGTCTATTTTAGCGCATCCATGAATTTTGGTTGAATTTGAATTTTTGAGATTGATTTGATGTTTCCTTGATGGTGGTTGTTGTATTAGACAAATGATTTAATGATCTTGAGTAACACCAAGGATAAATTGACTTGATATTGATATGTATATGATAAATTTGTTCTCGTGCTTGAAAACAAATAGTAAAATGATGTTGATTCTGATATGTTGTTGATGTTGATTTGGACATTGATGATTCTGATAAATTTGCTTTCATGTAAAATGAAAAAAAAAATAGTAGATTTGTTTCTGATATGATTCTCTTGCTTGATTTTCAATGTTCTGATTGAATGATGCGTTTGATTATACAAGAGGAATTTAAAATCCTCTAGATCAGAGAGAGGTTTCCTCACACTTGGGAGATGATTCCCAGATTATCCCAGCCTGAGATTGGTGTGATTGTTAGATGTGGTTTGGGATCACTTATGAGGATCCCTCGGTATAGGGTTAACAGGGCACTGTTGACCGCATTGGCTAAGAGATGGCATAGTGAGCATAACACTTTTCACTTACTGACTGGGGAGATTACTGTTACACCAGAGGATGTGTACAGGATTTTGGGTATCCCTGTAGTTGGTGAGCTTGTGGTTTATGACCACAAGGAGATTGGAGGTACAGATTCTCTTCGATGAGTGTTCCAAGATCCACAAATTAGTGGATATGAGATCCCCTGGAGGGGGATGGTAGAGGGCTATGCCCCACTTCCCTTAGTTTTGGCAGGTTTCATTGGTGGCTTCTTATGTCCCGACCATAGGTTGAAGGGACTGTCCATTGGTTGGGGTTGGATACTGGAGGACATGGTCCTTCATCAGACCAAATACGCATGGGGTGTTGTATGTTGGCCCATTTATATCATGATCTCCATCAGGTGGTTTACACTGATGGAAAGAGTATATCATGCGGTATGACTCTTTTATAGATATGGGCGTGGGAGCATATTTCCATCACCCACCATTTTGTAGGCAGAGGCCGTCCACTTGGCCGACTATATGTATATGCTTACACAAGTCCACTTTTCCAACCTAAGTTGGGCAAGTTATAGTATTGGCGGTGTGTGTTGGATGACATATATACAATCCTCTGGAGACCTTATACAGATTGTGAGGCTTGGGATGAGGATGATATTGAGCTCCCATATTGTGACATTTCTAGATATCTTATCGGTCGTAATCCTTTCATTATTGAGTGGTTTTTGGTTATTTGAGTACTTAGACAGTTTGGGTGAGTACAGGGCATTCCTCGGGGTGCAACCCATTATGCTAAGCGGTGGGAGGATGTGGCAGAGTGGGGTCCATTCATCCCTTTTGAGGTAGCTAGGGAGGAGTATACTGGATTACAACTAGAGTTTTGGGACTACCATCCTGAGGTGGCAGATGCTGGCATGACTCAGGAGTATGCCATTTATTTTCACACCCATCGATTTTCAAGACTGACTAGTCTGGATGAGCCAGCTCCGCTATTAGATGGCGCCGCATTATAAAGAGCTCAGAGGCAACCACAGGCACATGCAGGGGGACAGGTTGGGGGTTAGGCTAGGATACAGGCAAAGCAACCACATGGAGGAGAGGAGGATATTGGTGGAGATGCGATGAACATTGATGAGGAGGATGATAGTTCTAATGATGATGATGACGAAGGTGGTGGAGGGAGAGTGTTCTTTGATGTACCCTTCAAGACTAGGCCTCGTACAACTAGAGTGGTGGAGCATCCAAATAATTTAGCACCATGTATTACTATCAAGGATCCATCACAGGGACAAATTGATACACTTCAGGCACAGGTCCAGGCTCTCTAGAGCCAACTAGCATAGGCATAGACTACTATTAGCGAGCTATAGACACAAATAGCACAACCACCACCTCCTAACCCACAGATAGCACAACTTACTGCAGAGCGGGACAGGTTCAGAGAGCGGTGTGTACAGGAAGAGGGGGTAGCAGAGAGGCTTTTGAGATCAGTTGGCAGTACCTCCATTAGAGAGGTTGTTGCAGAGGGGCTGGAGACTGCCCGTCGGGCGGAGTATTACAGGATGAGATACTTTGAGGTGGTACCCCCTGAGTGGAGGATAGCTTACACAGTCAGGCACCCAATCGCGCACCCACTCACGTAGTCACACTAGGAGTGCTACCAGGAGTGTGTTACAACCTGCCATATGAGAGATAAGTGCTTTAGGCAGCAGAGATCTGGTGAGACACACCACCTCCGGAGGCAACAGAGATCCGACGAGACCCACCACCTCCGGAGGCAGCAGTAGTCATGATCCCCACCCAGATGCCCCACAGTGATGATTATGTATACACCCCCTTTATTGTACTTTACTTATCTCGTTTAGACATTTGATATCATTGTGCCTATGGACATTTATATTTGATGAGATTATGATATGCAATGATGATTCTTGATACACATGTGTCTTCGATTAGGCTATGATGAATGGTTATGTATGCAATTTTGTTTCTATATGCCATGTTGTTTATGATTATGCATGTTTATGAATGATGAATGCACATGATATGAATTATGATGATGATGATTATGGTTTGATGAATATGTTTTATGATTTGATAAATTTTCAAATGGAATGATTTTATGATTTTAATGTAAGGATGCAATGTAACTGGTTTGATAGTTCTACATGGTGTATGAAATGAATGCAATGGATGTGATGGATGCGTTTTTTATTTTGATGTGTGATATAAATTGATTATGATAATGGTACATGAAATGATATGAAAATGAGGTGAAAATTTGACATAAAAATGTGATGCAAAACAAGATGAATGAAAAATGATATGTAATAATGAATGATGATAAAAATGATATGAAAGTTGATAATGTTCTATATGTAAATGTGAATGATAATATGTAAATGCTAATATGTAAATGATAGATGAAGATGATATGAAGGTGAAAGAATATGAATATGAAATGGGAATGAAATGCTAAATATGATGAAAACGAAAAAGTGGACATGAAATGATATGCAGCTAATGTATATGAAATAAAAATGATATGAAAGTTGATAATGAAAATGTTATATGATATGAAATGACCTGAGATGTAATTAATGTGAAAATGATCATGACAACCTACATGATGATGTAAAAATGTGAATGATATGATGAGATATAAAAATGATATGAAAGTTGATAATGACAAATGAATTGCAACTAAAATGAGATGCAATAAATGTCCAAGTGTACTCAATCAACATCTTAAAAAGAGATATGTATCATTTCCAACCTCCAAAAATCTATCAATACAACCACAAATACAAAAATGCAATCTAAATGAATCATGCAATCCTAAAATTCTAGATGAACCATTTCACTGTTGTCATTCCGTAAACCAATTCTACACTTGATTTTCATCATTGAGCCTTTTGGTATGTTGAAAGTTAGTACAAGCATCAAAGGGGATATTTGCACCGATGATGACATGAGTACTACTTTCATGATGTTTGATATAACAAGTTAATATAGGCATCGAGGTATAATTGAACCAAGATAACCTAAGTATTGCTTGCGTAAATAGACAAAAGTTAACCCTTTTCCTATGCAAATCCCAAAATGTCACTATGTCTCATGACAAACTTGCACAACTAGTGATTAGCTTACAGACATCAATCAAAGAAAAATCATATTCCTTCCTTGTGATTCTAATTCAGTACATCATTGAACCACTCCAGAGATATGATGTCATCAAATGTCAAAACAACAATTCAACTTATACTTTAAGTTTTTCATTCATTTTAATTCAGATTAAGATCATCCAATTTGTTCAGTCTCTTGTTTGACAGTTGTTTTGACCCAGTTTGATTGGATATTTGCTTGTTGTTCTGATGTTCCGATACTTGACACATGTCATCATTGGTCTATCAAAAAGGTTCAAAAGAGGATTTCCCCCAATGAACTTGTACTTTGACTCTCGATAAGACACAACCTAATGCTAAGGATAACACTGATCATCAAGCCATGATGAAATCCTTGTCGTTTCAAGAAAATTTTGGGGTGTATGATGCGGATATGATGGCCAAGCATGCATGTGATGCCGATGAAAAATGGATATGAATAATACATAATGTATCCTAATAGATGGGAGAACCAACCAAATCACAAACAACGCATGTTTGCCAAGTTTTCACCATTTGTTTTTTTTATTGCACTTTTTTTGATTTTATGATGATTTTTTTTTTTTGTTACCAATGCCTGTTTGCCAAGTTTTCATCAAGGCAACGATTTTTTTTTATTTTTCTAATTTTTTTTTTGTATATTTGTATATTTTTTGTATGTCAAAAGGATACCTGTTTGCCAGGTTTTCACCTTGATGATGATTTTTTCAGGACATTTTCATATTTTTATGGATTTTTCATGACTTTTCACACTATTTTTTTGGATTTTTCAGACATAGAACTTCTTCAAGTGAATGTTGTTGGTTGGATCTTCAAGCAGGTCCCCTTCTGGCATTGATAACTAATATGCCCTTGATCCATATGTTGCAATGATGGCGAATGGACCCATCCAATTGGGCTCAAACTTGCCTTTCTTTTCCCTATCTTGTTGATTTCTAGGATTTTCTTTGAGGACTAAGTCACCCACTTGAAAAGTTCGTGGTTTGACTTTGTGATTGTAACTGCGAGACATAATTTGTTGATAACCCTTTAAATGATTAGTTGCACTTTGTCGCCACTCGTCAAGCATTTCTAGCTCTTGCAGTCTTGATACTCTGTAACCTCATCAGTTATGAGTCCCTTCAATGAGACCCGAAGTGAAGGAATCTCAACTTCTAGTGGCAAGATGGCTTTTGCTCCATAAACCAAAGCATATGGGGTAGCACCTGTTGGTGTGCGAATGCTGGTTCTGTATGCCTACAAAGTTGGATTTAATTGGACATGCTAATCATGATCGACATCATTCACTATTTTCTTTAGAATCTTTAGAATTGTTTTGTTTGAAGCCTCTGCTTGTCCATTTCCCTATGGATAATAAGGCATAGAGAACCTGTGTTGGATGTGAAATCTTTCATAGAGTTCATCAACATCTTGATTTTTAAAAGGTCTTACATTATCTGTGATGATGGAACTAGGAATGCCATACCGATATATGATATAGTTTAGAATGAAGGATGAAATTTGTTTGTCGATAACAATTGTTAAGGGAACAACTTCAATCCACTTAGTAAAGTACTCAGTGGCCGTGATAATGAACTTGTGTCCATTTGATGATGATGGGTGTATCTTGTCGACTAGATCCAATCCCCATTGAGCGAAAGGCCATGTTGTGGTGAAGGGTTGTAATTCCTGAGCAGGAGTGTGAATGGGATTCCCATGAATCTGACATTTTGGACATTTCTTCACAAAGATGAATGATTCTTTTTCCATGGTCGGCCAATAGTAACCCATTCTAACAAGTTTCTTAGCCAAGGTTAGTCCACTTGAATGAGTCCCACAAATACCACCATGAACCTCTTGTAAGGCCATTTCTGATTCATTGTGTCTGAGACATTGAAGGAGGGCACCATCAAGACCACATTGGTATAAGATGTTAGCAATTAGGGTGTACGAGAAGATTGGCGTATGAAATTCCTTTTTTGATTCCTAGACAAATCTGGGGGCAAAATGGTATCTTTAAGATAAGCATAGATTTGGCCATACAAGGGAGAATCAAAACCAGTCAGGTGACAAATGATTTGGGTTTCTAGATTATCATAGGCAGGAGAAAACAATTGTTCCATTGGGAAACCATACCATGCTTGGTTCTCTAACAACTGGAGTAGTGATGCAATTGTAGCCATGACATTTGCAGCTTTATTGTCAGTACATAGAATTTGTGTGAACTTGATATCGATAAATTTTTTCTTGAAATCATCCACCATGTTTTTGTAAGGCATTAACTTGTCATCTTTAGTTTGATAGTCATCATTTATCTAATTTATGACAAGTTGTGAATCACCAAAAACTTGCAGTTCTGTGATTCTCCAGTCTAATGCAATTCTCATTCCAATTAACAATGCTTCATACTCAGTTATGTTATTTGTACAAGGAAACATTAGCCAATAATATTTTGTAATTGTATGTCCTTGAAGTGTGATGAAAAATAATTCCTACCCCCGAGTCATGTTGAGTGTAGGAGCCATCAAAATAAAGTGCCCATGACTACTTAGTGGTTGTTGTCAATGCATCAAAATCAGGAAAATCAATGTTTATTGTTCCGCTTGCATTGGTGCCTCTGCCAACTGATCTGCTATGAATTGTCCTTTGATGGCCTTCTGACCCACATAATGAATGTCAAACTCACTTAGGATCATGACCCATTTAGCCAATCTATCAATTAGGGTTGCCTTACTTAGAAGATATTTTAAAGGATAAATCTTAGCCACAAGTTTTATTATATGAGCTAGCATATAGTGTCGTAACTTTTGAGAAGTAAACACTACTGCCAAACAAAAAATTTCAATGAAAGTGTAATTTAGCTCATGGCTTGTCAATGTTTTGCTGATGTAATATATTGCTCGCTCCTTTCTTGTTTTGTCCTCTTGTGCCAATAATGCTCCCAAGGACACTTTTGTGGCAGAAATATACAAAATGAGTGGTTCACCTTGCACTGGTGGAATCAACATTGGTGGACTCATTAGATAATGCTTTATCTGATCAAATGTTGCTTCACACCTATCTTCCCATTTAAATGGAACATTCTTATGTAAGAGATGAGTGAATGGTAAACTCTTATCTTCCAGTTGTGCGATGAATCTCCTGATGGATTGCAATTGTCCTTGTAATGAGCGTAGTTGACTGATGTTCCTTGGTAGTGGCATATTGAGGATTTATTGTACCTTAGGTGGATCCACTTTAATTCCCTTTTTTGACACAATATAACCTAGAAGCTTTCTAGATTTCACCCCAAAGATGTATTTTTTGGGATTAAGTCTGACTTTAAATTTTTCCATTATGATAATTTTTTTAGAGAAGATATCTAAATGTCCTTCCCTTGTGTTTGATTTGGCTAAGAGATCATCTACATAATCCTCCATGAATGTTGCACCATGTCATGAAAAATTGTAGTCACTGCCCGTTGATATGTAGCTCCTGCATTTTTGAGTTTGAACGACATTACATTCCAACAATATGTACCCCAAGGAAATGTGAATGTTGTTTTATCTTGATCTTTAGGCACAATCTTTATCTAGTTATATATAGAAAATCCATCCATTAGTGAATACATAGCATGTCCAGTAGTCAAATCTACAATCATATCTATGTTTGGCAGAGGAAAATCGTCTTTTGGGCATGCCTTATTTAAATCCTTGAAATCTGTACAAATTTTGATTCGTCCATCTGGCTTTGATACAAGTACAATGTTGGAGATCCATTCCACATAGTCTATAGATTGAATGAATCCTACATCTAACATTTTATTTAACTCCTCTTTGACCAGTAATGCAACATGTGGGTGCATTTTTCTGAGTTTCTGCTTCACAGGTTTTGCCCTCGGCATGATGGATAAATGATGCATGATGAGGTTTGGATCTAATCCAGGCATATTTGCATATGACCATGCAAAATTGACTTGATTATCCTTGAGGAATTTTGTGAATCTTGGGATTTCCTCTTTTGTCAGTGATGTAGCAAGCTGCAAGACTTTGGGTTGTTCCACAGTGCCTAAATTGATCGCCTTTGTTGGTTCTATCAAAATAGAAGATCTTTCCTGATAGTGCTTAGGGAGAGTGTCAAGTTTCCCATCTTCCAGTGCCTTTGAAAGGTTTTCACTATCAGATACGCTATTTATTTTTCTCTTTTTATGATCTAATACTGCCTTTGTTAGGTTCTCACCATTAGATCTTTCTTTTATATTGTTAATTTTGTAGCTGAGAAACTTGGCACTCTCCTGTCTGAGACTTTGATCCTGTGATTCGCTGTTGGAATGTGTTTTCGAGCTGGATGAACATAGAAAGTTTACAATGGTTTCATCATTAGGAAGGGTTGGGACATCAATTGGTTCAATTTTTTCCCAATCAATGAGTTCGGGATGGACCAAGGTAAATGGATTGTTAGGTTGGGTAAGGTAATTGGCGGTTAAGGTCATGATACTGTTATTGTTTTCGCTATGGGGAAGATCTATGATGGTATCCTCCTGTCAATTATCTGTATCATTTTGAATTGAATCATCATCACTTGAGTCATGGTCGCTTTGCAGGACGCAATCAAGTGGAGGTCTTGAGCTTTCCCCTTGTATGAGTGTGGGTGCATATTTTTGTACAACATCCACTTGTTTGTCTCTCTAGAATTTATCATAAAAAATGGTGTCCCATTCATATTCATTGGAGTCAATGTCAGAATTGTTTTCCTTTGATCTGAGAATTGTTTCAGCTAACTCTTCATTAGATTTTCTTTGTATTGTTTCTTCCTTTGCATCTTCACCATTTCCTAACCCAGTTTTTTCTTTTGGGTGCATTATTTTTGGTTGGATAGGTTCAACAATACCTTATTTTCTCTTGCCTATAGGGCCATTTACTTCATAACCCATTCGTTGCATTATTGTATAACCATTTTCATATTGCTCAGTGGGTAACTTGACATGCTGAACAGATTCATCTTCATCTTTATAGAGCCAATCAAGGATAACTCTATCTTCTGTTTCATTTTCTTGACTATTTGCCTTGATAAATCTTCCATCAAACTTGGTGATGGGAACTAAAGCTTGTGTGCCTGATGCTGAAGCTGTTGTAGCCTATTGTATTGATGTTGACAGTTGACCATGGGATCTTGGAGATACAAGTAGATTAGAGAGACATAGTGAATATTCTCCCACCCCATTATCTTTCAATTTTAGCTTGGTGCCAAAATTCTTTATCATTTCCCTTGCTTGTTCACTGTGTTTAGAAGTAGAAATGGCCATAGCCTCTCTATTATGCAGGACAAATGTGTCTTGAGTTGCTCTAAGGTTATAACAAGTCTGAATGCTATTATGGTCCGCTGGTATTGTTACTTCTTGTCCATCATATGGAAACTTCAGGCATTGATGATAAATGGACGAAACTGCTTGCATTTCATGGATCCATGGGCGACCTAAGAGTATGTTATAGGATAGATCCTGATCTAGAACCTGACAAAAGGTATTCTTCACAACAGTTCCCACTCTGATTGGTAGCATGATGAGGCCTTCAAAAGCTCTTTCCTCATCATCGTATGCTTTGATTGTAATTTTCCTTCTTGGATCTATAGATTCTTTTGAATATCCCAAAGCAAGGACCAATTTTAAAGTACAAATGTTTAATTCAGCTCCCCCATCTTTAAAACACGTTTGATTCAGGTTTTATGAACCATGACCTCTAGATAAAGCAATGAATTATGGGCACGGGTCATGGAGGAGTCATCCTTTTCAGCAAAGGATAAACATGTGGGTGAGGACAAGTATCCCACCATGGCTTGAAATCTATTGATATCTAGATCAAGAGACACAGTTGTGTCAATGAGTGCCTTTTCCAGAATGTCCTTATGTGTCGGTGATATTTTGAGCAGCTCCAAGATAGAAATTTGGGCTGATGTTTTTCGCAATTGATTAACCAAATTGTATTGACTTGGAGGGGGAACCGTCAACTTAGATGAACTTCCTTTTACAATGATTTTGGCCTGTCCCCTTGTTGTAGCATTGACCTCTCGATATTCTTGCTTTCCTTTGATTCTGATAACATTGACTTGCTGATCGTCAGTGTAAATATGATTGATGGTGGTGTCATAGACATGATTCACATTCTTGCCCTTGTCACCTGAAGATTCCCCTTTCTGATAATTGGGGAGAGGATCCTTGAATGCCTGATGATCGTCGTTGGTATTATGTCCCTCAACCGTTATAGTATGATTATCAATCAAATCTTGAACCAAATTCTTCAACCCTTGGAAATTATTGGTCCTATGACCCTTGCATCTATGATAATCACAATAATACGAGTGATTCCATGATGGTGGTTTGACCCGTGGCTCATAATCTCTTTGTGGTGGCAATATGATAGCGTTTTGACTTAACAGTTCTTTGAGAATTGACTCAAGGGACTAACCCAAGGGAGTAAAACTCTGTCGATTTGAAAAAAACTGAGACTTGGGTTGGTTGTTGCCAATATTATTACTACCGTGATTATTTTCCTTGTTTCCTAGGTTGGTATTATTTCCTTGATTGGAATTTCCTTGGTTAGAGGAATTTCCTGAATTATTGTTACGTTGAACACTTGATATATTGATGATGGCAGGCTTTGCTTTCACGTTGTTAGCATCTACCACCCCATCATTTACAACATTTTTATTTCGAGTCCAAAATCCTAACTTATCGTTGTTGTTGCTATTATTGTTGTTGTTGTTGTATGAATTTGGACTTTCTTTATCAAGCTTTAAAACTCCTCGCTTGACCAAGGCTCCTTCAATAGTAATTGCATTTTCAATCAATTTTTCAAATGATTGAGGACAATGAAGATTTAGCCTATAACTCATCTTTTGATTTAGACTGTTGATAAATATTTCCATCTTTTCCTTTTCAGGAACAGGACGAGAATATCTTGCAAACAACCTTCTCCACCTTTGTAAGAATGCGGTGAAGGTTTCCCCAATCTTTTATTTTTCTCTACATAAATCAAGCATGGTTATCTGATGTTGTATATTATAGGAGTATTGAGATATGAAATTATTGATTAACTCCTCAAATTTTTTGATGAGGGGAGTGATTTTGGAAAGCCACTCCATGGATTGTCCACCCAGACTTCGTGGAAACAATCGCATTAGGTAGGTATCTTCATGAGCAAACTCTAAGCTCATATTTTGGAAATCCCTCACATGATCAATGGGATATGTTTTCCCATTATACTTATCAAACTTCGAGATCTCACAATGTTTTGGGAAAGGAATCATGTTAAGACTCCTATCAAATGGATATGGGCATATATCTTCCAAAACATATTTCTTTGTTGTACCCCCTTGTTTTCCTTTATTTTCCCTTGTAATGCTCTTATCTGTTGAGTAAGAGCACTAAAATCATTAAGGGGGGCTTCAAGATCCTCTCTAATCCCTTACGTGTCAAAATCAACGGGTAGCTTAGCTCCTTGATTGGCTAATGAAATAAAATATCTTTCTTTGTTTCGTTCCAAAATTCTATCCACAAGAGCATGGAATTGTGGATTCTGTTCCGCTTCTTGAAGCATTTCTTCTGTCATCTCATCATTATTCGAATTATTCCTAGTGCGAAGTTTGTGAAAAGGATTTTCTTCCTTATCACCACTATTGCTTTTATCACCCATGTTGCTTAATGTACTTTCCCTTTCATATTCTTCTATGTGCTTTCGAGATCTTGTGACAACAGGCATAAGCTTTTACCAAATTTCAACTAACTTTGATCACTAAATGAAAGAGTGCAATTTTGTTGGATATCTTAGTCCGAATAGAATGGAAATTCTATTGATATGACTAAATAAATTTCTAATTTTTAGCTTGTGATTCCCTTGTTGAAAGGATGATGATCATGTTATGGCAATTAAACTAAAACTAAAAATGAAGATGTTTGCACTTTGTGAGGTTTGATCGTAGTTTGTGAAAATAAGGATTTTGCAAATGCCTAATGCTTCTAAGCTCTCTATTGCAACACTTGATTGGGACGATTAAAATACATACTTGCCGGTTGAGGGATAAAAGAAGAATGAATAGGCTGATTGTGATTATGCCTTTAAGAGAGAGCTCTTCTTTGAAAGAAAGCTCATGAATATAATGGTTCTAAAGAAAAATCGTCAGTGAAACCTCTAACAAACTTGTGATATCGATGAATAAAAGTTATGTGTTCAAGCAATTTTTTTTGACTTTGGTATAAGAATTTTCTCCTTTTCAATAGTTTCTTATAACTGAGAGACTTTTTTGGCTTCTTGATCTTCTTCTCTAGGGACTTCTTAGCAAAATTTGTAGACTTCCAGATCCTAAGCATAAAAAAGACTAGACTAAATGACAGATTTGTGATGTCAGAACAATATTTAGATTCAGAATACAGATGCGCAATTCTGTTCAATGAACGCGCTAAATTTTTTGGTAGATGTGCTAAAAGACCAAACCTATGCGCTGGACTGTTGTAGGTATGCGCTGAAATAGAGCACAAATGCACTAAAACAAAACATGTATGCGCTAACACAAAGCATAAATTCCCGGAAACAAAGAACATATGCACTAAAACAGAGCATGAATGCGTCGAAACAGACCAAGGATGTAGTAAACTATCCAATCCATGAGCCAGAATAGACATATTTTGACAGTTTAATGATTTGGATGATCTTTATCTGATTTAAATTTGGAAAAACATGGCATACAGTAGAAAATAGTTGTTTGTAAGTCCTAAAATCTAAACAAAGAGTGTATGTTCTTGAGATTTTCACAGGTATTAAACAAAATAGGCACTTCAGATAGACTCACTCTTATTTGTCAAAAAGGTCATCATAGTAACCACAACCCACATCTTAAAGTTGCATCGACTCACACAACCATGTCACCCCCTAGAGGGCGCCCGTGTTTTTGTCTTTTTTAGGTGTGTACTCAAGGTTAGCTTTCTCGATCCCCTAAGCAAACAATCTATGGCAATTATATGGTGAGTGTCTTGGGGGTAGATTCTTCCCTCCCCTTGCACTACAATTATTAGGATGTTCAGAAATTGACACAGTTGGCTTTTACACTAAAATTTGTAGTAACGATATTCGTTTGGTGCGACAATAGATAAACTCCCTCGGGAGACCTCCCAATATTTAGAACAAAGATTTTGCGGATGGTTATCTTGAACACTTCCATTGAATATGGGTTTCCCCAAAGTTCACTTTTGACTAGAGTGGGTTGGAAACCTTGGCTTTAGGTGTTCCCACTTAGGTCGTTCTTCTTGGGTGAGTACTTTTTCCCACAAGAGCAGGCCTTCTAAGGGATGTAATAAAACATAAAGTGCATAAAATGAAAAAGGTAAGTCTGGCGTTCTAATCACCCAGTTAAGGGGAGAGCATAAACCTATTACCCAACAATCACAAAAAACAAAAATAGTTCAATTTTAAATCCCAAATGACAATTTTCTATACTAAGTGAAGATGTTGCTTCACAATAAGCATGGAATTCATTTTAACCAAAATAAAATAATGTTTGGTGACTATCCTAGGATTGATTAATTCTAGATTTAAGTGTCTACCCTAGGATTGCTTCATTTTAACTTAAACAAAAATCTCTGTCTGCAGATGGCGTCAGAATCAAGATTTTATCCTTACAAATCCCTATATGCGCTAAAAGAATTGGTAAATGCGCTAAAACAATTAACAAATGCACTAAAGGAACAAATAGGGATGTGCTAAAATAGTGAGTAAATGCGCTAAAAAAGAAAGTATATGCGCTAAAACCTAACGTCAAAGCGCTAAAACAATCCTCGAATGCGCTAAAACACATCCCGTATGCGTTAAACCGCATCTCGTATGCGCTAAATCGCAGTTCCAATCCGTCACCTGTCAGAAAATTTGTAATCAAAAGATTAAAAACGGGGCAAGGCCCCACAGTGGGCACCAAAAATATGTGTGTGAATATGTGGAACAACTAATAAGTTAAACTAACACACCAATGAAACTAATTAAAAGTAAAACAAACTCTAAACAATAACTCCTTCAAAAGCATTCCATTGTCCTCTATCTCCAAGGATATGTTGTAAGTTGCTGGCTCTCAATTAGTGTATGCAACAACTTTGGCAGAATGACAACTTAGAAAATGAGTTTATGCAACATGCATGTCCATTACTAAATGATTTAAGCTATGATATGAAACTAAAATGCTATGAACTTGAAATGTTATGCTTGAAAGGATTGCTAAAATGCTGATTCGAATGCAACTATAGTAACTGCTCTAAATTCAAAAAATCTAGGATGAATTCAACTCACTAAAGGGTTGTATTTATAGATATTTGGAGACAAGAATCTAGTTGGCAAAGATCAACGGTCAAATTCGAACCTGTCAAGATGAATGGTGTGAGATTTTGGAGGTTGAGAGAAAGGTGGAAGGTTGAGAGAAAGATGGAAGAATGTTTTCAACCCACAAAACTATTTCACTTCAAAAATGGAGAACATTCCATTTATCATTTTTTAATTATGAGAGTTGGTTGGAAGTTGAGGATAATCCAATTAATTAAATAATTAACTTATTTAATTTCATGTGCCATGGATTTTAGAAACTTCCATAATTAAATAAATAATATTTAATTATGTGAGAGATGAAAAAGGTGTGTAATTAAATATTAAGAATATTTAATTATGTGAGAGGTGAGGGAAAAAGTGTTAAATTAAATATTTATAATATTAAACTTAAATATGGAGTGAAGAGTGAGTTAGAAGAATATTCCATTATTTGAAAATTCAAATTTAGAATAACATGATAAGTAACATAAATAAATTATGAAATTTAATTAAGAAGAAGATAATAATAATTAAATAAATTTATTTATTTAATTAAGATTAGAAGAACCAGAAAAATGAACGATATAAATAAATAATTAAATTTATTTATATGTAGATGACTTTAGAATATTAATTAAATAATTCATATTTAATTAATTAATAGGTTTTGCAATGACCATTTTTAGATGTATACAATAACAAAACTTGCAAGTGAAGAGAATAAAGCACAAATCTTGAGGCAAATGGGGACTCATAGTAGCATGCGTGAGGTAGAAGTCTTTTCATCGCCCACACATGCAGACTAGGGCCCCCTCTCCTCTCAAAAACTCCAATTCTTCGAAATATATGATTTACAATTGATTCCATTTTAAACTTATTATGTTGACTTAGTAGAGGGGAATTTTTTAAGTTAATTGTGATGGATGTAAACATGATACAACTCTTGTAATATTGGATTCATCTTCAACCATTTTTGATGATTAAATTGATTGAAACTCTAGTTACTATGACTTTGTTTACCAATACCGTATCATCTTTCATATCATTGAATTTTTAACTATAATAAATTAAAAATTAACTATAAGCAAATATTTATTGCAATTACAAAACTTTTGACATACCCATTAAACCTATATATCCAACTACTAATAGTATATTCAACAAAATTGTAAACTTTTAAAAATAAAAAATCTCACCTTGAAATAATTCCATTCTCAATTTGTTCAAAAACATGGAATACAAGCACAACTACCATTCATCAACATTTCAATAAACATATCACCACTCTAACCTTTAGTTAAAATAAAAAGTAAATTGAGGCAATAGGACCAGCATGATAGATGATATTCATGTGGAGTTAGGGGGATGAGTCATGACAACTTTGGTTTCTCCCTAATAGCAAATGGTTGAGCAAATGGAACATTAAGCTGCATGAGTGCCCCAACACGAATGCTGAGATAAAAAAGGAATGTGCTAGAAAAGTTTAGGTTTACTATGTGGACTAAGCAAGTTGGTCGTAAAAAGACACATTATATCTAGGAGTTCAACCCCGTGTGGGAGCACAATGAGAAAGACTACCTAAAGGTCGCAATTAAAGGCAAGGCTAGGATTTTGATCGCTCAATTGAGAACTGGGTCGCACCATTTTCGATATGAAACTGGTAGGTGGGCTGTCCCCAAGGAAGCCTGGGAACAAAGAACTTGTATTTTTTGCAGCAAAGGGGTCGTGGAGATTGAATGGCACTTCATCATTGAGTGTGTTGCTTATGCTGATATCCGTATCTAGTATGAAGACAATTTGAAGGTGCACAATCTAAATGAGCTCTTTAAGGAGGCTAGGCTCCTCAAAACTGTTGGCTTCTTGGTTAAGATCTTTATTAAGAGGGCGGACATGGAAAAGAACTTGAAAATGGTTAAAGTTCCGACGCTGGGTCCCATAGACTGATGGTCTCGTGGACGTGATTAAAATCCATTCATCATTCACCCTCCCTTAAGACTATGCATTGAAAGCTATATAAAAAAAATAGTTGCTTTTGATTATTAAAATTGAACATTGCATACTATAGATTTGTATTGGTGAATTTAGAAATTATGTACACTATTCTATATAACAATTTGAATTTCTTTCCAAAAAGCTCTTATTTGTCTTGTCTAAATTCTCTTCTCTCCTCTTCTTTTCTCTTGATCACTCCTAGAATACTATTTGTTCATTTATCTTTAAATTGTTAAAAAAGAAAAGAAAAAGAGGAGACTTTTACTTTGTCCCTGTCTTTTTGTCAACTAATATTACGTAGAGCAAAACTTCCATGTACAAACCCTCGATTGTCTTCAATCATATGGTGAGGCCCCCATTGTACAACGTAAAACCCAGTACTTTCTACCACCTAAGGTCAAAAATAAAAATAAAAGTAAATTAATTAAAAAAAGCCTTACTTTGAGATATTACATCCCGAAGCTAGTCATCCCCTTTCCAACTTTTCCTCAAATTTAAATAAAACTACATTTTCCCTAGATATTCCATTTAAAAAAATAGCTAGGCCGTCTCATTTCCCAAAAGCTTTTAAAGTCAACACCCAATTTATCATTTATAGTAAGAACACCCAGTTTTATTTGTTGTTAAATATTTAATTATTATTATAATTACGTGTAAAATTATGTTGCCTTTCATGTGCACAGGTTATTAATTAGTCTATGATATCGTCAGCGCAACTCTGCCAGAAGGCAAGAATCTGAGTGAGAAACATCGACGATTGAGATGGCGCCAAGCTAAAATCACGGTAGCACAGAAGCCGTCAGATTTGCTCTAGACTTTAGCGACTTAAGGACTTCTTTTACAGAGCTCACTCAACAGTCCCAGGTATTTATTTTTCCCAGATAGATTTTTTTTCGGGTTCAGCTCGGAAACTTTGTCTTAAAATTTGGGAAGATAAATTGGCCAAACTTATTCGGTGGATTTAGCGGCGTAGTGTTAATTTTTTTAGTGTATTTTTGGCGGTTTCGGGGCTAGCACAGTATTTGGGCTGAATTTGGAGGTTTTTATCCCAGGTGTTTTGGTCAATTTTGGAGGTTTTTCACAATATTTGAGCAGAATTTGGAGTGTTTTCGCAGTATTTGGGCTGGCTTTGGATTTTAGCCGTAGCATTTGTATGACATTTGAGGTTTTTTGTGGCATCTGGATAAATATGATGGTTTTTCACGGTATTTTGATCAATTTAGAACATTTCCGCCGTCTTTGAGTTAAATTTAAAGTTGTTTTGCGGCATCTGGGATCAATTTTGAGGTATTTCGCAGTATTTAGGTCGAATTTGAAGGTTTTCACCGCATGCATATCAATTTTGGAGCATTATCACAGTGTTTTTGCTAAATTTGGATCTTTTTAGCTGTATCTGCGTTGAATTTGGAGGTTTTCTGCGCTACTGAATCAGGAGGATTTTTAAAGCTGTATTTGGCTTGGAATTGGAGGTTTTTTAGGTTGATATAAAATCTTATTAGGGTTGAATGAATTGAGGAGATTTTCTGATGAAAATGGGAAGGAAAAGTTACCCTGCATCGGATTCCGATTATAAGCTTCTGGAGGAGGTTGGATATGGAGCAAGTGCGACTGTGTACAGGGCAATTTGTTTGCCTTTCAATGAGGTTGTGGCTGTCAAATGCCTGGATCTCGACAGATGTAACAGTAATCTGGTAGGCAACTTTCTCAGCCTTAATTTGCAAATATTGATGTTTTTTTGGCATATTTAGTGATGGAATGTTAAGATAGATGAGGTCAGAACATCATTCAAGATGAAATTTGTAGTGGATTTCTTTTTCAGTCTATGATTTTTATTTTCTGGACAATTTTGGTCAGAATTTTGTAGTTATCGAAGTGCTTAGAACAAGTTTGGCATCTTCTGTACAAGGAAAACAAAATTTAACATGGTGTGAGTCTTCTGGAATCATCTGTGCGGTATTTAAGTTTACCGATGTTTTGTTTCTCTCTTCAAAATGTCATTCAGAATCATAATTTGACATTTTTTGGTAGAAAGGAAAGATAATTCAACATATTTTTTTGTTGAAGTCAACATGCTTTGAGAATGCTAATTTAGCAGTCCTTGTCAAAAAGAATTAAATTCAAAGTAGCTTGTTGTGTTGATTTTTTAAACAATTTTGGTTCAAGTGTGTACATAATTTCTCGCAATCCTCATCATAGAAAATCATGCAAGGATGGAATGTTTTTTTACATGTACATGATTTAAGAAAAATATTAGAATGCACAGGAATTAATATGCTAATATTGAGAAAGAACAAAGGTTTACTATTTGGCCTATTTTCGCAAATCTAATATTAATAACTTTGTAGATATGTTCTGCAAAATATGGCTGTTTGTTTCTTGTAAAATTTACATATTGGCAAATTGGTTCTGTGAAAGTTAGTCAAATTGGCGAAAAAGCACACAAAAAATTTAAAAATGCTCTGGTTCTCATTAAATTTCTTCTGTCACCAAGTATTACTTTGACCATCTTATTTGTTTTCATTGAGCTAATAAAATTAGGGACTTCCATTATTCCATCCTTTTCCTTTTCGAGCAGAAGAAAGCATTTTAAATCTTTAGAATCTACAAACTTTGCAATTCCTGCAGACTGGTCAACTACATTATGAACTACAACCGATATACTGACCTAATATATTAATTACTTATTTTAACTAGACAATACCAGAACAGTCGGGTTGATAGCTAAAAGTTCTGTAGAAGGTGGACAGTCTATGAAAATTTTATATAATATACATATTACAAACATTTAATTTACAGACTGGAAATGAATAGGTAGCAAGTCACTTTTCACCATCTTCATTTAGTTCATCCTCCAAAACAATTGAAACCTTCAGTGCATCAGGCAGCCAAATACCTGAATACTCTATGATTAGAAAAATGCTTCAATCAGTGAACATAGGGGCTTTGTTGGCCCAACCAGACCCACACCCAACCAATAATTTTTCCCTGTCTCTGCTACTTGCCAGACCCCCTCCTACACCTGCAGTAGCTCCATCCCTGACACACTGACCAGGATGAAATTTGGGTGGGCAATCATTGAGATATTGAAACTGGACCCTTGGAACTACCTCGGATTTTTTGACAGGACGCATCAGAACGGCATCTGCAAAAGAGGGTAGGGTAAACAGGCTTGAAATCTCTCATTTTTTCCTCTTTTGAGTGACAGAAAGATGTTTGATCACCATAGCAAGATCTCTACAAAAACTGGATAACTCCAAGACAAGATCTCCTTGCATGGAACAGCAGTGTTGCCCTTCAAATTCTGCATCTGGGATGCCTGAGCACTGGTGTCGGCCTACTGTGCTACATCTTCAGGAGAAAGAGGGCAATTGACTTCTTGAAGAACTTGCATGATCCAATCCCTAGCCAATTTGAGAGGCACTAGATCTTTCATCAGTTTCTGCACGGAGTGTGTGGTAGTTGAAGCATGAGAGTGAAATGTGCTGGAGTTCTCCAGCCCAGCACTTCTGAGAAGAGATTTCACAAAGCTTCAATGCTTCTACATTAGAACAAGAAAAAAAATACTGTGAAGTGTCCTGTCAGAAACTGCTCTACATTAGAAAGGATCACAAACTTACCCAGATGACCGCATCAAAGCAATTTTGCAAACAAACCACAGAATCAAAGAGCCCAGACAAAGTTGCAGATCATACCCACACAGCCATACAGAAAAAACTCAATGCAAATCATTACCCAGAAAGGCAATAAAACCTGAGAATGCCATTCATCCATTCACATGCGTGAATGCCATTATCATCTAGCCACTCTTCTCCTCCTTCCTCCTGATCCCCCTACCTTGTACCTGTCTATGAATGTGGGATGATATGCCACCACTTGAAACAAAAATAAATTTTTGCATTTGAAATACTTGCCAATGATTTAAAAAGTTCTAAATTGACGGCTTAACAATAAGAGGGTAAAAAAGACAGGATTACGAAGGTCTGTCTATACACAAAAGTGGGCCTAGGGCCATCCAGGCATTGACACAATTGCTGGCAATTACAGAGAAAGGGGCCTGCTCAATCCCAGCATTGGTGAGAAGATTGGCAGTGTTGTTACATTCTTGAAAGTATTGGGTGAAGAAGATATCATAAAAACACTTGCAAAGGACAAGAGCTTCTTCCAAGAGACTTCTGCATTTCCAATTTGGACAAACACTTTATTCAAACCTGTGATCACAATTGAGGAATCATCTTCCGCTATTAGTTTCTTGCAACTAGCCAAGGCAGCCAGGGAAAGTCCTTTAATCAGTACCATCCACTCAGTCTCATTATTAGTTTTGGAGCTGACAAAGAAAGAACCCCATCTAACCAACTGTCCTTGGGAGTCTCATAAAACACAATCTGCCCCAGCAAGGATGATGTTTCCGCACAAAGGTTTGTCAAAATTAAGCTTGAGAAACTTGTCGGGAGGTTTCATCTTTTTCGAGCAGCCTGCTTGGTGTTACCCCATGAACGGATGTTTACATAAAATGTCTTTGTATTTTTCCATGATGCAGGTTTTCAGCATGGTCAATCCTTAACACTCCTTACCAACTCTTCATTGATTAATTACTGATAAAAATATTTATCCTTCCCACCCCTCTTTCCAACACACACACACACACACACACACACACATAATTTTGTTATTAGTATCAAAATATATATCTCGAGTTTCCGAACATAGAAATATGTGTGTTGTATATCCTGTTTGGAAATATATATCATTTCTTTCATATATAGTCAAAGCAAAATGATGCAACTAGTCAGCTTTTGTTGTGCTAAAACCAAAATATTTTTTTTTTTCATTTTTTTTAACTTTAGAAAGCTTTGAAACAAACAGGGACTAAGAAATTACGATAATTCTTTTGCAGGATGACATTCGTCGTGAGGCTCAAACAATGAGCTTAATAGATCATCCAAATGTAATAAGGGCATATTGTTCATTTGTTGTTGATCGGTACCTTTGGGTAATAATGCCTTTTATGGCAGAAGGTTCCTGCCTGCACATTATGAAAATAGCTTATCCAGATGGATTTGAAGAATCTGTCATTGCTACAGTTTTGAAGGAAACACTTAAAGCACTGGAATATCTTCATAGACATGGGCATATTCATCGAGATGTGAAGGTAATAAAACTTAAATTGGACATCACTGGATATTTATGAAATGATTACTGACTTTAATGAACAACGATAAGCATCTTCAGTAAGGAAAGTTTCATAATTTTTCTTTAAAAATGGCCTTGGTTAGTTTGATATTTATTAAATTTTTACAGGCTGGAAACATTCTTGTTGATAGTAATGGCGTGGTAAAGCTGGGTGACTTTGGTGTGTCAGCTTGCATGTTTGACACTGGTGACAGGCAGCGGTCAAGAAACACTTTTGTGGGGACACCATGTTGGTGTGTTGTTCAACTGCTTTTGCTTTCACCTGCTGATAAAATTAATTTATACATATGTTGTCTTTATCTTTTATTCTCAGAAGATTGTTTTTTTCCCTTGTTCTATTACTTTCTATGAGGTGTACCAATAATGTTGTTTGTGTATTGGTCACGTATCTGATTCTTGGAAGGAAAATACTATTTACTTGAAAATTGAAAACCAAAATTCATAACTGTAATAGCATTAAATAGAGTTCACAGGATTAATGTGAAATATCATTTGTATTGTGTAGGATGGCACCTGAGGTCTTACAGCCAGGCGGTGGATATGATTTCAAGTAAGAACCTAATGTTACAGAAAGTATTTTGTTCGAAATTTTACTTCACACTCAGATTAAAGGTTTTAAAAGTTGTTCATGATATCAAAATACATTAATGTAGAAGTAACAAATAGCTATTCAACCAAACCTTGTGATCTATAAACTATCCAAAGAGGTAGAATTTAGGAATCAATAAAATGTGCTATGCCATTTGTTAGGAAGAGAGAGTTACTGATCAAAGAAAGAAGTAAACATGCTGCAACAAAAGAACTCAGATTTATCCTGGAAACCCCCAATATGATGGAAAAACCAAACTGATGGTAGTGGAAATTGCGGTACTACCTTATTAAAGTAGCAAAATTACCAAGTATAATTGTGAAAAAATTGCCCAACCAACTTATTGTGAAACCCTAGCAGCGTGAAATCGCTATTTAATCGAGTTTTTTCGTCAATATTTAGCACAAAATTGAGTGTAATGTCCCCTTCTCATCAGTGAGTAGTTCAGTGGCTTGTCAGCCTATTCTGGAGGCTTGTAGGCTCGTCGAGGTGAAATTAGGGTTTCCATTGTTTGGAGGTTTTTGGCACTTTTCAGAATTTACTATTTTTAGTAAGTTCTAATTTTAGCAATGTTCCAGTTGGCAGCAGCATAGTGAGCATTCTTCTTCTGGTAGGGTAGTTGAGTTCAGTTGATTTGTGGTTTTGAGGTGCATTTTTGGAGAAATAAGTTATTTCAAGTCATTAATGTCATATTTTCAAATTGACCCCTTGGCCTAACGTTATGACTTGAAGTTGTTTCAAAATGTGGACATTAAGGGTGGATGCCTCATTGAGGAAATATTTTATATTTTAAATGTTATAATGTGCCTTGGAGTTTAGACGCCAAAATGAGGAGGGAATAAGTATTTTGAAAATTAAAATATTTCAAATTTGCTTTGGGTGTCCCTTGGAGGGAAAAGATGGAAATTCAACGGTCACCTCAAAGTTCTATAAAAGCAGGCCTTGCTTCAGCATTTGATCATCCAATGTTTATGCTATCGAATTGCTGCTGAATTGTTTTCAGGCTAATGGTTTCAAGGAATGCTTACCTCCTAGCAAGAATCCAATTTTGTGTTTGAAAGATAACACCTAGTTGGAATTGTGGCTGTTTCTCATTCAGACTAGCAGATTGAGCATCTCAATTGAAGTTTTTGATGAAATTTCCAGGTTTCCAGTTGCTGGTTTTTGTAGTACTGAAAGTGAGAATCATTCATAAGTCATTGTGAGTTTTGTAAATCATTTTGGGTATTGGTTCTTATTGTTCCCTTGGCCTAGGCACCTCCTTGTGTGAATTTGCAGATTTTTTTATCGGGTATATGATTTTTAGAGAGAGGTCGACCCCCTCCAAGGGCCATACCATGTACTTGCAGCCTTGGGACTCGTGCTGTTAGCAGATAAATTACTTTTTCATTGTAATATCTTCCCCCCACCAAACAAGTGGTAGTGTGGATTTCTCATGGTCGAATCATCGCCTGCTATTTCATTTTCAGTTTGTAATTTCAGTTCAGTATTGCTAACAATCCCATCACCATATGCTATCACCTCGCCTTCAATAGGATCTTGGTGAGGGTTACTTCAAGTTGGTTATCTTTTGGGCCTAAGGCTAATCATTGGTGCTTTGCTGGATTTGTGATAAAAATAATTCCAAGAAAAAACTAAGGGGCACCTTTCATTGAGTTCTAGCTGTTGGGACGTGGTTCACCATCAAAGATTCACTAGATTTCATTAGGCAGCTGAGGCAAATCGTAGGTAGCGACCTTGAATAGACATACATTTCTAAATTTTATCGATTGTAACCATCTAGTTATTATTTATGCACTACAAAGTATGCTTTGTGCAATGCAATGTAATCAATGATATGAATATAAACAACAAAATCCTATTTTCTGCAATTCATGGGTTAAACTCTGTTTTATTTGTTTTCTATATCTCTATGCTATTGAAATACCCTTAAATTTAAAAAAAAAAGGTATTTTTTTCTCTTTTTCTACAATTTTTTTAAATTGGATTTTTTCCCTATTTTTTGAAAAAATCTTATACTTTTCGTTTGCCAATTTTTTCCCCAAGTGATTTTTGCTGCTATGTTTATTTTTACAGAATTCTTTTTCTTGTACAACCTCTTGTGACGAATTCCACTTGCAATAGTGATTGCCATGCCACAACATACTCTGCTGTCATGAATGACCCTTATTATAAACGGAGGTCATTTTACAATGCTTATGAAGCTATTGCAAAGTTGTCCTTATAGTACAATGAAGGCCATACATTTTAACAATGTTTACAATGAATTTTGAAAGACTTCTCATCCTACAACTATGCACATGCTGCAGGTGCAACAAGATTTTGTGCGCAATACAATAATGAAATACAGCACTGTTATGTTCTTGGTTGTCTTCATGTTCATCTATGTTGTCCAAAATGCTTCCCTAACTTGCCCATGCAAGCAGAAATTGTGTCCTCTTCTTTCCATATCATTCAACAAATGAGATAAACCACATGATACAATGCCTATATTGCCATGGAATGAAAATATGCATGCTTACAACACCCAAGAATATACTCATAGAGCTGCCCATGTTTTAACAAAAGGAACATACACATTTTATAACACCCACAAATATTTCATATTGTAATATCCCCAACTCAAACCATGAGGATTAACAGCATATTGGCTGTCCTTTCCTTGGATTACCCAAGAGGAAGAGGACTTAGAGCATCATTGGGTGAGTATTGGAGTCTTTGGCTTGTTCTCAATTCTATTCTTAAGCTGTGTGCATGTCTTTTTATGCAACTTAAGTGAACTTAAGTTATTTTAAGTTGATGGCACGTCTTTTTAGGCAACTTAAGTGACTCCTAGCTAAAAGGCTTAAGTTGTCCCCTTTTTATGTTGTACTTTAAGTGACTTTTAAAAAGCATGTGACAAAAGGTAAAAGGAGGCATAGGGTTTCAAGGACCTTATTGGATCAATTTTTAGGTTTTTAATGTGAAGTTTTGGATTAAGAGGTGGTGATTCAAGGGTTGAGATTAATTCATCTCTTTGGGAGTTATTATATAACTTTGTAGGGCTCTTTTAGAGATCATTATGTTGTGAGTTTTCCGTTTATTGCTGCTGCAACTTGGCTTAAGGTCTGAAACCCTTGAGTATCCTTGGTTTTGGAAAGACATACGGGCTCCTCCTAGTTAGAAGAGTGTGTTTTGGTTTGTGAAAACTTAGCACATCATCTTTTCTGGGTTGCAATTGTTTATCAGGTTCGGAGGCCGATTTAGAGGTGAAATTCAGAGTTAAAGGTTCAGATTTGGTTCAACTATGGCATGATATCTTCACATTTCTGAGCATTCTTGAGGACGGCAACAAAAGTGCAAGTAAATCAGACCTAGCACTACCTTGTCTTGGGAGTTTGGCGCCATATTTGAGGGCGGCTTGGGTTTGAACAAAGACTGAGGTACTTTGTATCTAAAATCTGCATATTTTATTCTTCTTTATCTCAAAAAAATTAAATAAAAACCTTTGTGTTTCATTTCTAGAATTTCTGGGCAGAAATAAGAGGATTCTCTGTACTTTTCATAAGTTCAATAATGCTCAGAAATTTATTTCTTTCAGCAGAAAAATTAGATCATTACTCTGATTGTAAATCTGAGTTTGTTGTTGAAATTCTTACATGGAAATTAAGTTTCAGATTTTTCTGTGCCCTAGTTTTGGAAATATTGTTATTTTTCTATTATCACTATTTGGGGATATTACACTATCATGCACCCCTGATTAAAATCAAGATTAAATTATTTAGGAATCTTAAAGCAACCGCTACAAGACAAAGGAAGTAGAGCTGCTGAATAAGACAAATCTCTAATAGACTAAAATAAACAGTGGCTGTCATATCCCCACCCATATAAGACAAGAGGATCACCACCTTTATAATAGAGCGCGAGCAGAAATAAAAACCTAGATCGCTGCTCAATTAACAAAAGGCCAAATAATATTAAACAAAGGTATTAATAGGGGCGGTGACTCTAAAAGGCAGCAATTCCCAAATAATAATGCAGCGCTACATAATGAAGGCCTAAACTAATTAAAACAACAATTAAAAAGTCAAACTCCAAGGGCAGCGATTAAGGAAGGGGTGCATCCTTTGTAAGGGATGCAATGGTAATTAGGGGTGTGACTATTCACCCCACCATGAAAGGTATATACAAGGGAGAACACTTCATTTGTAAGTATATCAATTTGGGATGAATTAAGCAGATTGGAAACAAAGGAATAAGGAGTGGAAATTATAAGAGATCTATTGGATTAAATACTATTTGGCAAGAATCTATTGGAAATTATAAGGTCTGACAAACTCGCCATGAAGTACGCCACCCTCGAGATGGAGTGCTTGTGGGTCAGGAGGCAAACATGTGCTCCTAGGCTTGGTGGAAGGGAGGTAGTCTTCATGCTCTTATCAAGCATGCCACCCTTGAGATGTATATTTTCATGGCTTATGATCTAATGCCAATTTGTAGTGGGGCTAGTTTTGTGGACAAAAAAACTCACGAGTTTTTGGAGACTTGCCGAAAACTTGGCGAGTTTGCCAACTATGACATAGTACATGCATCCAATACCCAAATGAATTTGCTAGTGCTTTTCATGCTCTCAAACAAGAAGTAATGTCCTACAACACTCTACAATATGTGGAGAGTTGTCCCATGTTTACCCGTACATGCTTTATCCCTTACTCGATCATGCTAATGGAACAAAATTGTCCTTTTTTCCAATCGCATACATAGCTACAACATGTGAAGATAAACTCCTACAAGCTGCCCATATTGCTCTTCTTTTTATGATTTTTATGATTTTATTGCTAGAAAGAATGATACTCTCATGCAACCATCATCTACACTACCAATGCTTGCTACCACTAACAAGTGGATATGCAAATTTAACATTTTTTCAAGAAATGTGAGGGGTGTAGACTCATGTGAAGGCTGCTTGTTCTTGTTACTTGGTGCTTTCTCTTGCCCAAGTGACTGCTCTTTCTTGTTTTGGCCATAGTTTGGGTGAAATGGAGCTTCCCACACTTGCCATCCCAATGTCTTCCAACCTTGCGATGAGAGTACTAGTTGTAAGATTTACACAAACTTCATGCCAATGTCCTCCATTCCAATGTCTTGGCCTTTCTCTTCACTTTGTGTTTGTGAGTGGCTTCTTCTTTTCCCATTTTGCTAAAGAACACATGTTCCTTAGTTGTGTCAGCTTTGCACATATTCTACAATGGGCACTTCTTCCACAATTAGTGCAAGTAACAAGAAACCTACAATCTTGTGCAATGTGTCCATTTTTCTTACAAATGAACAAAAATTGGATTCTCTAATTTATTTACCCACAAGCTCTTTTACCTCCTTTTTAGGTTTGGCTAGTGGTGAAGTCGGTGAACTGCATTCTTTTCATTTCTTTTCTTCGTTCTTCTTTGGAAGTGGAGTTTTGCTCTTATAATCTTGCTTGGATTGCTGCTCTTCTTTTGGAGACATCCTACAATCAACTTGATGTTTGACAAAAGCAATGTTTACGAAGAATTTTTACCTCCAATTGGTTGTCCTTGATTTGTGTATAGTGAAGACCCCTTAGAACTTTCTCCAATCTCTGTGCTTCCATAATCAAGTCTCTCAAATGGTGGACTTTCCTTCACTAAGATGGGCTGAAGGATTATTTGGCCATCCTTGCTAAGTCCACCTCCATCATATCTCACCATGGCAAGCAAGTTTAAGCCTACACCCTTGGTATTCATTTCATACTTGCAAGTGGAATCATTGGTATTCAAATCTTTCAAGAAAACTTGTTCACGGATGCTCTTGTACACCTTTTCCCTAGTTTTTTCTTCTTGAGAAGGGGATGGTCCACTCTTTTGGGTAGACTCTTCTTTCTCTTCTTGGAGCTTTGACAATAGTGCATCCATTTATATTAGCTCTTATTGCAATTGCTTACACTCAGCTTGCAATTCTTCAATTCACTCATTCTAATGGTGCACTTTTTTCCAAAGAGCTTTTTTTCTTCCAATACCGACTCATTGCTTAATTCAAGCTTCTTCTTTGTAGATATGGTCATGGTTGTTTCTTTGCAACCTGCACACCTTGAGATTTTAATACAATATGGTTATACACCCCACCTTATATGTTACCAAAATTCTCTCTTACAAGCCCCAAGGAACTTGCCTTGTTGGTACCGAGTTGATGTGTAAACTCTCCAAAGAGGTAGAATTTAGAAGCCAATAAAATGTAATAACATTGTAATGTCCCCTCCAAAGTGAGACATTTGTATTTAGTAGATTAGCCTACCATTATGACCCTCGTAGGCTAATGAAGGTGATTAGAGGGTCTTCTGAGGATTGTATCACCTCCAGTGTTCAGTGATGATCAGCTTAGCCTTTTGTTTGAGACTTCCGGGACTCAGTATGCTCAACTTACTATTTATAGTAAGTCAAGTATGGACAGAGTGGGACCCTTACTATTTTTAGTAAGGCATGTGATAGTATGGAGAATCATCAGATGAGTCCCCAAGTTAGATGACGTGATGAGAAATGATGAATTTAAGGGGTTATTAATGTTATTTGGCTTAAATGACATTAATTAATAAAAAGGTGATATTTTAATGTTATAACTTGAGGGTCTCAAAACGTCATTAAAAGGGGGCCAAATTGATGAATTAATTATTGGGCGCCAACCTCTAAGTTTTTAATGAAATATTAAATGATGCAAATAAATAACATTTTAATGTTATTAAATGCCTTTTTGGAGAAGTTCGACTTTCTCATGAAGGCATATATATTTCATTTTGGAGTTATTTGGAGGGCATGGGATTGAGCATTGTTGTTGATGAATTTGTGTCTGAGAAGTGAAAGCCAAGGGTTTTCAATCCTTGAGCCATTGGAGAACGTTCCTTCTTCAGTGATTGCAGCCGTTTGAAGCAGTGAAATATCTATTGAATTTGGCATTCGGGAGCTTCATCCAAAAGTTCTATTTTGCGCTTAAAGGTGAATTATTTATCTAGGGTTTAAAGATTATTGAAGGACTATCAAGTGCAGATCCGAAGATTCATCATTGGCAGCCATTAAAGAGCAGATTGCAAGCTTTCATCTGCGTGAACAGTATCCGCGTGAATAGTACCCGCGTCAGTGTTCAAGGGGATGATCTTGGTTAAGAGGGGCTCAAAAAAATCAATGAAAGTCATAAAGGGGTGCGCCCAGGAGTGAAGGAGCCAGCCATATTAAATTTATGAGAAAAGAGTGCAGCCTTGAAGAGAATCGAACCAGTTTATGAGCTGCTTTTTGGGTCTGCAGTATACTGGTAGCCATGGTTATTTGCTTATCATTTCCGGGTATGCTTGTAATCTGATTTTATTGCAAGTATTCAATAAAACCAGCTATTTGGGGTGTTGCTATTTAGCTCTAGATTATTATTATTGCTTTCTTTTATTTCCAGCATTGTGTCTTTATATGCAAAAATACAAAAAAAGCAGAAAACCCTCACGAAACACAAAAAAATTATAAAACAAAAGAAGTTTCAAAAACTAGGGCACGAAGTATTCTTACAAACATACTGTGCTACATAGAAGTAGAAATAACAATAAAATTGCTGTTAATCACAGAAATAGTAAATTGCCAGTTTTTGAATAAAATGCAATCAATGTTCTTTTATTGTGTTTTGCTTGCAAAATTTCACAAAAGTTGTCAAAATTGTGCCTTTTTAACTTTGACGAGGGATTTTTTTGTTGAGATAGGGCAGTGTTACTAGAAATGCTGATGTGATGGCCTTGTTTTCCATCGAAATGAATGAAACAATGTTTCGATTTCGGTTTTTAATGGCCATTTTAAGGCATTTATTTTAGGGCAAGCAAATGGATATGTTTCTTTTAAAAAGGCGTCCCTGTTTTTCCAGGTCAAAACAAAATCTCTCTTTTTTCACTTAAAAGATTTGTTTTTTAATCCTGGTTTTCATAAAACCTTTTTCTATAATGTAAGCTTTTGTTAAAACTAACTTCATTCTTTTTTGAAAACATATTTTTACTAGTTTTTAATATTTAAAAAAAAATAGCTTGTTTAATTCTAAATTTAAATATTCTTTATTTAATTAATATAATGATATAATATTAATACTAAATAAAATTAACACAAATAATTACATACAAAAATAATGTTATATATTTTAAAAATATATATGATATATATACTATTTCTTACATAGTTATAGGGCTTGCCTAAACTTGGTGAGTCTCATGGCAGAGTGAACCGTGGTCTAGAAACTCAAGACCTAGGTACTTAGAGAGTTTGGTAGACTTGTCAAGGCAGGCAAAGTGAACCAAGGCCTAGAGGCTCAAGACTTGGGTGCCCAATGTCTGGTTAGTCTCCTTGAGTCTGCTAGACTTGCTGAAGGGTCTTGTCATTGAGACTTGGCCAAGTTGTGAAAATCAGAAAAAGGAATAAAAAATTGAAAATACTCAAATCTAAAAGCATGAATTTGGAGGACCTTGGAGCTTCGTTAAAAGTGATAAAATTATGAAAAATGGCATGTGCCATAAATGTTTGTGTGGTTTCAGAGGCTTTAATTTGTGCTTGGTGTCAAAATCCCTATATTGCAATAGGGAGTGTGCCATGGATGTTGTCTATTAACCTTGATAGGGACTCCTTCACTACAGTATCAAGTCTCAATGATCACTACTTCAAACTTCTAGTTCAGACTTTGGCTCCTTCACTACAGTCTCATCTATTTTTTGTTGAACAATCTATATTCCTTTCAATTGGTTGAGCAGGGCTTGTAGAACTAGTAGTTATTTGTGCTTGTTTAGCAAATTTCACTAGAAACTTAGGATTAAATAGTCTAAATCCATTTTGTTTCATAATTAAAACTGAATATAGGGAAATGCACATTGTCTAACTAGATACTTTACTCACAAAGAAAAGACGATATTACTAGTTAATAAATTGTAGAAGACTTTAAGAATTGATGTGAAATATTTTTTTTCCTTTTGAAGCATCCTTAACAGTTAGAAAACAATCGTACCGGTTAATAAATTTTAGGAGACAATGTTAATCTTACCAATTAATAAAGTGGGGTTTATAATACTAAATGGTTGCCATCTTATACATCTCATTCAAGAACTCAAAATTCTTATTGCATTTGCCTTAGCTGTTTGTAAACTATATTCCAATGCAATATAATATAATCAGCAAAATGACCATTAATGAAAAAATCTGCATTCCACAATATTCATGGAGTAAACTCTCATTTTTATTTGCTTTTTATTATTAGAATAATATTAAATAATCAAAAGATAAGGCTTACAGTTGTAATAAAGCCACCTTAGTGTCAAGTGTTTTCTTTCCATTTTTTTTAGATTTGCTTTTTAGTTTTAGTGAGTCATGTAATGCTTATCCATTTGGGTGGTTTCTTCTCTAATCTCTATATAAGGAGATGAACCTCTTTGTAATTTTTATTTTGTTAATTAATAGAATATTAAAATATTGTGTTCTATTAATTTTTGCAACATGGTATCAGAGCAGGGAGTCACATGAAACAAAGTTGAATCTTGTAGAAAAACTCAAAAGGCTTTCAAGGCTATGTAATGTTTACATTTTTGGGTTCTATTGCATTGCAGTTGGCATTGACCTTTTGGGTGTGTGTCAGCCTTAGCAGAGGAGTTATTTGATGTTACCGGTGAGCTTAGATGGTCTAAAGGATCCGTATGAGACTTTTTGAAGTTATTTTCGACTTCTAGTGTGTTCTCCAAGATTCTTGGAGAGAGTGTCTATTTATAGTAAGTCACCCAATCGGGCTCGATTCTCAATATTCATCATTGGTATCACTTTTGTGTAGTCAGTTTTTGTTGATGAATGGTAGCTTAGGTCAGATATAAACGATGATTGCTATAAGCATCATCATCGTTTATATAAGATCAATAGCTCTTCATATTTAATATTTCTGGAAAAATAAGTTAGTCGAATTTATAAGCATGAATAAATTTGAAATAATAAAAGATGATTCAAAATCTGCATTGAATAAAATCGGAACTCATATAATATATATCCGCCATGTATGTGAGGATATATGTGTTAAGTTTGTTAAGCCGAGTGTTAGTTGGCTGTCTATGAGACCTGCGCGCCCAAAGGGACACGTCCCTTGAGCGGACGTGTCTCCACGTGTGGAGACACGTCCTCTCAAGAGACGCATCCCTTAGAGGTGAGTCTCTAACATATTAAACATGGTTCCCTCATTGATATGCAAACATCGAAATTTATTAATGTTCTGCAATCAGTACATTCGGCTTTAAGAGAATAAATTTGGAAATCAGTTTTGACTTAGGATTTCTCACACAGAATTTCAGACCTTAGTTTTAACCTAGATTTCCTAGGATCCTATTTGATAAAGATTTGATTACATTTTCATGGTATCAGAGCCACGTTGTGTGAATCCAAATCAAATCTAAATATCAGATTGCTCAAGGAAATTCGTATTTTCTAAAATCGAATTCACATCACATTCTTCATAATGTCAAGTGTGATTAGATTTGAAGATCGTCTTGCAGGAGCAGACAACTTTACATCATGGAAATTTAGAATCATGATGATCCTTAAAGAGAATAAGCTAGACTCACTTGTGAGAGAAAATAAGAAGGAACCAGAGGCTGAACCTAAGAAAACTCAATGGATTGAAAACAATGAAAAGGCCATGAAAATTCTAGTAGATACAGTTAGGGATCATATAGTGCCCATCCTAGCAAAACATGAAACTGCATACCATATGTACAAATCTCTTGAGAGTACTTATGAGATCAACAACACCTGTAGGACTCTTGCATTAAAAAGGCAAATTAACAATGCTCAAATAAACAAAGTAGAGTCCATTAATGCATACTTCATGAGGATTATTGAACTAAGGGATCAATTATCCACAATTGGATATCAGATTGACAGCAAAGAGTTAACCCTAGTTGCACTAGGAGGCCTACCAAACTCATGGGAGTCATTTGTTCAAGGAGTAAGTGCGAGATCTAAACTTCCTAAGTTTGACAGGCTAAGAACTGACCGCCTTCAAGAAGAAACTAGACTCTCCACAAAAGAAAATAAACAAAAGAACATAGATGAAGACATTCATGTACTCAACTCAACGTCTAATAAAAGAAGTAAGAAAAACTCCTTCAAGAAAGGATCTTTTAAAAGAAAGAGAAATTCCAATGGAAAGGGTTCGTATAAGAAGAAAGATATCTCGCAAGTACAATGCTTTAGATGTGGTCAATATGGTCACTATGCAATGAAGTGCCCTGATAGGACTAAACAACAAGCATCCTTTGCTAAAGTAGGAAAGCCAAATTCAGACCATGAATCTGAGAACTTTGTGTTCTATACAGCCTTATCTAGTCAAGTATCCAACAACACCCACAACTGGGTAATTGATAGTGGTTCCTCTAGACATATCACAAGATTCAGAGAACACTTAGATACTATGACCGAAAGGTCTGATGAAGAAGTAACCATTGGGGATGATTCTGCACACCCAGTAAAAAGGGTTGGAACTTGTTCCATCAAGTTGAAATCTGGGCTTTCTCTACAACTCACTGGAGTCTTATTTGTACTTGGAATAAAGAGGAATCTTATATCCATCTTTGCCCTTGAAGACAATGGTTATAGAGTTACCTTTATGGATGGGAAAGTTCTAGCATGGCCTAAGAACTCAACAATCAAGAAAGCTCAAACCATAGGTGTAAGACAAGGGTACCTTTACAAACTATGCACTGAGGTTAAACAAGCCCTTACCCTTGACACCTTTGATTCAAATGAGATTTGGCATAGAAGATTAGGACACCTTCATTTCCGTGCCCTACCTTCTGTAGAAAAACTTGTAACAGGCTTACCTAAGTTAAAACTATCTCATGAAGGAACTTGCAAAGGTTGTGCCTTAGGAAAGAATACAAAGGGGTCCTTTCCCAATAGTTTGAGCAAAACCCTAAATGTGTTAGAACTGGTTCACTCAGACTTATGTGGACCCATGTCTATACCTTCTAAGGCAGGATTTCTATACTATGTCATATTTGTAGATTACTTCTCTAGGAAAACCTGGATCTATTTCCTTAAGTGCAAAGAGTCAATAGAAATCCTTAGAAGGTTCAAAGAATTCAAAGCCTTTACTGAAAATTTCTCCGGAAAGAAAATAAAAACCTTAAGGACAGACAATGGGAAAGAATACACCTCTGAGATTTTTAAGGAATTCTGCATGAGTGCTGGAATTAAGAGGGAGTTCACAGTTGCCTACAACCCTCAACAAAATGGGGTTGCTGAAAGAAAAAAACATAACCATTGTAGAAGCTGCTAAGGCAATGCTGCTTGACCAAAACGTTGAAACTTCTTTCTGGGCAGAAGCCTCTAGGACTGTTGTCTATATCCAAAATAGATGTCCTCATTCTCATCTTGATAACAAAACTCCTGAAGAAGCCTTTATCGGCATAAAACTTGACATTAGTCATTTTAGGATTTTTGGCTGTCCTGTCTATATTCATGTGCCCAAAGGGAAGAGATTCAAACTAGAACCTTCTGGAAAGAAGGGAGTATTTGTGGGTTATAGTGAAACCTCCAAAGCCTACAAGATATTCATACTCGGGCAGAAACAAATTGAATTGAGCAGAGATGTCATCTTTGAAGAAGACATTGCATTCAAGAGGGCAAGAAGTTCTAGTGAGACATAAACCTATTTCCCTAGAATACTTGAAATGGAATCTGCTCTTGAGATTCAGAGGGAGCATCCTGAGGAAATGCCACATGAACTTCCTTCTACTTCAAATGAGAATACAAATGACATCGGCAGAAAGAGACCACTTTGGGCCAGGATGATGATCAAAGAAGCAGAGGATCATGCAACACCCAAAGGAACGTTCATGGAGAGTAAAAGATCCAAACGTTTCTCTAGCTATGTTGCTCTAATGAACAACATCATAAACTCAGAACCTGTCAGTGTTACAGAAGCTTTTCGACATCAAGCATGGAAGGATGCAATGACAGAGGAATATCAGTCTATTCTAAAGAATGATGTATGGGATATAGTGCCTAGACCAAAAGAAAAATCTGTTGTCTCTTCCAAATGGCTCTTCAAAATCAAGCATGCTGCTGATGGCAGTATAGAAAAACATAAAGCACGTTTTGTGGCAAGAGGTTTTTCTCAAAAGGAAGGCATTGATTACGAAGAAACATTTGCACCTGTTGCCCGTTACACATCAGTGAGAGCAGTGTTAGCCATTGCAGCAGCTAAAGGCTGGAAGATCCATCAAATGGATGTGAAAACTGCCTTCCTAAATGGAACCATTGAAGAGGAAGTCTATTTGGAACAGCCTGAAGGTTTTGTGATACATAAACCTGACTCACATGTATCCAGACTGAAGAAAGCCCTCTATGGACTTAAGCAGGCTCCCAGGGTCTGGTATGAAAGAATTGACAGCTATCTCTTGGGATTAGGATTTTCAAAGAATGATGCTAACTCCAATCTCTACTTCAAGGTAATCAAAGGTGATATGCTAATAATTATTTTATATGTTGATGACTTGCTGATAACATGAGAAGATCACCTCATTGCTCAAGGGAAGTAGGATCTAATTTCTGAATTTGACATGAAAGACTTGGGCATTCTACACTACTTCCTAGGTTTAGAAGTATGGCAAAAATTAGAGGGCATTATACTAAACCAAGGGAAGTTTACTATTGATATTCTGAAAAGATTTGGAATGTTGGACTGTAGACCGATGTCTACACCTATGGAAACCAACCTTCACAAATTGAAAGAAGCAACAACAGAATCCAAATGTGCAGATCCAACCCTTTACAGACAGATGATTGGATCCTTGATGTATCTGGTTAACACTAGACTTGATATTTGCTATGCAGTGAATGTTCTCAGCCAGTTCATGTGTGAGCCAAAGGAAATTCACTTAATGGCTGTGAAACATATTTTGAGATATCTTCAAGGCACTATTGGATATGGTCTCCTTTACAAGAATGATCAACTAGATCTACATGGATACTCTAATTCAGATTGGGTTGGAAGTGTAACCGATCAGAAAAGCACATCAGGATGTTGCTTTAGTTTAGGATTAGCTATGATCTCCTAGATTTGCAGAAAACAATCTTCAGTTGCACAGAGCTCAACAGAAGCTAAATACATTGCAGCCTCAATGGGAGCAAGAGAAGCGGTTTGGCTTTGTAAATTGCTTGTGGGACTCTTTGGTGAGCCCTTGAATCCTACAATTAGTCATTGTGATAATCAGAGTTGCATCAAACTCTCTGTAAATCCTGTCTTTCATGATAGATCTAAGCACATTGAGATCCCCTATCATTATGTAAGAGATATGGTGGAAGGGAAAGTGATCCAATTGGAGTATATCAGTACAAATGATCAAACTGCAGACATTCTCACCAAACCTCTCTCCCGAATCAAGGTAGAGCACTTTAGGAAGAAACTTGGTATGGTTGAAATGTAATTTGTTATTTATGTTTGAAATACAAATTGTTTATAAATTGTACTAATATATAAAAATGTTAAATGTGTAAACTCTTCTGTCATGTGTGTGACTCCATGACCTTATGGGCCTACTCCTCCTGTGTACATTATCGAAAGGTGACGATCTTTCTAATAATGAACACTTGTATTTGACATTGTAAAGTGACGACTGTACAATGATAAACTATCATGATAGATATCATGTGACTTGATATCTGTGGACATGTCATGATAGTATCTCTTGGACACTTTGATGGATATCATGGACTTGATATCATTTGAAGATCATTGTGATCCTTAAGAGATAATCATGGTGGATATTTATATCCGTGGATATGCCATGAATTATGGTAGACATCATGTGACTTGATGTCAGTGCACATACCATAATGAAGATGTGTTATGAAGAATGTCATGTGACTTGACAACATTGAGAAAACATATCATATCTTCGATATCACGTGTGAAGGTGATATCTCCACTTATTTGATTTGAAATATCTTCCCTAGCTAAGAGGGAGTGTTGATGAATGGTAGCTTAGGTTAGATATAAACGATGATTGCTATAAGCATCATCATCGTTTATATTAGATCAATAGCTCTTCATATTTAATATTTCTGGAAAAATAAGTTAGTCGAATTTATAAGCATGCATAAATTCGAAATAATAAAAGATGATTCAAAATCTGCATTGAATAAAATTGGAACTCATATAACATATATCCGCCATGTATGTGAGGATATATGTGTTAAGTTTGTTAAGCCGAGTGTTAGTCGGCTATCTATGAGACCCGCACGCCCAAAGGGACACGTCCCTTGAGCGGTGGAGACACGTCCTCTCAAGAGACGCATCCCTTAGAGGTGAGTCTCTAACATATTAAACATGGTTCCCTCATTGATATGCAAACATCGAAATTTATTAATGTTCTGCAATCAGTACATTCGGCTTTAAGAGAAGAAATCTGGAAATCAGTTTTGACTTAGAATTTCTCACACAGAATTTCAGACCTTAGTTTTAATTTTAGATTTTCTAGGATCCTATTTGATAAAGATTTGATTACATTTTCAGTTTTCGATCTCAATGCTTTTCGACAGTTTCCGCAACTTGGGTGCATTAATGGATTTATTTTAATTATATTACTAAGGTTGCTTAATATTATTTAAATTATTTAAAGAACACCGTAGTGTTATAGCTCGTTGGATCGGGATGGAAAGACTTAAATGTTGGGATGCTGATAATGTGGCTTTATGTGTCGAGAATAATTAAATAATGAAATAAATAAATTTTCGGGGATATAAGGCTTATTTAATTAATAAAGTGATTTTATATTGAGTTTTCCAAAAAGTTCTCAGAAAACTTATAAAAGGGGATATGGAGAGCTCTTTGGGATTATGCAGATTATTTTATTCCCCCTTGTAAAACCCTTGTGGTTTTGTGTGATTGTCATTGAATCTAGTTCATCTTAGCCTTCTTGAGGACGAAAACTCTCTTGGAGAAAGATTAGCCATGGTGGTGAAAGATCCTCCCTGGTTGATTGCTGATGGATTCATCCAAAGTCTATGCTGGTGCTTACTAGTTGTGATTGTCAGATTTGATTGGAAGGAGTTTATTTATAAAAATATTTGATAAACGATTTTTGAAGGACAAGTTGCAGGTATGAATGAAAAATTATAATTTGTAATTCTTACAAGCAAGACAAATTTTTATAGGTATTGTAGATTTGAAGGAGTTTGTGTGAGAAATTGTTTGAAAAGAATTATCTTTCCAAAGACACAGATGTACAGGTTTGCCAGGTGTGCAGGTACAAAATATTTAAATTTGCAGGCAAATAGTAAAATTGTTATGGTGGTGTGTGCACTGGTGAAAAATCAAAAAATATAGTGCAGTGTGTGCAAGGGGAGAAAGTACAACAAAGACAGTGCAGTGTGTGCAAAGGAAAAGGGTGATAAAATAAATAAAAATAAATATTTTATTGCTGAGATTGATCCAGCCGTACCTTATGAAGAGCCCCAAAGGAGCCGTACAACATCATGCTTGCAATGAAGGCAGCTATAATATTTGTGAATGCTTTATGAGCATTATTATTCCCTAACACGGTCTACTTGAGGGTCAACACAGCTCAAAGGGAGCTCAACAAAACTAGTGTAGCATATGGAAGGAATTAATAGATGTTATAAGGCTGCCATACATTCGATGAATGCCGTACCATTATTTATGACTGCCAAACAGCTCTTGGGAGGTGAAAGAAGTATTAAGGGATGCTTATTGTACCTCCAGGTCAGTCATCTGATATATAATATTTGAGATTTTAATTGCTGTATGTAATTCTCTAAATATATCCTTCTGTAACAGCAGTACCAGGAGTTATTAAGAAATACATTGTGATTATTCTATGCAATAATTTGTGTAAATGAAGCTGATTTCAATATTTGAGATTTGAGAATTAATGCTATGTTGATTATTCAAAATATCAATTCAAACGAGTTGAAGACCAAACCCAGACCAATAAAATGCCAATTATTTGAGGAAATGTCTCTGCAACATTTTTGAACATTGGCATGGTTTAATAATGAATATATGAATTCAGAATATTAGTTGCAGCTCTTGTGATGGTTAGCATTCATAAATTCCTCATATTTGGCTTCCTACAAAGTGTTTGATGAAATGCTAGTAAGCTAAAAATTGTGAAAATTATCAGTACGTTAAAAATATCTTGGTAGGGGTTATTTTAGGTTAAATCATGGGTTGGCTTTTTTTGTGTGGGCAGATTTTTTTCAAAGAATTGTGTAGGAATTTCCATGCAAAATAACTTGTATGTGCATGTATGTTAGTTGCATGTAGTTGCATGTGAAAGATTCATGGTGTTTAGAGTTTTGAGTATTTCTTCTATTATAATTTTTTAGCTTGGTTAGCTTGTTGGTCGTAGTGGATGTTCTGTGTGACATTTTTATGCAGATTTTCTATTGTTTGTAGCATGTCCTCAAAATGTGTGCAAGAGAATGAAGATATTTCTGTTTGATTGGGCCACAATGGGCTTGTGGCAAAAGGAGGCGAAGATTTTGTTCTTGGGTATTGACAATGTGGGGAAGATCACTTTGTTTAATATGCTTAAAGTGCAAAATCAGCCTACACAACATAACAAGGCTAATGAAGTCGGTTTGAATGAAAGAAAGAGTTCTACTTTTGCAATGAGAGTAGTAGCAGCATTGGTTATAATAATTGCATCATTCAGTGTTCTTTTTGTTGGAGTTACTCTGAATGATCAGCACAATGAAGATGGAGCAAACTTAGAAGGTTGGACAACCATGCGCTTTGTCTACAAATATCTTGAAGTAAAATGTGCTGAGGCATTTCTTGAAATTAATGGTGACACACTTTGTTGCCATGTTGAAGATCCTCTAGATGCACTTCCAAGAAAGTCTGGAAGGATTATTATGCCAAGATGAGTTGTTCATATTTTAAGAAGTCCACATGTTGAAGACAGGTAGGAAGGTAGTGTAGATAAAACTCAAAATGGATGGTTGCCTAGTTAGCTTGGGAGTTTGTGATCTTGGGAGTCATACCCTTACGAGGGTAATGATACAACTTGACGGAGCTCAATAAAGTAGCTCAACATGGATTATTGTCCAATGGTTTGGGAGATCTGTGATTTGGGAGTTTGGGTAGGAGGTAATCCGGGAACTCAGGAATTCAGCTCAGGAGCTACACCTTTACGAAGGTTTGAGGCAGCTTGATGGAGTTCTACTTAGTATATGGCCTGTTTTCAAAGAAAAGCTTATGAATAATGGCATATTCATGGTTTTGGGTGTTTTTAGTTTGTTATGTTTTCTTTTTAGTGAAGTAAGCCTTAAGCGGGTGTTATTAGAACAATATTGAATTATTAAAAGATAAGGCTTACAGTTGTAATAACGCCACCTTATTGGCAAGTGTTTTCTTTCTGTTTATTAGATTCACTTTTTAGTTTTAGTGAGTCGTGTAATGCTTATCCGTTTGGGTGGTCTCCAATCTCTATATAAGGAGATGAACCTCTTTGTAATTTTTATCCTATCAATTAATAGAATATTAAAATATTGTGTTCTATTAATTTCTGCAATATTTATATCTCTATGCTATTAAAATTCCTTTAAATTTGGGGCGGGGGGCCTAGCTCGATTGGCTAAAGCATCCTGTTGCAGGCAAGAGGTCTAGTCTCCCCCCAAACCTGTGGTACCGGAGGGTGTGTCGCGCCAGCGCCACCGGTCATGTGACAAAAGTTTACCAGGCACACTGCAGTTTATAGGGGGATGGATACTCGACCGATTCCTGCAGTCTAAAAAAAATTCCTTTAAATTTAAAAAACAGCGAGTTTTTCTCTTTTTCAATTTTTTTTTGTAGTTTTTAAAAAAATTGTTTTTTTCTCCAAAAGATTTTTTCTCCAAAAGATTTTTTCTGCTAGGCTATGCTACTTGTAAATTCAAATGATACTGCTAGGGAGAGAGTTATTTGTCAAAGACAAAAGAAAACATGCTGCAACAAAAGAAGTCAGATAAATCCTGGAAACCCTCAATATGAGGGAAAAACCAGACTGAATGGTAATGGCAAATGCCGTACTACCTTTATTAACGTGGCAAAATGACCAAATACAATAAAATGCTTGGATGCAAGCTTCACTTGCTCCTTTAATAATATTCTATTGTTTCAAATCTTCTATAAATAACTGAATCCTCCTTTACACTAGGTAAAATGGTGCCTGTTCAGTTCATATTTCAAATTTCTTGGCTATATAGTCAAGGGTCACTACTGTGATTGTGATGCTGTCTGGATGCTACTGTGATTGTGGTCTCGCCCACGATGTTTCTTCTAGCCTATCTCCTAATCAGTTTATGTTCTGTCTTATTGAGGAATTCATCTTAATGTTCACAAAATACATCTCTGTACACAATTTTTATGATCCATATGGATCACCCAGTTGATGATCATGAAATAAGATATAAATATAAGATGAAGCTCTTTAGGTGATTACTGCATTAAAATTTATTGAGGAATTGACACCAAAATGACTAAAAAATGGCATGGCTTTGGATTGATACAAGGATTATATCAATTAATTCCCATGAACTATTTATATTGATTAGGCCGCAGTATTAAAATTGTAGTTTGCCAGGTTTGTTAGCAAGTGGTTCTTGCAATGGTCAAAAGAAATAAATGTTTGAATTTACACGGCACAGAAATTGAATGGGTGTTATATTTAATATGCACTTGCTTTTAAACTCTGTGTCAGGGCTGATATATGGTCACTTGGAATAACAGCATTGGAACTGGCACATGGTCACGCTCCATTCTCCAAATATCCTCCAATGAAGGTGAATAATGCATTTTTATGTAACCTGAAAGTTCATATATTTGCATGTCAATTAAAGCTATTATATGGCACTGGTCTTTTGAATTGTCACACGATTCTTTAGTCCTGTTATTTAATGCTTTGAGTACCACAAAAAGTGAACACTGAATATAATGAAGACATGTGAAATGCCTTTTTTACTGGATTTTTTGTTTTTTGACAACCTGAGGTGGATATTTGGTCTTTTTTATGAAGAAGACAAGCCTTTTTAATTACTTCTTTGAAAAATTCCCAGTTATAAGTTAGAATTGTTTTGCTATTTTTGAGCAACTTTTTAAGTTTATTTCTGAGCAAATTTCAATTCCATTGATATTAAAATTATTCTTTCTGTACATTGTGTTATGTTTTGGTGCCAGGTTCTTCTTATGACAATACAAAATGCACCACCTGGGCTTGATTATGATAGAGACAAGAAATTTTCAAAGGTATCCAACAAGTTTAGTTTTTTTTAAACTGATTTTAATGCAATGTTGTGTAGGCTATTTTTAACTTATTTATTTTTCTCTGCACTGTCAAGATAGCATTACAGATTCCTTATAATCATCAGGAAAAGTAAAAAAAAATGGTTGAGGAAATATCATTTATGGTTATTTTGATCTCATGTTCTTTCAGTGCTTTGGAGAGCAATGTCCAAAACTATGTGTAGAAATCCTTTTAATTTCCTGGGCGGCTATGGTTGTATTTTATGTAACTTGCTTTAAAATTGTAAGTCTTTAGTTTTAGAAAAACATTCACTAATAGCAAAATTCATTAAATGCCAGTCTTTCAAAGAAATGATTGCAATGTGCCTAGTGAAAGATCAAACAAAACGCCCAACAGTGGAGAAGCTATTGAAGCATTCCTTCTTCAAGCAAGCAAAATCTCCAGAATATGTGGTGCGCAATCTTTTGCAGGGTCTTCCTCCTCTTTGGGATCGTGTCAGAGCTCTTCAAGTGAGTGTTGAGAAATTTTATATGCTTTTGGGAAAACTGTCTTGCATGGAATTAATTCATTTATTCTTTGTGTAAACAATTCATTTTATATTTTGTTTTACCTTGACAGCTTAAAGATTCTGCTCAACTTGCTTTGAAGAAAATGCCTTCTGCGGAGCAAGAAGCATTATCACAGGTTTGACAATGGGAATCTAATACTTGATTGTGATGGATAAAGTTTTTACATTGTAAAACAGTGCAAGGGTTTATCTTATAGATTATATGCTGTGATAGTTAGCATTTATGGAATGAGAGAGTTTATTCTAAAAGCAACAGAATTTTTGGAAGATTTTAGAATCTAAATGCCATCCTAGATTCATATACTTAATACGTTAGACTCAAATTTAATTCTATTTTTACAATAGCTGGTCATATAATATAATCTGCATGTCTGCATGCAATTTCTGGCTTCTTTGAGATTGAGAATATTGTTGCTCTATACAATACATCATATTTTCTCTATCATTCCTTATATGAATAAAATCTCATTGGTTTCTGCTGCTGTCTGATGCATGGATTCTACAGTGAAGCAACCACTAATGGAATTGAAGTCAATTTAGGTCTACTCCTTTGATATTCCAGTGGTGTAGGAGAAATATCAGCTGGAGGCTGACACACTAGTGACTGTGATGGAGTACAAGAAGAGCTGAACCTTCATCTTTCAAAGGAACTACAACACTAGTTTAAGATTGGTCATTGACAACTTGCTGGAAGATTGATCATTGACAACTTGCTGGTTAGGGTACAATCAAAGAAATGTTTTGTTTGTTTCACATTAACATCTCAACTAACAATGACTTTGTTAGTGAAAATATTATTAGTACTTTAGTTTGTCTTTTGCAAGACAACACAAAACAGAAGACTGTGAGGTAACTGCATTTGAAATTATGAGGGGAAGTTTCTTGAGATCGAAATAGACCCAAAACAAAACTAAATTCACTTTAGACTAAAACTATAGACAAGATATGTGGATATGCACACTATACAAGATTTTATTGAGGGCTTTTTTGTATAAATGAAAATGTTGAGTGCCAATGTTTTTGGCCTTGTATACATTTACTAGATTGTTAACAATCAAGCCTTGTAGCCGAGGTTTTCAGACACTGTAAATAAACTATCTAAACACAAACAAACATGACAACATGCTACTAGCTAAAATAGAGACTAGTAGTTTGCTGCAAACAAGATTTGAAGGAATATCAATTTGAACAACGCATAATTCTAGGAATTGAAAGGCTATGTTGCATGCAAAGATACAACCTAGATAGGCACATATTATCATTACAAAACTTGACTCAATATGATCTACTTTTGATTTAAATCATGAAATTACAAAGTAAAACAATAATTTCGGCTTGAGTAACAATTTCTGCAGCATAAGCATAGTGTCAACTCCCATTAAGAATGTCTTGTGCCGAAGACACTTATTTATAGGCTACAATGCATAGCTTTTAGGGTTTTGAGAATAATAATTAAATATCTTGAAAATAAAAGTTTTAAATCAACCTCTCCAAAGGCTGCAGAAAAGTAGAAAGAAAGGAAATTAAAACAAATCTATCCTAATCAGCTAATAAAATACCACTAACTGAAGTGGCCTACAAAAAGGTCCTCATCCACTGTTTAGAAATGAAACACCAGAAAAAGCCACTGCCGGATATGGCTGCTGCTAAAATTAGCAATTCGCAAATGAGAACTCTAATATTTTGAAGCAATTTTGGCATTGTAACTAATGAATGCTAAAACCCTAGCATGATGGTATGCCAAACATTTAAATTTAAACCCTATATGTCTGCTCTAACTAGAAAACTGAAATGGGTTTTGACAAGGTTGGAAATAGTGGTTGAATCCTCTTTTATTCCCCATTGAAGACCTTTGTTCTTGCTGTCCTAACTATTCATAACCACTGATATAAGTTCGAGGATGGGGATATTGTGAAGTATGCAGTATTTATATCTTTTATTATTCAAAGATCTGCAAAGCTGTAATAAACTGTTTGTCATTATTGGAGGTCGGAAACTCCTTACCATAGCAAACTCAGGCACCGATTTTAGTCATGTTTTGTCAATCCAGATTTATCCAAAATTATCCAAATTGCTCAACTTGTTACTTGAACACCATCCACTTCCTAGGAACACCTATGGGGTGCATATAACACTTTTACCAATTGGCAAAGATAACTTAGACACGATTTACACTATCCCTGCCACTGTTGTTGGACTTGTTAAAACTTTAAAATGGTAGTTACAACTTAGGCATGTGCATCTCTCACCATTGCCACTTTATCAAAAAACCTCTAAAATGGCAATTATAGAATAGGGGTATGCTTTGTTTAAGTTTGCCACTTTTTCTCACATGAAAACAACTTTGGAAGGCTAAGTTACTCTAAGCATGTGCTTATGCCACTCTTGCCATGTTTTTATCATATGAGTAGTGATTTCTTATTGCCAAGCTACTCCTACAACGTGCCTAGCTATCCTTGCCACTGTTGGGCAGAAATTTTAATCACCTTTGCCACTTTTGTTCATTGGCAAAAAAAGCAATGGTTTAGCTAGTGATAAAATGCATTGGGCTGAGAACATGTCAGATTGCCATCCTAAAAGCATAGGTGGAGTTTTGAGTGGAGATTGATTTCACTTCAACCAACATAAAAGAAATTGGTTGCTTGATTGGGTTGGGTGTGGACCACCATCAACTTATCCTAGTTTTTATGTGTTAAACAGAAGTTTGAGATGGTTAGGCCATCCTTGGTGCATGTTTGGAGGTTATTTTCCGCTCAAAATTTCATAGGGTCTTCCCCACTTTTCTTCATGAACAAACTTAGATAGGTGGATCAATTTGACTCTTAAGCCATCTCCTTCCATTCTTTCCCTTTTGCTGATGCCAATTTGATGCTCCTAAATATCCTTGTATGCTGCTGGACTGCTCTTGTTTTTGCCCATCTTTTCTTGCTCCTTTGCTGCCTTTGACACTATCTCGAACATGATCATTAACCTTTATTGGACTCGTGGCAATCATCATCATGCAAAAGTTGTTAGTTGAAGGATAAAGACTACACGAGGTAAGACTACATATAATTAGGATTGACATGCAAAAGATGATTAATTGATGATGAAATAGACAAGAAAAAGTTAAGGTTTGTATTATTACCAACAATTGGCTTGCTTTGGGGACCATGGGACAAGCTTGGGCCATTCAAGATCTTTGGTAGAAATTGGATTAGTGTCTTATCCATTGGGCAATAGAGTCAAGCATATTTCTTAACACCTAAAGAGACAACTAACCTAACATAAACAAAAATAATTAACAAAGGAAACACATTATGGAAAAGGGAAACACATTACTAAAAGACGAACATTGAAAATGATAACACCTTCCTACCTATGGACAAGAGGGAACAAATTGGCTAGATGAAACCATTTATGTGCTAAGATAAATAGCAACCCATCTACACGAGTTGGGATTCTTGTTGTAGCTTGCATCTTGAAAACCTCAACAAATTTTTCATTGAGATCTATGGATTAGGATGGCGCTAATGATCATGTTGAGAAAACTCAAGCATGAATCTGCCAATGCTCAGTAGTTTAGGAAAATCTTTTTTCTCATTGAAAACCCTCTCCATTAGTTGGAGATATCCTACCTCCTTTTGAAGATATCTTGCAATGTCTTGTAGTTGTAGCACTTCTTGAGGTATGATGTCCATTATGGGATTTGATTTTGATGATCCTTCAGGGTTTGTATCTTCCTCAAGAATTAAATCATCATCAAAGTGAACATGTTGAAGGAACTCATCAATCTTTGGAGCTAAACCTTGCAAATTATCTTCAATTGGTGATTGTTGGCCTTGAGAGAATTGTTCCTTTTTAGCCTCCTTATGACAATTTGCTTCAAAGAGTCCATCCATTAGAGAGAGAAAACAATTAAATTTTCATCTCTTATTGTGCAACTACTGTTGTCAAACTCAAAAGCTAATATATGAACATGAGGCTGTGATAGCATCTCTTCTTTTATCAACAATGTTCCCACTTCAATGATATCTACTTTTGTTAGACACTCATTATCAACTCCTTAAGGTTCAACACTTGATTCTCCATTTATATTACAAAAATCTATCGAGGACGAGGGTGAAAATGAGTCATTATAAGCAAATCCATTGTGTCCTTAATTGAAGACCCACTCTTCAGGTGTTGTAAGATGTCTAGAACTGACAACAAATCTTCCATATTCGAATTTGATCCATTGTGTGAATTTGAAACTTCTTTTCCCCCAAAATCAAGAGATTGTGCTTCATTGAAATTAAGGTCTCTTGTCTTGAATATTGATAGGAATAGCTGAACTTGAAGCTACGAACCTTTCTCCATTTTTTTCTTGTGCAAGTTCTTTGAACGATCCTTCAAATGCAAAGAAGAATTCATTCGATGCTTCTTCATCCATTGTATAGTCATCATCCTTTTTCGCAGGTAAAGTGGTTGAATTATCGCTTTGGTCTACTGACACTCGAGAGACTTTGTCTACCTTAAAAAATAGATGAAATGTAGTCCCTTCTGGATCCAATATAGAAGGTTGTTCTTCTCCATAGAGATTAAGCAAGGCTTATGAGGTAGATAGGAAATCTAACTCATCATCCTGATTTTCTGATAAAGGGATTAAGATAGGCTTTTGAAAACAAGAAACCATTGGTGGCTCTTTCCTTAAACGCTCTTCGTGTACTCACAATTTTTCAGTCATAGGTTCTTTCACTACTTTGTCACTCCATGAACATGTGTAATCATTGAATGTATTTAATTTTCTAGCACAAATAGGTCTATATTGAATATGTCTTGTCATAGAGTTACCACCACGCTCATCTTGAGGATGTCAAAGGTTACTTGAAAACCTTTGTTGGTTTGACTTGGATATTGTTGCATAGAACTTTTTGCTGAAATAGTCTTTTCATGTTGGTCACATTGGTCACCACTCTTTGCAATAAAGGATAAATAGATCATGGGTTTATGGGCTTGATGGAGTCTTTCCTGAGTTTGTTGGTAGTGATCATGTCATCTTTGAGTTTAACCACTTGCTCTATAGCTTCTTCAAGCTCATTAGTCTCATTGGATTTGATCATAAAAATAATATTTGATCCAAGTATATTCATAAACTTAGGAGGTGGTTGAATCGTTCAATAAATTCACTCATGGGTTTGTTGCTTTCCTTCCAATTGGGCAAGAAGAATATGCCTGTCCTCAATAGTTTTGAATTGTGCCAAGGACTTCTCATGCATGGTCTTCCAATTGGTGATTTATCTTGTGGGTAGATGATGGAACCATTTTTCTACGTCTTCAACTAATCTCTCAACAAAAGTTTGATTGCAACATTGTCATAGGCTACCCTAAAAATATTGCATGTTGTTGTGAAGGTTACGATGTGTTTGCTAGGATGTTGTGTGTTGTCACCATGGAACTTCATAATTTTTTTTCTTAAGCCTTGAAGTTATAGCACTTTGCAAGATTAAAGGGACCAATGTGTGGTCCCCACAGCAATGTGTGTAGATCATTATTGTTATCAGCATTGTCACCAATTGTTTGAAAAGGTTCTTTATCTAATGCTGCAAATGTGTTAGTGAGTTCAGGAACCAATCAATGAAGATGAGCCTTCACTTGAATGTGCTTGATATGAATGTTTGAAAGATAGGATTGGGAAGACTTTCCTTGCTTTGTGATATTCATATTATGTAAACCTTATCATCCAAGATGAAATCTGTTATACCCAAAATGAAATTTTTGGCATTCTGCTTAAATTGAGCTAAACAACATAAAAATGCCATCGAAAGTATGTTTTAGGTCAAACCAAATATGAAATCTTTGTGGGTTTCTGTCAAGGAACCTATGGTTAAAATTTTGAAACAATGAAAATTAGGGTTTTACACCCCTATTTTTATGGAAACCCTAAAAAATAGGACCTTCCCGGAAATGATTGAAAATAATTTTGATAGGATTAATTGCCTTCACGATCACACTGATCAAGTCAGAATTATCAAAAATTATGTTTTACTCTGGTGGGTCTATTTCTATTTTTCAGGAACAAAGTTAGGAGCTCCGCAGCTATTAATGGCAGATTGGCCAGTACCAGGTGCTGAAAGCTAAACCTCAAAAGCTTCAATGAAGAAACCATGGCGGAAAAAGATGAAAATGATGCCGTTCAACGAAGGAGATTCTCAAAACAGAAAAGGCCAAAATTTGGCTAAGTCTGGAAGGTGCACGTTTTGTCTACCAAGGCAAAACACAGTCTACAGTGGCTAAAAGCGCCCCTCTTGAAGAAAGGCGCCCTTGGACCTCAGAGGGCAAAAATTATTTGGCATTGTCAAAACAGTCATCCTCTTCACTTTCATACTGGCTCGACAACGAAACAATCAGCAAGATCATCTGATTCATGGATCATTGACCAACCGTCAGCGAAGTATAGAGGATCCATTGACGATAGAAATGCCAAATCAGAAAGCTTCAAGATAAAAGTGCCCCTGCTGGCCAGGGGCGCCCCTCAGTTACAGGCACCAGATAAATCTAGAAGCTGCAGCTCTATACATGATATCTTTCCAGCTTCCTCCCGGCTACGTGATCAATCTAACAGCAAGTCCATAAGACACACCAGACAATCACGAGATGAGATCAAGCAGAAAAAGCCAAATTTGAAAAACTGGAATGATAAGCCAGAAAATGGCTAAGGCATGGCTAAAAGCGCCCCTCTCAAGGAAAGGCGCCCTTTCCTAAAGGTATCCAAATTTAGCCAGAATCTTCACTACCTCCCAGGATAACCTTCTCAGCTATGACCTATCTCGTCAGCGAGACTATCAGCAAGAACTTCCGACAAATCAATCGACTGATGGAGAAGGTCAAAGACTGGCAGTCCACAACCAAGATGAAACCAAGCAAAAGCTAAAAGCGCCCCTGCTGACCAGGGGCGCCCTTTAGTTTGAAGGCCCAAAACTTGCCAGCTTCCACTGCAAAGTCAGGCATCGTGAACAAGACTGAACCGGCTACCCGACGCATCGTCAAGCAGAATCATCTGATTCATCAAACATCGGGAACGTCAGATCAAAGCAAAAAGGGTCTGAAAAGGTCAAAACGAAGAACAAGTCAATGAAAATTGACTAAGGCATTGTCAAAAGCGCCCCTTTCAAGAAAAGGCGCCCTTCTTTCTGGAGACCTAAACTCAGTTTTCTGAGTTAATCTCTCCCAGGCATATCTAATCATACTGATCCCGCCTCGACAACAGAACTGTCGGACACTGCCTGAGATCAACTGAGTAACCTGAATCGAAGATCAAACGGGAGCACTTCAGCTTGCAAAATAGACAAAAATGATCAAACTCAAGGTTGGACGCCTAAAAGAAGTCAAACAGAAATGTTGACTTGAGTTAGCAAATTTGGAGCCAAAAAAGAGAAAAACACTCCACAATCAGTGGAAATCATCTTTTGGAACTCCAAATCAGGCCTGAATGATGAGTTATCTTCCATACTTTGTGGATCTTAACCCTAATTGCCTTATATTCATGCTAGGCGTCCCTTTCCTCATTATTCTTTTTGCAGGTTGAAGGATAAAACATCAAGTAGCTCCCAAGAACAAGTTTTCAAGATCTGGCAGGGGTTTTGAACGGATCTTCAATATTTTTGAAGATCATTGGCAGTAAAAGCATTCTTCTCCCAAGATTGCTTCCAGAGACAGATTATTGCAAAGTGGCAGTTTATAACTTCCAATCCATCTTCTGTCTACTTCCTCTACTTCTGTCTATATTTCTTTTGCATGTCACAGGAAACGACAGATTATCACAGATCTGACCAACTGGGTATGATCAGCACAGCTTTTTCAACAAAACCCACATGGTAGATTTTTTCAGAAAAAGTAGCCCTGCTGCCCCTATTTTTTAGGGTTTCCGGAAAAAGTCATAATATTGAAAAACGGACAAACTGGGTTTGTTTGGCTTTGAAGCACGAACAAAACCCATGTGTTAGATTTTTTCGAGAAAAATCACTTTCTGGTGCCCTTGCTGCCTCTGCCACCGAAGGGCTCTTGCATGTCAAAGAAAAACTCGTTTTTTCGAATTTCTGACGATCTGGGTCTGTTTAGAAAATCATTCTTAACAAAACCCATGTCTCAGATTTTTTCGTAAAAACTACCCCCGGCGAGGCTATTTTTAGCAGTTCCAGAAAAGTGTCAGAACAGGGTCAAGTGCCCAGTCAATATTCAAGGTTTTCAGAATGCAGTACTCTCAGGTACAATACAAGACCAAAACGGTCTTATACCATGATTACCTGAAAACGATTGATACAGACTTATGGCAGAAAAATCCAGAGGTCAGTTCTGAAGACTTGGAGGGCATGAATCAAATCACATTGCAGAACATCGAAGAATCCGGTTTGTTTCAAGCAGCATCTAGTTCACTTTTAGTTAGGTGTCAGTCAACTGAGGTAGACTTCCAGTTTGACTTTTGTTTAGTTTCAGTTAACTGAAGTAGATTTCCAGTTAACTGTTTGCTCACCTACTTTTAGACATAGAATAATATCTTGCTGATTGGCAAGAACTGTTTGTTAACTCAAGGAGATTTTAGGGTTGCCTACTCCTTTGAGTTTCTATAAATAAGAGCCTTAGGTTCTTTATTTGTTTAACCTTTATTTGCTAGCAAAATTGCTGCGCCACTGTTGCCAGAGTTCGCTTGTTTATATCTGTTCACTCTTGGATGAGAGTTCGTTGGTTGATCGCAATTGTGCATGATTTCGTGCCTTTGCTGTCCCGACCTTTGTAATTCTTTGAAGAACCTTGAAGAAATAAATCAGATGGTGCAAGCTTGATTGATCTAATTATTTGAGTTATTCAAAGTCTTGTTTTTAAATAGTGCATTGTTTCAATCTCCTCCTTGGACAGGTGTCGTCGCCTCCTTGGATATTTTGTCATCGATCATTATCGTTTGATGTTGTTTAATGATCTCTCTTGCAGCCTAGACTTTGGACAGGTGTCGTCACCTCCTCGGGAATCCTGTTAGAAAGGCCATCGTTCCTTGTTGTTTCCAGTGAGCTGCTTCCAAGCCTATACCTCGGATAGGGGTTCCTCCTCCTTGGCAAGTCTCAGATCCAGTTTACCGTAACGAGTGTTTGCTTGTATCGAGCCCTATCTTGGTATATATCCGAAGGTTCAGAGCCTCGGCCATATTCCATTGAGACGGAGGATTCAAGTGATCCAACCATACCATTTCGCTCCTATGCCCTCATGCTCTGTTTTTCTTGAGGAGGTAGGATAGTTTAGAAGCTTAGTTAGTCGTAGTTAAGATCTGCGGAAACCAGAGAAAAAGCTTAGCTACGGCGCATTGGTTTATGCACCCTTGTGTCCTGCCGCTGAGTAAAAAAGATAGGAAATCTTAGTACACCCCTTTTTTACAGTAGAAAATCAGCAAAGAGAGATCTTCCTCTCTATAATCCGAAGAGCATGTACTAACACACTTGCAATAGCTGTCCGTTTCCAATAAGCACTCCAGAGGTGCTAATTGAAACGCCAACAAAATCTATTCAATTGGAGGTAATAAGATCAATTTCCTGCTGCAAGCTTGTCTTGTTGTATCTCATTCCCCCATAGTGTCACAAAAAATGTCAGTGTTTTAATTTGGCTCTTGTGAGACAGTTTCCCTCAATTTTTGTTTGAGTTTCTTTTCAAACTTTTGAGTCATCCTTGGTCTAGTTAGGATCACATCTTGGTCTCAAAAGTTTCAAAGTGTTTATTTTCTTGTTCCATTTTTCTTTCTCTTGGCAAAGTAAGACTTTTTGAAATCTCAGCAGCAAGTTGTAAAGTTGTATAACCCATAGCTTAATTGTTGAGACTATCTTGAAGATTTCATTAGCATTTCTTTAAGTTTTAGAACCTTATAAAAAATTGAGTCAGGCATATAACTTCATCCTTATTGCAAAAGGAAGCTTTGGTGGTAAGTTATGGAGCTATGAAACCTGCTGCTTTGCCGCCAAGCAATTCAGAAAATTTTTAAGCAGCAAATTATAAAGTTACAAAAATTTCTGCTTCATCATTTGAGTTAAGAAATCCATGAAAACACTGATACTAATTTCTCAAATGAAAGTAGCCAGTTAAAAGATTAACCACCCCTCCACTTCGTCGTCATAGTAAAAAAATGCCATCATCAAAATGGGGCACATTTCATTAATTGACGACACTTGTTAAAGTTCCATAACCCTTCAAACCACCAATGGAGATCAACGAAGCATGGAATCTATTAAGAAAATATAAGTCTTCAGAAAAAGGGGGTTTATCCATAAGTGCTGAGCATTTAAACAAAGACTAGAGTCCTATGCCCGATCAAGCCCATGCCTCTACTACAATCTCCCTACAAATTCACTCACTAGTCTTGAATCTTGCTCATCACCACTCATGTTGAGAGGTAGAAGTCAAAGCGTGCACACTATTTTCGTTGCAATTTCATGAATGCTTCTTAAATAGATTCAAACTTTGTTGTCACTAGTTGGAGGTGAAATTTTTCCCAAGCCCGTACTCGTATATTCTTGAATAGCACTTTCCATAGCCATTTTGCATGCTAGGGTAGAGTTATGTTCCTCACCATTCACCAAAACCCCTTGCAAAACCTAGCTCATCTTATTTGGCTATTATTTCCTCTCCAAGGTAGGGGATGGTAGGTTAGGGCTTATCAACTTGAAAAGTTTTCTGGAGAGAACGGGAAAAACTCCAAGGAGTTCAACTGCAGAATCAACTTTTGTCAATGGGTTAGCTCATATTGTAGGTTTCCCTCCTTCAATACAATGCACATACCTAGTTTTAGCTCGTGTTAAACATGACCAAGTTGAAACAAGGGAATTCAAGTTTGTTGATCACAATTTGATAACTAGACTGGATGGCTCTATTATTGGAATCACATTTAGGCCGCCAATAATGGAAGTGTTGAAGTTATTGCAGCTTCGGGTTCATTCTTCCAGCCTAATCGAAGACATGAAATTGCATATAGCCTTTGGCTATTTATTTCATTGTGATAATTAAGTGAAGGGGTGCTTCACTTGGAAATTATAATATAACATTTAATTATTGTGAATAATTAAATGGGGCCGACCTAAATAATATTTATTATTTATTATGGCCGACTTCCTTAATGTGGCCGATTCATTTATTTATTATTATTATTCCTTAAGGAGGCCGACCTACATGAAGAGACACTTTGTTTTGTATAAATACAAGGTGATGATCTCTCATTTGATCATCGAGTTCATTCATCATATTCGTACTCCTTGGAGAAGTTCGCACTTGAGCAGCAGATCGATCTCAAGGAGAAACATATTCTGTATCTTTGCATCTAGGAGAGGTGCTATTATTCATTGTATCAAATTCGGCCTTGTGTTGGGCTTGAGTTGTAAGCAGATTTCTGCTCTTATTCCTAAATATATAAGAGATATATTTGCTGGGTTTTTTCCCCTCGAGTAGGAGGGTTTTCCCAGGGTATCTTGTGGTGTTCATTGTCTTATGTGTTGCATTTTCTGATTGCTTTCATTTCTGATCCTAAAACTAACACGAAGAGTATGCAAAAATAGATTCAGTCCTTGTTGACTGCTTCTTCTAAGATAAGAAAGATTTGCGCGTCATTAACATAGCAAAATATTGGCCCAAAGTATTGAGAAGGGCAAGTCATAGTTACCGAAGAATCTATAGAGGGCATGAAATCATGGTCTAGATTGCGGACACAGGGTGTTTATGGTAACACAATGCAAATATATGATAATACCCTTAGCTCTAGTTGGAAATTAGGAATAAACATTTTGGGAGGGTAAATGATGCTTTCAACATGTAAACTATTATGGAAATGGAGGGCAACTAGAGTCTCCCAAGAAGTAGCTAGTCTGGTAACTCAGTTTGGGAGTTACTACATACAATATCCTAAATTTACTTACATTCTAATTGGAGGATCTCCATAGAGATTTCCTTGGTATGTGAGTGATCATTTGGTTCTTATAGAGGCATGTAGACAAATAGGAGAGGTCAATAAAATGTGCAAATAAAGAAAGAGAGCAGGTTATACTTTCTCTATTGGACTTAGCTATTATACATGCAAGTCATCTGCTGATGCCTAGAGCATAGAGAGGTCCTTAGCCAAAATTATGTTGCACTTTTATGGAGCAAGATTCCCCTTTGATAGTAAGAACCATATTCAAGATAACTTTAATTTGGGTCCAAGTTATCATCATACTCCTCATCTGGAAGATTATTAGGAAGATTACGAAAATAATTTTGAAGTAAGAAGGTGAGATTGACAATTGATCAAATGAGAGCGTTTAGTCTTGGCTGGGATATACCTGAGGATGATGGTACTGAGATGGTTGATGATGTGGTTGTTAATTGTCTCTAAATGCATTTCTTCTTGTATTATTCCTAAAACTCTTTGGAAGTGAACTCACCCCCATTATTAGACCTAATTTTACTAGACTTGGATTCGGCTTAGACTTAACAAGCTGATTTTTGACTTGGATTGGGACTTGACACTCAAACTTACCTAAGACTTAGGAAAGACTTGACAAATTGAAAATACTAAAGGCACACTTCAATAAATAAACTTTAAAGGCACAATAAACTAATCAAATAGAAGCTACTTTGATCAAATACACAAGTATACATCCATCACGAGTAAAAAAACGGATTTTAATTGAAGGATGTTGATGTTAGCAGCGTCGGGCTGCATCTTCCACTCACACGTTTTGAAGAAATATTAAATGATAGCCTTACGGCTATTCGATATTTGTGGCCGACTTTCTTAAGATATTATTGTACTCTCTTTGGGCCGACTTTATTATTATCTTTTGTAAATACTTGTTTCTACCTTGGCCGACCTACTTCAAGGTTGTGTGCAATATGTATATATAGAAGGTCAACTTTGTTCATTTATCATCTAAGTTCACAAAAGGCAATTTGCATGAAGAGAAGAAGTTCGCACTTGACCAGCAGAGCATCATATTATAGCAGCAGTCCGATTTCAAGGAAGAACATATTCATTTGTGTCTTCACATCTAAGAGAGATGCTATCATTCATTGTATCATATTCGGCCATAAGTTGGGCCTGTGTTGTAAGCAGATTTCTGCTCTTATTGTTCATTATTTAGAGAGACATATTTGCTAGGTTTTTCTCCCTCAGGAGGAGGGTTTTCCCAGGGTATCTTGCTGTGTTTTATGTCTTATGTGTTGCATTTTCTGTATACTTTCCTTCTGTATATCTGCTCTATAAAACAACAACAAAGGAAACATTTTTAAATATATAAATATTGCCAAGTGCTTTTGGTGTACAAAACTCATGGATTATGATATCCATTACGTGAAAAACAAAATTCACAATATGGAGTCATGAACTATGGTAGAAAGGAACTTGTATCTCTCAGCTTAGCATTGATAGCTCTACGCGGAGTCATGCTCTTGTATCTTAGACATGTCTACAAATGTTGCTACAATCATAGGAGCATTACTTAGCATAGGGTTTGACATAGAAAACTATAAGTATAAATATAATTTAATTAACATGAATTTAATTTGGAAGAAGTAAAAAGAATAAAAAATTGTTGCTCTTGCATCAAGCATGGGCCAAAATGTTTTTCATTTAAAAAAAAAAAATTAGAGTAGGAGTTTGGGGGCTGTGCCCCTTGTGGGGTTCGAGAGTGGTACCTCAGGTGCACTTCCTATTATGATATAGGGTGGGGTTGAGGGATGATGCCTCCACCACCAAGCCGAAATTAAAGCCTTTGAGACCACATAGACCTTCATGGTGCATGCCATTTTTCATAATTTTATTGCTTTTAACTATCCTCCAAAAGTCTTGCAAACCCTTCAAAAATGCTTGACTTTCATGTTTTTATGTTTAAGCATTTTCAATTTTTTATTCTTGTTTTTCCTAATTTTCATAGACTTGGCAGTGTAATAACACCCCCTGTTCTAGATTGGTTTTTGTGCTTTTTCACTCAGTGTAATTTTGTCAAACAGTTGGCTTGCAAGCTGATTACTGGTTTCCTAAATTGGTTCTTAATTTGCAATAACATAAATTGGATAAATTGATATTTGTTGAGTGGCTTTCAGATTCCATTCAATATAGAAAATCATACATAAGAAATACTAATAACAAGAAGATTAATGCTGATAACACTATTTAATTCCAACTCCAAGCATACAAATCAGATTAACACAATATTATAGACCTGGGAATGTCTTCAAACTCGTAATGACACTCAAATATGTTTTCAACTTATGTGAAAGACCATATGATAATGAAACAAATTCAAATATGAACTCCACAAGTCTGAAATCTGCCCAAACATTGTTCACACACTGTAGCAGCACTGTTCATGGCACTGTAGCAACTCACAAATCTTCACTATCGCCTTCAAATCTGCTCCTAATATCTTCTCCAAATTTTCCCTTTGAAAATCTAATAAGCCCAATGTGTTTCCTGAATGAAACACCATAAATTCTCCTGATTGTATTGCAATAGCGAGAAGAAGGTTGACAAAGAGGGATTTCTTCCTTGTAGCCCAATAAATCAGATTTCCAAGAAATCCAACAGCATAATATTAATCATATCTAAGCATACTTAAAAAAACTCTCATAGCCTCTATTTATCCATTTCTCCAAGAAGCTAATCCAACTCACAAGCAATGTGGGATAATACAAATCACTTTTATTTTAATATTATAATCTCCTCATTAAGTTGCCCATGTACCTTTTTTAAAGAAAGGCGACATTTAATACTTTTAACACTTAACTTTATAGTCCCACTGAAGTTATTAAATAACGATAAAGTTAAATATTTTAATTTAATTTTATAACTTAAACTTATCGTTAAATAATAAATATCTTGGATTAGAAGTAGATTGCCTAGGCCAAACATCCCTCGGATCCCTTTTGTGTCCCGGTTAGCCTACGGGACCATGAGAAAATAGGCTAACGACACATATATCCATGACTGGCTAAATGGGGGACATTACACAAAGTCTACTCATCGGCCCTGACTTGCTAGGTACCTAGATCATGAGTCCCAAGGCATCAATTAGGTTGGATTGGCTCAGCTTGGCTTGAGACTCACCAAGTTTGGGTGAGTCTTGTAACTATGATCAAGCTTCATGGTCTTAATTTGCCTACCTTTTTGATTTTCAACCAATTCTTTAAATCTGACAAAAGCAATCAAGTATTTTCTTCATAAAACATATCCACATTTTTCTTGACAATTAATCAACTAACAACAAGAGGTACTTTGTTTTGAGAATTGTTGATTTCCAAGATGGCATGTTTTCATTACTTATATCTAAAGTCTCCTTCGCATGGCATGCTTCTTTAGTAAGAAAACAACTTCAATTTTTATTATTAGCCAAACATATATCTTGCTTCTCTTGGATAAATGGAAATCCATGAATCATATTGTTTCTGCTTAGTTTGGATAAATACCATTGATTGAGATGTCCATAACTTTCATCATTCAAATTTCATGCCACCAAATGTTATTATTTTTCTCTACAACTAAGGCATGCAAATTAAATGCAGCATGACCAACAAGCCTATACAAACCACCTTGCCTAATGCCTAGGCCAATCATTTTGACTTGCTTCACATCATTCATAGTACACTTCTTTTCACAAAATTTTATAATGCTGGGATTTTCTTTTAGCGCATTGCTATGATAGATTTTTGTTCATATTTGGGAAAAACCTAATATCCATTACCGAGAATTTTATTGCATCACTGAGAACAATTGAAATATCTCCCATCCCTTATGTTGCTTGTGTTCTTCCATCAGCCAAAGAAACAAAACTTGTAGAATTAGAATTGGTGGTAAACTTGACATACCAGTCTCTGCTATAAGTGAAATATTGAGATGCACTAGAATCTAAGAACCAACCATTGGCTGCACCATTCTTATCTCATGAAGATGCTATAAAAGCATACTCTTCCTTCCCAAAGTTTTGCTCAGCCTCAAATAATACAGTAGCCTAATAAGCTCATGACTTTTTATGGGATATATCATATTGTAGTTTTGCAATATTCTTTTCTAATATGCCTAAACTTATGGCAATAATAGAACTTCACTTTGTGCTTGGATTGTCAATTGAAAGTCAAAGTTTTCTTTGCTTTGCACACATACTATGCAACAAGTGCACTTTCAAATTGTCAAGAATATGATTCAGCCATTTGCATTTGTTTCTGTTCTTTTTGCAACAAATATGAAATAACTTTTTCAAAGGTGTGAGTCTAACTCTCTAGCAACAGACACAAAAAATCCACAAAATTTTCAAATGATGGTGGCAAGCTATCGATGACCAGAGCAATCATATCATCTTCATCAATTGATTTATTGTCAATTAAAAGTTGATTTCTCGGGTCTTTCATTGTAAGTAGATGCTTTGACAGTGACCTGACCTAACTCAATTTTGTGGAAAACAATGGATTTTTCAAATACAGGACTTCACTTTTTTCATAGGTTTTTATTTGTTTTGCACCCTCCTAAACATCAGAAATGAACGATTTTAATAACAAGGAAGATTCTTTATGACGGTTATCAAAACTTGCAAGATTTGAAGCTGTTTTTTTAGAATAATTCTATCACAATTTATACACTTAACAATGTTGAGTATTTTATAACTCCAGATATTTAAGGTTTGGCTTATCAATTTTTGGGGTTTGGGCAAAACAAGATTTGTATAATACTTATGCACTTGTGAAGATCATCCCTTGACAGCAGTTTCTTTTTCTTTGATTAGCTTTGACAGCAATCAATCAGCCGTTAACAGCAGACTTTAAACATTCAAATTCCACTTGGCCTTAAAACAGGGAAAAATGCAGCAAAACATATTTAAGTTTTTTTTGAAAAAGGTACCAGATATACTGTTAATCCATACCATACTGTCCTTTGCTGTTCATCTATACCTGATCATTGTTATCTCTATGATAACTGTTCTCCTTTTTGGACAATGATTAGATAATGATGTAGACACACTTCCTTTGACAACAATTCTCCTCCACTTTCAATCTTCTTCTTGATCAGTGCACCCTCTCCAAGGGTTTCCTCCCTCTGGATGATCAGCATACCCTTCCTAGGGCTTCCTTGCTTTCATACCAAATGTTGGAAGAATGAATGCATGAAGTATGAGCGTATTGGATGGCAGTCATTTCAATGAGTGTGGTTTCTATTTATTTATAGTGTTCCACGGGGACGCGTCCCCCCCCCCCACAAAAACCCCGCGTTTCCTAGATGGGGACGTCTTGGAGACTTGGGGACTTGGAGGGGACGTCCCCCCACCAGCCCACCACTAGTGTCGCTGTCTCCAAGACGCCGCTAGGACTTTGAGGATGCTGGGGTATCCTCAAGACATCTAGGGGACTCCTAGTTGTCTCCAAGATGTATAATTCTTATACTTACACATCTTTTTATAACTATTTTTTCAAGTACTATATGTATTTCAGCACCCTGCCGCCCTGTCGCCGCCATCCCCCCGTTGCCCCCAAACTTAGACCCCTCGTCCTCGCATCCCTAAAACACGTCCCTTGCCACCCCCCCGTCCCCGTCCCTGTCCCAGAAACCCCTTGGAACACTGATTTATATTTGGATGGGTAAGTTACTAGGTTGTTGTAACTTAATTATAAGTTACTTGTAGTTGTTAGACATAACTAATGTGGAGTTATTACATCATTAACATAAATCATAAATTCCCATGCATACAAAGTGTATTCTAACATTATATTATGTCTAATATTGTTTGCATTTATTTTTTATTTGGGTTAAAGTTTGTATGACTATGATTACATTTTTTACTGCATATATTCTGGGATTTCTCTAAGTACCAGTTGTTGTACCACAGAGTGAATATAAGCGTGGAGTAAGTGCGTGGAATTTCGACATTGAGGATCTGAAAGCCCAGGCAGCATTGGTATACAACTATCTTGCTTATTGAGTCCATTTAAAATAGTGTGTTTCAATATAAGTGGTGTAGTGTTGTTTATATAATTATCATTTAAGCAAGTATCTATCTTGTTCACCTTGAAGCTTGGGTTGGTGGACAGTATCCCTGTATCTTTATCTGCATCTCCTATTGACTATATTTAAATTTAACATAATTTTCCCTTATTCACATCAATCCCACGTGCTCTTAACAACATAATAATCTGTACTCTTGAATGTTTGTTTTTAAACAGATGCAAGATGATGATGAATTGTCAGGTGGTAAAGAAGAAGATGACACTTCAGGACCAACAAAGAATAAGAGTCTATTTATGTCTCTTGAGACTTCTATAAGCAGTGATTCTGAAAAGGTTCAGTTCAGTGGAATAACACTCTATTGTAGATTATATTTGAGTACATTGTTACATACTTGTACTGGAAACTAAGTTTGTTTTTTTTGTTTCATATGACATTTAAGATGTTGGTAGTATTTGTCTGCAGGTTAAGGCCGAACAAAGTCTTCCTCTAGTGCAATCAAGTTCAATAAATGACTTGAGTAACCAGTACGTTTAATTCATGGTTCTCTTTATCATTTGTTGAAGCTAGCAATCCTTATTTGTTTAAAGCAACATTAGTACAGATAAGTGTATTTCATTGAAAGAAGCAGGATATATTCATTTTTTTTTTCTAGAGTTGTATGAATGTTTTCTTTTCCAATTTAATACAATCAGTTTCCAAGGGGGAAAAACAGTGGTCAAGACTCAAGATGCATGTTAAGATTTTGTATGGTGCTTTGCTAGATGACTATTTTCCTGTTTTCTTGCAGTTCTGAATTTAAGAATCAGGGTAGCAAAGAAACAAAAGAAATGCAAGAAAATTGCTTTAGCTTGATTATGTATAGTGTAAATTGTTGTTAATGAATTTGAGCTTCTGGTTTGTGTGTTATTTTCTGGTTCACAAAATATAATGTTGCTTGTTGGATTCAATTTGATCTACAGACATATTCTCAGCATTTTTTTGTTTTAGCATACATTTGAATTTAGTTTGTTGATATTTCATTTGCAGAGGATGTGTTGATCTTTCGAACGGGGAAACAAATATCACCAACCCTGATAGACATGAAGACTTGAGATTATTGGATTCATCCAAAGTTGATGACAGAGAACAACAAAAGAAATTCTTTAAGGACAGACAAAACAACAATGGAACAAGTGTACGAAAAACTTTTGAGTTGGAACAGGCTGAGGTCACAGCTGAAAGAAGTCATGCACGTCCAAGTCATCAAGCTCATAGTGGGCCTCTGATGGGTGATCGTGTGCTTGGCTATGAAAGGTCAATTGTTTACCCTATTTGTTGCATTTGATATATATTTTGTTGGAGTGCACTTTTTGGATTTCTTTTTTTTCTCTTAGTGCTACTCAGTGCAAGATATCGGAAATGTATACTCAGTATGCCTGTACTAGACCTAGAAAATTCTTGTGAATTTCTCTAAGCAGTTCTAATAGATTCTCATTTTGGGAAAATTTTAATGACTTTAAGACTTAAGTAGGAATGCTATGACATTGCTTAATGCAAGTTGTAGAAACAAACAGAAATTAGATGGGTAAAAAACTCTCTGGTAAAAAACTGTATGTTTATTTTCATCAATGTTTCGGATCACACTCCATGATCCATCTCCAAGATAAGAAACAGATGTGAGGATTATAGAATTAGCCCAATAAATAGTATGAGACACAAAGTTGAAAATGTGGTAATCAAAGAATAATACAAAGATAATTTCATCAATGTCCAGATCACATTTTGTGATCCATTACCAGGATAAGAAAAAAAATTGTAATATACATCCTACTTTTTTTTGTGATTTTTTGGAATAACAATAAAGCTACAGCCAACTGAAACTTAGCCAAATAACCATATCCACTAACCAAACTGCTGTTTCAAGGGTTGTCAATGATAAATATGATAGTCATATCAATTTAGAGCAAGAATATTGAATACCCAGACGAGCAAAACAAATATACTTCATCAAAACATTAAAACCCATGTGCTACAATACATTTTTCAGTCTGATACAATTTATAGCAGCAGATATACAAACTTGAATAACATTAAACAAGGTCCCAAAAGGGTGCATTACATAAACTAAACCATTTTTGACATACCAGAAAGCTGCAATTCAGAACAGGTCAGCAAACAAGTCTGGAACAGCGTACAGAGGTTCCGTTAATGGCTTCACAACACCACAAAATTGCTCTTCTCCACTCAGAACTTGATGCCAAAGTGATAAATTTTCCTTAGATGCCTCCAAACCAGCAAAAATCTGCTCAAAACCCTAGGCATCCAGCTCCCAAAAGTCACGTGCTCTTTTCAAGGAAGTATGGCCAGCTATTGGAAGGTTTTCCGCATGTTTAGGGCTCTCAAAACCTGCTGTCTTTGACCCTACAAATCTGCTCTGAAAAGTAGTCTTGAAAACATCAAACAAATTCACCGAAATCTGAAGCAAATAAGCACCAGCATGATTCCCAAATGAAACCACCAGCAAATCCACTAGGAAATATCTCTCACTTTCGAAGTGGATGTCCTTTGTGAAGATTACTGTCCCCACAAAGCCCTTGGAAGACACTGTTCATCAAGTTTCTCCAGCATAAGTTGCAAATGAGCTAATAAAGATTTTTTCTATCTCCTCCAAAACCCACATTCCTCTTGGAGAAATAAAAATATTTTATTTTATTTAAAATTCCCCTTACTCCCACTTGGGTGTCCGCCTTTATGTTGCTCAAATATTTACTTTTTAATACTTCCTTATGTCTCCTCAAAAAGTCACCTTTAATATTTTAAATAACGCTAAGTTAAATATTTTAATTTGACTTTATAACTTTAGTGTTAATTAAAACAACTCCTCCAGTTAAATAAAATGACCACCAAAACATTATTAAAAGCACAAACCGACTATCCTGAGATGAAACTGAAGCTGAGTGACATGGTCGGTGCCGAAACAGTGACTTACTAAAAATAGGTATAACTGACAAAGTGTCTGAAAACATCTTATCAGCATGAACTCAAAGCAACACTTGGAAAGGCCACATAGGCTGCACTGCATCTCTTTAAAACTCGAGGAGTTCCCTAGTCCTTACCCAAATTAGCCTACAATCCAGGTGTTGGATCACAGACTATGATCTGAAATGTTGATGAAAATAAACATCCATAGTTTTGTTTATTTTTAATGATAAGCTTTTTACTCATTGTCATGGATGGGGAAAACCTAGTGTTCATTATAGAAATTATATGATTCATACTTAATGTATTCTTTCAGTTTGAAGTAGATAACAACGAAAATATTATACATACAGATTAAGAATCTTCTAACAACCAAACTAAAGAATGTTAGAGACAAAGACACTAACTTGAAAACAAAAATGCTTACTGTATTTGACTAGGTTTATGATACGACCTCTCAGTTCTCACTGCAGAAAGACAGGAAACTAAGTTATCAGTTTATGGCTATGGTACAGGTATGGGATTCCACTGTTTAGTTTGGGACCCCAGTTTGATTCAGCTTGGGCACTTCGATACAGACAAAATTCAAAAACTAAAACTATAGTATAAATTAACCCTGACAGACATATAATAAACAAAGTTAACCACAGAACACGACTGATAAATTGATAATTGATAATTCAATGGTAAATAACATATCCAAATGTTTTAACTTTATATCACCTGCTGAAAATAGGACAATAGTCAATGGTCATACTGCATAGTACAGAGGAAAAATTTGATGTTGCATGAACAAATCATTAAATTGCTTTTCATTGAGAGCATTAAAATCAGCATTTGTTTCATTAGAATCAGATGCATGAGGACTAGTGGCAGTGGCACTCCCACTAGCTCTGTTATGCAGCGCACCCGTAGAAGTCTCTTGCCCCTTTACGATGATGATGGCTATTGAGGGTTGGGCAATGGAAGCAACCGAGTTGGGATGCATTCACTCTACACCCCAATGCCATGTTATCCCATAGTTTGTAGTTGGGTGGCTTTTGTAGTCTTTCATTTGCTGCTAAAAACAGCAGCAATGTGCTCTATATTCGTCCTGGGTACTTGGGACCCTGCAAAGGTATGCCCCAGCTTTGGAATGAACCTGGCCATCTGGCCAGGTACTGGTATCCAGACCATTCCAGTATGGGTATGAAGGCTTAGGGAAGGGAGCCTGACAATGGATTTAAGAAACATATGAAAACAAAACAAAAACCAAAAGCAAGCCACAGAAATTGTTTCTTATACTCCTTGTTACAGTTGGTTAAATATATCACTAGGATGAAGATGTGCTGGCTGGATAGGGCCAAGCACATACCAAAAAGCTAATTACAAAGATAGAAATATTCACAAGATTGTTTCTAATAATGTTGCCCCTGCTGAGAGGAAGTTGCCCCCAGCTCCTGCATTGGATTAAGGTTTGTATGGTTGGATTTATTATCACTATATATTCTAATTGTAGCATACAGTTTTATGAAGTTTAGTTGGATTCATAATTTTTCATACTTTTTTACCAGGGAGAGGAATGGACGAAACCTGGCAGAGCCATTTAAACAAGATATGCGCAAGGACCCAATTTTGAGTGGCCCACTGGGTTTACCTAATCGGGCATCTGCGAATAGTTTGTCAGCACCATTACGATCATCAGGAGGTGTATTTTAAAGCATACTATTTTTTGTATGATCTCTTTTGTTTGAACTGTTTGGCATTTTTCAAACAGCTATTTAAATTGTTTGTATTGTACAGATTATGTATGAGTGTATTATACTGCAGTGGAAATAGCTTATTTTTACTTGAATCATCTCCTTATGATCATTTCCTTTCAGGTTTTAAGGATTACCAGGAGGATAAATCCAAGGCAGGCGTGGTACAAAAAAAGGGCCGTTTTTCGGTTACATCAGAGGATGTAGATCTAGTGGAGGTCACCTTTCTTTTCCATTTTGAATAATTTTAAAATTTTGCAACTCATTGCACACAAAAGTTTCATTATACTGTTGTTTTTTTCCTGATTTAGTAAGTAATATCTGTTGCAGAATGTTCATTTGCCATCTGTTTCTCGCAGACCCTCTCAGGTTTGTGGTGCAAATCATCTATGCTCATGTTCAAGTTAGTTCCATACCTTTTGTTATGTGTTGGGTCACAAACTTGGTTTACTTAAGATTTTTCTGTTATTAGTGTCTTCACAGAGTTTAGCGCTTCGTAAGTCTGCAAGTGTTGGAGACTGGCTTTCTGAACAGAAACCAGTAATGTGCTTCTTTTCCTGGCTTCTTTTTTACTTCATGGCATCTAAACATTCTTCAAAATCTATAGATGACTTCTGTCTTATACAATTTTGTCTAGTGTACTCTAGTTCTTGTCTGGTTTACAACTTTTACCGATATCGGGAGCAATATGTATGTAGCTTTTGTTTCAATATCTTTTAGTGCCTTGTCCTGTAGTTATTTATGTTCTTTTTTGCAGGTCAGTATGGTGAACCTGAATTTTGTTTAACTTGGGTTTGATCTGGTTTTTTCAGCTTTCAGATCTAAATTGCCTTTTGACTTCATATTTCAAACAGACAAACATGCGTGACCTTTAAAGTCCATTGTGAGCATTTAAGGTGTCACTGTCACAAGTACCCAAGTACAAAAAACATTACTGCTTTGATCCACACTGGTTCAAACTGGGATAAGACACAATCAATTACTATGCTGTGTCATATTTGGCGTACTATCATTTAATGATGTCTTTCCATGTACTTCTAGGCATTTTCTGCTCTCTGCTCCAATGATGGGCTAGTGAAATCAAAAGAAGGCTAAGGAACAGCTGCAAGCATGCTTTCCATATGGTGTGTGAGAAAGCCACAAAGCTAAAGATGAGAATACATAAAACATAAAACACCTTGTAGGAGAAAGTCCATTCATATGGACCAATAAATGAAATTAATAACTAGCAAGTCTTTGCATTGAATCAGCTTCAAATAACAATTGCATAGTCTGCTTCAAAGTTGTAAAAGATGAGGGGGTCTGGTACATGTTCATGCCTTGATTCGCCAGTGTTGCAAAGAGCTCCAGAAACTTATCAGTCATTAAAAATTGAATGTAGGACGGAGACCAACAAGGGAATGTGGTACAAACAAAAAACCCTCTGCAATAAGCAGCTACCGAGCCAAAGCTACATCATAGTGTTGAAAATGGTAAATCCCTACTCTTAGAGAAGCAAAATGAAAGTGCAGGGCAGAACTGTCTGCTGCAGTACCCAACTATCACTAAATTTGATTGTAGGTTTAAAGACCTCACTTGTCTTTAGAGAAAGAAACAAAGAAATTATATTGATTTGATTTATGATCATAATAAGTTGATGAAACCAAAGCAGATGTATTTAAACAACGGAAGGACTATAGGAACATCTCCTCTCTAAAAGATCTAAGAAAGAAGGATACAACCAAATTAGAAAGGAGAAGCTGGACAGGAACAAACAGACACAGTACAGGGGAGGTGAGAAGTTGCTCCTTCTTTTGTCCTCCCTCATACTAGGATAATCATCTGCATGAAAGATTGCAATACAGTTCCCTGTAGCATCATTTAGAATGTTAACAGGAGAATTTTCTGGGTTAATAATGTTCTGACACAATTCTTGTAGGCATAATTGTATGCCATGCTGAAACATTATTTAAGTATCCAAGGCTGAATGACCAAGGCTGGTTCATGCTGAAGGGAGATGCATTTGCTTGGAGGGACCCGAGCACAATTGCTTCTCTAAGCCTAATGAATCATCGAGTGTTAACTAAGAAGAAATTTCAATAGTGAATGCTGATTCCATTTTATTTCCCCCATTTTAAAGAATTGACAGATTTGCATATCATTTTCTATTTATTCTGTTATCAAGACATTTTTCCCATTATTATTAGCTCTCATATTCTAAAACCTCTAATTCAGGTTAGTGGATTTGAGTCTTAGTAATTATAAGTTTTGATAACTTTCTGTACATATCATTATATGAAACTCTTATTTGCTAAGTCACAAGGTTCAGTGAAAATCAAGCATGGAGTTCGAATTTTATCAAATCTGAAATTTTTATTTGAAATTTGTTGAAATTCGCGGCATTTTTTGGTAGCATGAAACGGAGTAATGTTGATCCTGTTCCCACCCTCCCAATGCTGAATACTCTGCTATGATGGGGACCCATTCACATCAAATACGAACTTCATCACTTTAGTCATTCGTGGAAACCCGCTTCTAATATATTGCTTTCAGTCGCAAGCCGGGACATAACAAACCCTTGACCTCGTGAGGAGCCAATGCTTTGTGAAATGTTTTGAAGTTTCCAATAACTGTATTAATATTCAAATAGTGAACCATAAGAAATCAATGTTAATTTGGGACGGCTATAAGATGGTGTAAAATAGTATAAGGGAATAAATCCCTTTTAAAAAATTTGGGGCAATTAAATTAATGCATATAATAAATATATGAACTAATTTAGAGTTAATTAAGAGTGGGATTTGATAATTGTAATTTGTAATAAATGAATATTTAGAGTATTAAATGTAAGGAGATAAGGTTTTTAGTTTGAGGAATTAGAATAAAGAATATATGTTGATGTTGTGTAAGATATAATTATTTAGGTAAAAATAATGTTTGGAGTCTATAGAATGATTTAGGATTTGTCTAGTTTCTGAATATATATATAGGTCATATATTATCCCTTTAAGGCTGAATGCAAGCTCCACGAAAATCATCTAGTGCATAGAGCTGATTTGTAAGCTATAAGATTGTCTTGAGAATATGGACCTCTACAACCTAATATTTTGCGATCTTTGATGGATGAATCATGTGTAAGGATGACGATATTTAGAAATACCTTTGGGGAATTTGTCAAATTGATAAAGTCAAAATACACTAAAGATTCAAGCTATCTAAATCTATTTATCAATGTTAAACTATTTTGACAATTTTGTGGATATATTACTTATATTTAAAAAAAAAAATTACATAAGTCGAATTTAATGCCGATTTTTTTTTTCCAAATTTTTTCCTTGTCGAACTTCATCTGAATTCAAATGTTGCTGAACTAGAACTTGAATTCGAACCCTGTGACTTAGCTTATTTGTACATTAGGATAACTATGATGCAGATACCTCTTTCTTGCTCATTAGTATGACTATGTGAATACTGACCTTGAACTATTAACATCCTAATAGAAGGTTCCAGACTAAGTCATAGGGTTAAATGAATTTCAGCCATGAAGTTTGAAATTCAGTGAACTCAAAACATGAACAAAAAATCGTTGAAATTTGCCTAATATTGATATGGATAAATGACAACTTTTTTTAATAAAATATATTAAAAAAATGTTTTTTGGGGTTCTTTTCAGGTTGAACGATGTGAATAACCTACCGCAAAATATTTGTTAAGATTTTTTGTTGACTGATAACATTTTCCATTTGATTTCGTAGGTCGTTCGTGGTTCATGGACGACTGTAGCAATGGGTGGAGTTGAATAAAGAATTTGTTTTACTCAATCTAGAAACATAAATGAACCAAAGGGTCAGGGAAAGAGGGTGGTAGAGAGGAGAAATGACGGACAAACTTTATGCTTCGTGTTTAGAGAGGAGTCAAATTTGGTTGCTTATTTAATATTTAATATTGTAATTTTAATTTTCAGGCTTTTATTTTATTTTTTCAAATAAAACTTTTATCTCTATATTTTTAGGTTTTGTTTTCATTTAATTTTGTGTTTTAGTCAATATATTAAAATTAAAAAATTAAAAATATTTAAATTAGATTTTTAATTATATTATATTTATTATTTAACATATAAAGTTTAATATATTTATAATATTTAAATTAAAATTTTAAACATATTATATTATAATGTTTTTAAATTAATTATAATGTATTCAAATTTAATATAATATTGTCTTATTTTTATGAATTTATTACTTATATTTAAAAAAAATCAATTTACACAAGGCGAATTTAATCACGATTTTTTTTTGGGATTTTTTTACCTTATCTAACTTCATCCAAATTTTATTGTTGCTGATCTCGAACTCAAACTTGAACCTTGTGACATAGGTTCTAGACAATGTTTGGTTTATCCAATGCATTCCTCCTTATTTCCCATATCTTGAATGTTTATGAACATGGTCATGGCAAGGAAAGGATTAGATGGATATTAATTGCTCAAGTGGATGTATTTTTGTATTTTGATGTAGTGGACATTGTTCTACACAATGTAGCCTTGCAAGCATTCTTTGGTCTTGTCTCTCCCAAAAATGATGACCTTTTTGATAATGTAGCATGATGAAGAATCCTCTTTTCTTTGGTCTTGGTAGATGGTGCAAGAAACTTTCGTGGGTATTGTTAATGGATCGAGTGTTAACATTATGGAATGCACCATAACTAAAGCAACTATTGGCAATTCTTCTAAAGGATTGTATTCACGTCCAGTAGTTAATGAACAAAGATATTATGCCCTTGAGCCTAGGTCCATTCTTGTAAACCATATCTTATTTTAAGTATTTGAAAAAAAAAGTAGAAGATAACCTTGTGGTAAGAAGATTACATTTGCATTTCTTTGAAGAATCTTGTTCTCTTGGGTCAATTTTGCAATGTGTAATGAGGGCAATGGATTTATAAACCTGCACATTAAGGCGTGTTTTGAAAGGAACTAAATCCACTATAGATCTCATTGATGTCGAGGAAAGAATTTTCTATTGGAGTTGGAAGCAACATTGGGGCTATTTTCCTTATTGAGAAGGGCTTTGAGATTCTAAATGGACATCAAAGGAAGTTTCTTTAGAGTGATTGGGACAAAAGAAGAGGTCGACAATTAAAGGTCAAACAAAAGAGGGGAGGGTAGTCTTGAAGTCAAAAACTGTTTGATGAAAAGGGCATAATTGACATTATTGCATGGGTTTTCATGGACACAACACCATAGTTCCACATAGTTTCTTGACAGGGGGATTGAGGGCCTAAGTTTGGGGATAGCGGGGGGATGGCGACACAGAGGTGGCGAGGCGATAGGGGGGTGGCAAGGTGGCAGGGGGTGGTGCAAATACATATAGTACTTGAAACATTAGTTATGAAAAGATGTGTAAGGAATAAGTATAAGAATTGTAAATGGATCTTTGGCATACTAAGTAAAGTTTAAACTAATAAACATTGTTGGCATTTCAATTCGCACCTCTGGAATGCGGATTAGAAATGGACACCTATGCATAGTTAAACTACTCTAGGAGGGGAAGCTCCCTCTTCGTTGATGATGCTTAAAAATAATACTAAACTACTACCAATCTTTCTATTCTCAGCTAAGAGCACAAGGTTATAAAACTCTTTGCGTCGTAGTTGAGGTTTTCTCTTTTCCAAAACTTCAAACTACAACTAGGCCTAAACTATAGAAGCTTCTGACAACTCAAGTAAACTCAAAGCTTGAGAGTCAGAAGTAAACGAGGAATGATTTGATTAACACAGAAGCTTAAATAAACTTACTTCCAAATCACACCTGAAGACTCATTGTACTTATAAGATGTAAGCTAAAATAAAGATTTTACAAGCAAAACACATAAGACAAGAAACTAAAAGAGATTGAGGAAGTAAATCAGAGCAAAGAAGGCAGAAGTTTTCACTTTTCTCAATTTCTAACAGCAGTTACACTTTTGGGACAGCAGATTGTAGCAAAGATAGGCTTACAATGTGCAATCAAACACTAGATTACACTTGAAACAAGTTGAACGGTAACTGAACAAAAATTTGCAGCAATACAGGCTTACAAATTAGCTCTTACAATAACAGTTAGAAAACAATGGGCAAGGCTGCCCTTATTTATACACAAACAAGGAGTAGGTAACCCTAAAATCTCCTTGCTTTAAGTTGACTAGTCTTGCCAACTCACAAGATTTATTTCTAAAACTAACACAAGACTACTAACCACCTGCTAAAATCAGTTAACTGATTTAAAACAGGGAAAGTTCCAACTATACACTTGATTTTTCTACTTCACAAAGAATAGATAAGCATGAAACAAGAATAACAAGTTAAACTCAGAAAAGGCATTGAGTTAACTGCTGCTTTTAGTTCTATTCTTGGAAATCTTTGCTGCCCCAAAAAGTTGCTGATTTCTCTCCAAAAAGCGGGTTCTCGGGAAAAAAGCTAAGGTTTGTGTTTTGTAGACAATCACGTTCTAAAAAGACCTAATTCATCAGATTTTGAAAAAACTGAGGGCTTCTTGAAAAAGTGTCAAAAAAAAGATATTTGGAAATATAAAATTTCCCAATCTTCAAGAAGAGCAAAAAGTAGATGGACCCAAATTGATGAAAACTGAAAAAGCCGACCACCTGTTTCTGAAATGAGATGCCCTAGAAGATTAGACCATGAAAAAGCGTGCCTCTATGCTTCCCAATCCCGAATCCATGAAGAACATTGAAAAAGAACTCCGTTTGAGCCTCCAAATCTTTGAGAAGAAAATGATATTTTTCTTCCTCTAGATGCCAACTTGCAAATTATAAAGAATGAATGCCAAATGCCTTCTTGAATAGAGTTTGAAGACGAATAAGTGCTTTCTTTGCAAAAGGCCTAAAATTTTGAAGTCTATCCTTGAAGATAGAAACTTTGTATGCAAAAATTTGAGTCTGTTTGCATGTGCAACAGTGAATTCCTTCTTTGTAGCTGCAAAAATCCCATGCGTGAAGACATGTTTTTGACAAAAACATACACATTCAATGACATCATCAAACACGTAAAACCTCTCCAGTGTTAGCCATTTTCTTTGTTTTTCAATTTTTGCTTGCTTCTGCTTCTGGCAAGGCTTGCCTCCAACTTCGACGAGCTAGCAATTTGGTATTGCCAACTGATAAAATCTGTTTGACCATGGCAATCTCATGTTTGACCATTGTTGAAGTGATCCCCAACTTCATATTAGCGTTCGATATCGTTTGATCATGATTGCAGACCCAAGAAGTGACCAATGGAGGCTGAACTGGAAAGAAGGCATGCAGGGGTTGAAAATATTCTAAGTGTTGAAAACCCAGGCGCCCTTGGCTGACATGGGCGCCTAGCATCCCATGCCTTAGCCAAATTTCAATGATTTTCATCTTTCTTTCATCCTTGATCACTGATTTTCATGAGACGATGGACACCTGCATCAGGATGCTAAGCATACTAACCTGTCTGAATCTCAGTGATATGTTGGCTAGCTTTTCTCAACCTCTAATGTTGCTTTTATCCTGTTTTCCGGGTGATTGAAGGTTATTGATGGGAAAGATTCACCGTTTTGAACAATGAACGATGAAAGCCAAAAAATGACTAAGGCACCGAATGCTAGGCACCCCTGACAAGATAGGGCGCCTAGACATCCCAAAGTTAGATTTTTTTTAATAAATTTCACCATTTTCGGATTCACCTACGTTTCGCGTGAACTCCACCTTTTCTTGATCATTGATAGTTTGACGTTGTCTGCACAACATTTGAGACTTTGAATATGATACCTGGTAGTAGATAATCCTGCATTGATGACCTTGGAGCTCATGCTTCGCTTTCTGAAAAAGCAAAATTAACCCACTATAGAAATCCTGACCTTTTGATGATTCTACCTGAACAAGCCTAATTGGGAAGTATTTTCGACCAATCAGAATTAGTTAGAGCCCTCCAAACAAAGATTCTATTTTTATAAACTTTCTGTGTTTAGAAAGTTTTGCCTACATCCATTTGACAACAAACCTAGAATTTTTTTGATTGGGCACAACAAACATATTGCATGGGTTTTCAAGGACATAGCACCATATTTCCATGGAGTCTCTTGAGAGGGGGACAGGGGGATCGAGGGCTTAAGTTTGGGGACAATAGGGGGACGATGTCACAAGGGTGGCAAGGCAGTAGAGGGTGGTGCAAATGCATATAGTACTTGAAACCATAGTTGAAAAACTCTCTGAGTAATCGGTGAGTTTTAAAAACTCCCGAGTTTTTTTTGACAGTGAGTTTTTCCTGCATTTACTCTCCAAAATTGCTCGTTGAATAAAGGAGAAAAACTTGCCGACTCAACAAGTTCGCAAAAAAATTCGCTCGTCCAAAAAAAAGGTCTCTTGCGGCCGCTAAAAAGGCATTTTCATTTCATTTGATTTTCTAGGTACTCTCCAAGTCCAATTTACCAAGTTTTCCTGCAAGTCTTGATCTATAATATTGTCTAGTTCTACCTCCCCCTAGTTTTCACTACACATGGGAAAAGCAAGATGTAAATTTGTAAAATATATTAATGTAGTATTTACTTTCAGTTTTACAAAAACAATTTGCTATTATCATTTGTTTTCAAACTATTAGTATCAGCGCATTTCACATGAGGATGCCATTTTGTACCCAATTTGCTTTTAAATCAATCAAATACAACTAGACTCAACTTGTTTCTTTTATGTACTCATTTATTGACTCATTGGATGCATCTTATCATTGAGTTTTTTGCCAAGTTTTTGCCGAGCTTTTGCTGAGATTTTTCCAAGTCGTGTTTTTTGGGCTTGGCGAGTTTTTCAACTATGCTTGAAACATTAGTTATGAAAAGATGTGTAAGGAATAAGTAGCAAATGAAACTTTGGCATACTAAGTAAAGTTTAAACTAATAAACATTAAAAACATGGCAATGATTGCATTGAACATTTGTGATGGTGGGTAGAGGTTGGGGGCAAATGAGATACAAGTATAAGAATTGCAAATGAAACTTAGGCATACTAAGTTAAGTTTGAACTAATAAACATTAAAAACATGGCAATGATTGCATTGAACATTAACAATGGTGGGTGGAGGTTTGGGGTCAAGGGGCAGTGCGAATGTCATTTTCCCAATTTTATCACTTTTTTTTTTGAACACCTAGAAGTCCCTAGGATATAGAATCTAATTAGTACAGGTTATTGGACTATTTTATTGGAAACCGTGATTAGCTGGACATGGTCAACATTGAAGCTTTATTTTTTCACCTGAAAAGGACTTTTAGCTCTAACACAGACACTAAAAGAATTTTTTTATGCTGAACCATAGGGACAAAGGAAGAGCTCTATAATTGCAGAACAAACAAAAGGGGAGGGAAGGATGATCTGCATGCCAAAGGTAGCAGGTGCCTTTCCCCAATTAACTAAGGAAAAACACGCTAAATAAGGGCACCACCATACCAAAGAGGATTCTCAGAGGCTGAAGATCAAACTGAAAGTTCCCCATGGGGATCTGCCCACAGAACCTGAACTGCTTGCATGGTGGTTGTTGGTCACACAAACCACTTAGTTTGTCAATATTTTTCATTTAAATTTTACAAATTTACTGCGTTGGAAAATATTTTCCATTTTTTTTCTCAGACAAATATGGCTTGTGGAATAAAGTTCAGTATTTCTTACAAATTGTGTTAGTGTCAGTGACATCAAGTCATCAACCCAATCAATAATAATTTAATAAGTGATCTTACTGTTCTGCATGTGCTACTGATTTTCTTTTCCTTATCTTAGATATGTCTGTATGTATGTTGTCACTCTTTTCTGAGTGGTAGATCAAAGCTTAAAGAAGTCATGGAACTTTTATATACTTTTTTAATTTTCAGAAAGCTAGAAATGTACCTGTTAAACAAGCTAGTGCCATCTTTTCATGAAATTAGTTAAAATGCTTTTGCAGATTGCTGTTGAGCTACCTAAGGATCCTGTCAGCACTACAATACCTGTAGCAGTTATCACTCCATATCTTCAGAATCTTCTGCAGCAAACAATAACCCAGGAGGTAATGCAAAATTATTTTGGATATATTTATGGAAATTAATTTTCTGAAATGTTACCTAAATCAGGTTTAGGCTGATTTTGGAACTCATTGAAGAGAACAATTATCTATAGATATATAGATATAAAATTTAAAATAAATAATAATGAAGATTTCCGGTTCAGTGTTATCTTACCTATGCCTTTCTTATCTTGGTCAAACCGTGACTCTGATTTTGTTTGTATTCCTTATTAAATTTAAAGTAGAAAATAACAAAGATTTCTGGTTTAGCTATATCTTTCCTATGCCTTTCTTATCTTGGTCAAATGGTGGCTCTGATCTTGTTTGTGCTCCTTGTTATCTAGGAACTGCTTTTTAGTTTGTTGACAAGCCTACAACAAACTGAAGCAAGCAATTGTAAGCATTAAGTTAGCTGTAAATTTCTCCATTGTTTGTTTTCAAATTATTAGAGAATACCGTGTGGGTTTATCTTGTACTGAGATAGTTTCTTATTCTCATCTGTTTCTAATATGCAGCTGGTCAACCACCTGGAAAATGGTCATCACAAAGTCGAAATGGAGGCATTGAACCATCGGTAATTAGAAAATATTTCTGGGCTCATTAGAATTTTTGTTCTTGCTTGTGCTTTCACTGAAGGGAATAAATTAATAATGGGAAGAATAATGTTATAAACATGGATCAGTGCTCATAAGCATTAAAAAAGAAATGTTAACATCCTAAATAATGTTCTCAGGAAAAAACAAAATAAAGTTCATTAGAGAACAGCATTGGATATTTCTATCAAAATTTAGTAATTTACCCTTATAGGTGGAAAAATTAAATTCTTTCTACCTTATATGAACTATTTGGAATTTGAAATTTAGCTCCACTGTTATTTATACTGATGTCTCCCAGATACTCATGGGATCCTGATCATTTGCAAAGAAATTTACTGGATGGTCAAGAGAGACATCTCTACATCACTTAAGAATATTATCTCTAGAAACGTAAGGTATTGGGCATCTGTTCCGTCTCCTAACTTAGAGGCAAGTAGCCAACAAATTATGGATATTGAGTATTGCAGAAGTTCAGTTTGGCACAATATAATTAAGAGCAAGCGTTATGATAGTTAATAGGAAACCTAAGGTTATTGTTAAATGAAGGCCTTAATAGCCTTCAGGTTCAACGATACCTTAAAAGATGTTGAGGAATGTTCAAAGACTTGCTTTGGGCTGAAGGTGAGTTTGAAAAACCTTTTCTGTAAGAGCCAGCAACTTGCTGCTTATAGTTCAAGGATTTACATGCATCTCGTCATCATTGACATAAGTACATTCAAATGCATAAGTTAAAGAGTACTGTACTTATGACTCATGTCACATGAAATATGCATCGTATGCTTTGAGGAATTTCCATGTCTCACGTTTTTCCTTGAAAAATGTCAAAAATGTGAATTTTATTTAGATATTATATATCAATATTTTAGCTGCCTATCAGTTTTCAAACTAGAAACAACACAACAGATTTACCAACTAAAAGGTACCAAGTCTTAGCAGGACACTGCTCGTCCAGTTTAAGATCAGCCACCAGAAGTTTTACCAACTCCTAATAATTCGGTGAGAAGTAGTGGTATAAAACAGATATGATCAGCCTCAAGAGTGAGTCTGTGAAGGTGGTCTCTTCAATAGGCTGAATTAGAATGCTGAGTCATGAAAGAAGTCGAGTCTTTCCATTAAAAATGAATTTGTACTAAAGATAACCACATTTAGTAGTATAAAATGTTTTTCAGTGTTCATATTGGTAATTCCATGGAGACATAAGTGTGGGTCTTATGCACATCTGAATTAAATTCTATTGGAAGTGCAATCCACATCTGGTCAAGTTTTTATTGCCAGGCCCACAGCATAAGTATTATGAACCTATCCAATGAGAACATCAATTATGGATTTAAGGTAATATAGAGCATTCTTTTGTCTTTAAGGGTAGCAGATTCCATAAACAACTCTCAGACCAAGCTATTGCTAGAGGACATTATTAAACACAATATTGGTGAGTTGTGATCATAGTGGTTGATAACTTTTTGGACCCTTATTTTGCTTTGTTGAAAACTAAAGGCTTCATTTTGTTAAATATCCTGTCAATCGTATATTTATGGCTATTGCCATATGTTTTTGTAATTTCTTAGGGCTGTTGGTTTTATCTTATAAAGTCTCTATTTATTTTTTATTTAGTTACTTGAGAGATTTCTATTGTGGGGAATGTTTCCAGCACTCGATTCCTTTTATCATAGCCGGTTGCTTCTATTGACCTTTTTGAGGCACTAATGCACATTAGTACAACTTCTTTCTTTCTTTCTAGCAAATGTTCATGGGTGCAATGCAGCATTTTATTATTCAATGATTTGAATGTTAAGATGATAGTTCTGGAAGATTGATGTGTTTCAAACTAAGGAACATCAGAATGGCATAGCTGATTGCTTTTGAATGACTAATTCCTATAGAACAATATTTTTTGATCAAAGAAAAAAAGAAGCATGCACTTGTTCTTGGGTTTGTACAAAATTCAGGGTTGAAAAAATGTGTATCTTAGCTGCACAGTTTTAAATTTTAGCATGTTTTTTGTACACTTTGAACTTCCTTGTTATGGAAACTTTATATAGTTTGCATCGTTAGTCTATAAAAGTATTGTGATGTTTGTAGATGGAATACTTGGCAAAAGAAGGAAATAATGGAATATGGTTGAAGCATGAGACAATTTGTCAGTAATTGATTAATTAATTGAAGTAGGGGCATACAATTCAGTTATTACACCACATATTATGTTTAAAAGGAGCTATAATTGAGCTGATTTATTTATCATAGGAAGCACTGCTGACATTAGGGATTTCCAAGCAAATTAGGTTTGTTATTATCTATTTTTATTGCTCTGAGAGGATTATATCATGTATGATTCATATATTACTCATTACCTGAGATTTATTGTGGTGTATAATTAGGTTGAAACAGCAGCAGAAAGGGAGCGGGCATTACTGACAAAAATTGTAGAACTGCAATCCCAGTATGTTTGGTCTACCTTATTTGGAGTCATGAATATATTTGGCTGAAAACTATGTTCTTATCTTGTCCTATAATAATTAGACAAAGTAAATGCTTATTTCTAACAGCATGACTCTCTTCTCAGGATACTAAGTTTAACAGAAGAATTGCACGCAGTTAGACACAAATCTACTCAGGTAAGTGATACTTGCAACTTGGTGTAAGGCTTCAATGAATAAGTTTTACTTTTAACATTCTAATTGTTTTTCTTTTAATCTGATTCCCATTAGATTTGTAAGGTCATCTTCTTTGTTATAATCCTTTAATATTGAAATTAAGAATGCATGTATACAAAGTGCTAACAAGAAAAAACTGTGGAAAGTGTTGTTGGTACTGCTAACTAGCTTTCTTAATTTCTATATCCTCCTATGTAGTGTGTGTATGGGAAATATGACTTAAAACTATTTCACAGTAGAACCAAATCAATATGTAAAATAGAAACCATGCACATAAACATAAGAGAAACCACAATAAAAAAACTAATTTAGGATAGAATCATGGCATTTGTAATCAGTATCATGAAGAATATAACATAGAATTATTTTAAGTCTGAACCCAGTTGGCAAATTTGGATAAATTCAGAAACAAAATCCTGAAAGAAGCTAGCAGGTCGCCTTGCTGGCTCAGAGTGTAATAATCCTTGTCAAAGCTGCCCTTAAATGTCTGATTTTGTTGTTTGGAATTTTGTCAAATGGTTTGCTTGCAAACTTCAGAACTACTGTATATGAATTCTTTTTGTATTTTTCCATGCATAGAATGATAGTATGTGGCAATTTAAGCTTCTAAATGCAAGGTTAAAGACTGAAATGAAAATGTGATGCAATACCATATAAATTCTGACTTTTCTCAAGACTAATATGTGACAGAAAATGCAAGTAAATAACAGAGACAATTTGTCAAATAGTTGCTATGCATTCCAATGTTTCCATACATATATATAATTCTGCAGCTCACTACAATATTGGAATTCCTTCAATATTGCTCGCCTTCCAATCAAGACCACCACTAATCTAAAAGACCTTTCAATGCAACATATGACGTCTATACTCAAAGCTGATATGGCAGCAATATATATAAATAACTGGGAGACTTTACAAGCAGCTGTAGATGACAGCGATTTATTGAAATGCAGACTGTGACTCTAAATGCAAGTGTTACACATATAAAGAACCTGGTTTTGGTGCCTGATGAAGTGACGCCCAGCAATGGGAATTTGCTCAATTCTCCAATGATCGTATTCCTTTGAGCTAAAAAATGCAGCAATCCTACTCCTCAAAGGCCTGCGACTTCTTCCCAAAGAAATTCAAATTTTATTTATGTCTTTCCTTCAAAATCGCATTAGATGAAGTAGATGCTACCTATGCCAAAATCATCCTTCATATGCAACTGAGATAATCTCCAAGAGATCGCCTCTATTTGCTGCCCAAATCCGAACTCCTTAAGGACTGAGTTTATTCTTCAAAATCTGAGATTAGCTCCTTCAAATCGAATATCTATGTCACCAAGATTGTGAATGCAATCAGTTCTGTGATGGACACCGGATATGCCCACCTCTCATAATATGGATGGGGCCATCTCCACCTAGGAAGTCAAGGGAACACACCTTGATCAACTGAAGTTAGCCTCCAGCCAAGAGAAGCTCAGGTGCAAAAGGCGAATTCAAATTTTGATGCCACTTCAGAAACATTCGAATCCTTCTTATAAGACTCCTTTAACCGCCCCAGCCAAAACCGACTAAGGAGAGAATCAGATCTTGTAGAAAATCAGATTTTATTTCTTTCAAAATAAGCCGACCAACTTGAGCAACTAATAATATTTATTGGCCTTATAAAGTAAGCCGACCATCTTGGGAGGATATTAATATTTTAATTGGTTCTTTTTAACTCCCTCCTAAACTTCTTATTTTTAATAAAATCGCTTTGGCTTTGCAGGTGGGAATTTAATAATATGTCATGACCAAGTTGGATGGGCAGTAGAGAGCTTAATCTTGCCATCTGATCTTGTAGAAGATAAGAAGCACTACCATCTTGATATTCAGTCTTTGATCACCAAGAAGAGTAAGGTGTTTGGTAGTTTACCACCTGGGAGACCTCCTGAAAGGGGGGTTGAGCATGTCATAGAGCTCGAAGAAGGAGCCAAACCAGTAATTACTACTCCATACCAGTACTTGAAGAAGCAGAAAAATGAGATAGAGAAGGCCATCAAAGAACTCTTGGACATGGGTCACATTCAACCAAGCAAAAGTCCCTTTGCTTCTGCAGTAGTTTTGGTCAAGAAGAAGGATGGCACTATGCACTTGTGCGTTGATTATCGGGCCTTGAATCAAAAGACAATAAAAAATTGGTATCCCATTCCCAAGATTGATGAGCTCATTGATGAGCTACATGGTGTTGTCTACTTTTCCAAGATTGATCTCAGATCGAGCTACCATCAAATCAGGATGAGGGAGTTAGATATTGAGAAGACTGCTTTCAGATGCCACTTTGGGCATTTCGAGTTTCTAGTCATGCCCTTCAGGTTGACTAATGCACCTGCTACCTTACAGTCCTGTATGAATAGGATATTTTAGAAACAGTTGAGGAAGTTGTGTGTTTATCTTCTCCGATGACATCCTCATCTTCAGTAAGTCATGGGAAGAGCATCTCAAGCACTTGGAGGAAGTGCTTAGCATCTTGGAATCAAAATCAGGGTTTGCTAAGGAGTCCAAATGTGAATTTGGAATGATGGAGCTGCTTTACCTTGGGCACGTGATCAACTCTAAGGGAGTTAGAGTTGACCCAAAGAAGATTAAGGCTATCTTGGATTGGCCTCCTCCAGACAACCTCTCTCAGTTGAAGGGTTTTTTGGGACTTTGTGGTTTTTATAGGAGGTTTGTGAAGGGATATTCTCAGATGGCTGCCCCTCTTATTGATCTCACCAAAAAGGGGGCATTTGCATGGTTAGAAAAAGCACAAGCGGTATTTGATAGATTCAAGCAGCTCATGAGTTCATGTCCTGTTTTTGCCATACCTAACTTCTCCAAACCATTTGAGTTGTAGTGTGATGCTTTAGGGGAAGGAGTTGGAGCTGTCCTAATGCAAGAAAAACATCCTAATGTCTTCAAGAGCAAAAAACTAAGGGATGTTGAGAGGACTTACTCAATCGATGACAAGGAGATGCTTGCAATCATGCATGTGTTGGCCAAGTTTAGATAGTATTTGGTTGGGAGCAAGTTCGTGGTGAGGACCGATCATAATAGTCTTAAACATTTCATGCATTAGAAAGATCTGAATGAGAGGCAACACAAGTGGGTGAGTAAGCTCCAAGCTTACGATTTTGACATTGAGTATGTCAAAGGAAAGAACAATATTGTGGCCGATGCCTTGTCTAGAAGGCCACACTTGAGCTCTTTGGTTGAGATCACTGCTGGTTGGAAAGAGAAGATTATTGCAGAGTATGCCAAAAATCAGTTTGCTACCAGCTTAGTTGAGGGAACTTTGCATGATGAGAGGTATCAGTTGGTTGATGGTTTGATACACTATAAGGGTAGGATCTTTTTGGTACCTGAATCTAAGCTCAAGAAAGATTTTCCAATCATTTAATGACATTCCCTTGGCTGGTCATCAAGGGTATTTCAAGACATATAGGCAGATTCGAGAGAGGTTCTCATGGAAAGGACTCAAGGATGAGGTCCTTTGCCACATTAGGGAGTGTTCGATTGCCAAAAGAACAAAAATAAGCACACTTTTCCAGCTGCTTTGTTGCAACCCTTACCTATTCCCGATCAAAAATGGGAAAGTATCTCGATGGATTTCATCAATGGATTGCCAAAGGTGCAAGGGAGAGATTGCATATATGTTGTCATGGACAAATTGACGAAGTTTGCTCATTTCTTTACCATTACCAGCTCATTTACAACAACTCAGGTTGCTGATTTGTTCTTCAGAGAGGTGTTCAAATTGCATGGGTTGCCAAAAAACATTGTGAGTGATAGGGACAACAAGTTCCCAAGTACTTTTGGCATGAGGTTTTTAGATTGAGCGATACAGTGCTCACTCCAAGCACTAGTTATCGCCCATAGACAGATGAGTAGACGAAGATTGTGAACAAGAGATGGCTTCATTTGGGAGAGTACTGCTATAACTCTTCCTACCACATGTCTATCAAAATGTCTCATTTCATGGCTCTGTATGGATATGAGGCTCCTAGCTTCATAGATTTGTAGTTTGGTGATAGTAGAGCCCCTCAAGCAAGGGATATGTTGCAGTAGAGTCAAGACATTTTGAGATCTTTGAAGGATAATCTTCACCATGCACAGAATCAACAAAAGATGTATACTAATTAGCAGCATATTGAGCACACTTTTGAGGTTGGAGACATGGTCTACTTGAGGCTCCAGCCTTATAGACAACCCACTCTCAAGAAGAGTGGAGCAGAGAAACTCAAGCCACGTTTCTATGGGCCTTTTAGGATCATCATGAGAATTGGGGAAGTGGCTTACGAGTTAGAGCTACTGACAAGTAGCAAGGTGCATAATGTCTTCCATTTGTCACGCCTCAAGAAGGCGCTTGGGCACAATGTTGTAGCTTCATTAGACTTGCCTCCATTGGATGAGGAAGGACAGTTGTTTTTGATTCCAGAGGCAGTCATTGATTTTAGGGAGCGCTCTTTGAAGAGGAGGTCCATCAAAGAGTATTTGGTGAAGTGGAAGAATTTATTGATTGAGGATGCTACTTGGGAAGATGAGTAGATTCTGCAGCATCCAAACTTGCGATTGCTTGCGGACAAGCAATCTTGGGGAGGGCGGACTATAATGTTCCCTTCTCAATTGTAACGACCCCATCCTTGGGTAATTAAAATTTTTCTAACATTTCATTCCAAACATATAAAAGTAACAAGTAACAAAGACATTGCAATAAAATTCTTCCTTTCTTTATTGATAAATACATGCAAGTTACAATATATATTTCCACATGAATTCCATTTTCATTGTAAATATAAATCAGAGTACAAAAGTAAGACAAATTACATACATAGCTCGTAAGCTTTTGCACAAATAGTAGTAAGACGGTCCAGGTTCCCTTCCTTTCAAATCTTGGTGTATCCGTCGCCTGCGGTGGAGGAGAAACATCACTCAGGCGCTTTTCCGCCAACCACGGACTGTTAATGCGGTCCCCCGCACATCTATCATTCGACAGATGGCCCTCCCTTCGAACGAAGAGATTGGTAAAGTAACCGGTTGCGACAACCCAACTGAGCATAGTGTTGTGTCCTATACATCTAGAACTTGCTAATTCACAATCCCGAACTAGCATGATGGATCACAATGAACTGACAGTGTAGTCTCGACTATCTCACACCTAAGTGGATGTCGTACCTTCCACTACTTTGGCCAAAGTATTCTCATTCAGTACTTCGAATGAAGGTCATCTATCATATACACTACTCAGGGCCGATTTGACTTAAGGCTATCTTACACTATGCGTAGGCTAAGTCTTTCACTGGATTGTCAATCATCCTAGACTATCCTACATAAATCTAATTCAAGACAACAATTATAGGTTCAAGTCCTTCACTGGATTATCTTTCATCCCAGACCAACCTACGACATTCTAACTTACTTCTCTCTTGTTTCGGAAATCTTTATCCTAGGACTTCCTTAGCCTATCTCAGTTAATCCAAAACTCTAAGCTGCTTGATTAGACTTGACCCCTGTCCTCATTCCAATCCTAGCATATATTAACTAGTGCAGACATAGTCTCCTTATATGGAGTTCATTCAATAATGCAATCACGCAATATGCAATTTCTAGATTCTAGAATGCTTTATTTACCCTTTTTACAATCCTTTATACATTTACCCTTAAAATGCATTGCTTATGAGAGTTTTAACAAGCAGAGCTATTTATCTTTATCTATTTGCAAACAACAATCACAAGACCAAGAGAATACATCATATCAAACAAAGAGACAATAAAATAGATTCATGCCTGGTATTTGGAAGCTTCTTTTCCCAGCACTGCTCTTCTTGACACTCCTTCAGTAAACTTTCAAAATCTTAAAAAAAAGGGCTTCTATGCAAGTTTTTTAAACTGTGGTGATCTCTCAAGTCACTTCTCACAAATTGGCTCTTCTAATAAAGCTTTTTCAACTATGGCTTCTCTTCACTCAAATTCCAAAAGGATTTAACACAATAATTTGATAAATGTTGGTAAAAGTTTACTGTATTTCTCACACTCAGCATTTAGGAAATTGCAGCAACTAAGGAGAACACAGCTACTTAAAGGATTGGATATGGGAGCTCTTAAAATTGCAAGACTTAGATTGCATAATGATGATCTTAACAAAGAAAGGCTGGCATCTATTTATAGGCCCGAAATTGCAACAAATTCCACCATTCAGGGCATGTAACATGACAGAACTAACCTTTGATTAATTCAAAATGAAATGTGGCAGCTATTTGATACTTACTCAGCAAAGAGGAAGATGATTCGACCTATTTTATGAAGAACTTTTCAAACTTCACATGGCAAATTCGTGAAGCATCCACGTACAGGCGTATCACTAAAAATGCCCTGAAAAATGGCGGATTGTATGAACAAATGGCGTTTGAAGTTCCCTGTTGAAAACGTCAAGGTTAATACGTAGACATTTATGGCCTCCTTCCGCCCACGCGTCCAGAATAATGGCGTTTCAACATGTGCGACCAGGTCTAAGTCATGCGAGTTGGGCGCAGGATTCATCCTTGCCATCTTCCATGGTTTTCTGGTTCCCACAGTCGCGCGATTTCTTCCCGTGAAGAAATCCGCGATTTTTAGCTTATTCAAACATTTACTTTAAATCTTTTAAAAGTCTATAGTTTCAAACATTCATATTTCCTTTAATATTTTCCAATATATTTCCAATGGCTTTAAATTTCGAAATTCCTTTATTCCATATGGTAAATGCAATAAACTACCAAATGACTATAAAAGTCCATTTCAAATATTTCCAAGGCAAAGTCATTTTAATATATAATTTAAAATGTTATAAATACATTTAACACAATATTTAATATAAACCATTATAGTTTTTATTTCACCTTTATTAAAATATATGAATATATCTATATATAATATCCAAATATTAATATAGATATACCAATATATTTCATTATCGATTTAAACTATAATAACGTCTATATTAAATATATTATTAAATATATCCACATTTACATTTAAATATATCTATACATGTTTATTTCCCATTATCCAATTACGTGTATTATAGGCCAGTCAGAGCACCTTTAATATACGTAATTGCACAAACATGTATATATACATTTAATTGTAAATTCCAAGCATCAGTACAACTTATCAGTTCACATTTCACATTCAAGGTTTACAGAACAGTAAGTTAGTCAATCAAGTAACACCACTCATAAAGCATAAAGAAGTAATCCAAAACCCCTAAGCCTAAGGATGACTTATTACGACCATTCAAACTGACTCAGTTCCCAGAACTCTCAGTGAAGTGTGTGTATGCTCAACTTGATCAACTTTACTGGTTACTCGACCAAGCCCCTCTCCTAAGTGATGTCTCCCCTCCGCCTGGAGGAATAGTTCCTGTTCCTGAATCCACAGACATACAATCTCGGCAGTTACTTGTTCATAACATCAACAGTATACAAAACATCTAAGTTAGAATATTCTCAATTCAATACTATGCATGCAACATTTATCAAGGATAACATCGATAGAAGTATCAATCAGATGAAACAATCATTTAAATAGAACTCATTCATTTTGATAACAAAACATGTTTTATTCATCACAATGATTCAAACATTACACTCAATTGCCCTATATGCAATAGTAGCTATACAATCGGGGTGTAACATCAATAGTAGTTCCATTTGATGACCGTTAGCCTATCTCGGAGGCCTGTAGGCTAGTTGGAGGCATAATTAGGGTTTCTTATTTTCTAGGAGATTCTTTCTAAGTTTTGAGGGGCTGTTTGCAAGACTTTGGCAGTTTGTCTTCTTGGTCTTTCTAGGTTTTCAGAGGACTTTAGAAGGGTGTGACATGCATATTCATCAGAGGATATTTTTGGACTTACTATTTTTAGTAAGTTATGACAACTGCCCAATTTGTGTTCAAATGGAGTTTGGAGTCACTAATTTTAGCAGTATGCTATTTTTAGTGAATGCTATTTTTGGCAGTGCAATTTGGTAGAAGTTCAACACTCAGTGTCTATTTCTGGTAGGGCAATATATGCAGTGTCGTCTCCAGCTTTCTTGGAGCCTATTTTGGAAAGTTGGTAACTTAAGTTATATTTATATTGTGCTTTTTGGCCCCTAACGCCTAGACATCCTATTCCCGGATGCCTGTAGGCTAGTCAGAGGCAGAATTAGGGTTTCTAGCTATTTGGAGGTTTCTTTGGTGGATTTAGGGGTTTGCATCTTGGAGTTTTGCCGATTGGTTGCTAGTTTCTTTCTGGGTTTTTAGAGAGCTTCGCAGTGGTATGGCATGCATTTACATCTAATTAACTTTTTTGGACTTACTATTTTTAGTAAGTTACGATGACTGCTCGAATTGTGGTTAAAATGAGTTTGGAACAACTTACTATTTTTAGCAGTATGCTATTTTTAGTAAGTTCTCTTTTTAGCAGTGCTATTTTTAGCAGGGTTTCTGCAGTTCAGTTTAGTGGCTATATCTGACAGGTTAGTTTGACCAATTTGGTCTCCAACACCCTTGGTGCTATTTTTGGCAGTGTTTCAGTAGCTTGGTATTATGGCTAAATTTGGCAGAGCAGTTTATTCAGTTTGGTTTCCTGCATTTGAGGTTATTATTTTGGCAAGTTTGATATTTGATGAAAATTATATTTTAAGTGAAATATTTTTGCTAAGGCTTGGAGGATGCCTTCTTGGAGAGATAAGTTAATTTTATTAAAAAGCCAATTTTTTATAAAGTGTTTCACTTAACCTTTTGGGACGCCAATCTCATAATATATTTGCATTTTAATAAAGTGGTATTTCTCTCATATGGGACGACTTGGAGAAGAGAGCCAAATGAAATTCAAATGTAGGAAATGAAAGGTGAATTTGAATGTGAATGTGAGTTTCATCTTGGGCGCTCTAATTAGAGGGAAAAGGGATTTGAATTTGGAGAAAGTTTATAAATAAGAGCCTTGGTCTTCATTTGCATCTATCTATGAAGAAATTATAACGAAGTGCTGCCGAAATGGAGATTGAATTGCTTCGAGGAATGCATACCTCATAGCTATCTTAGTTTCTTGCTTGAAAGATAGCAACTAGCTAAGAGAATAGGTTGTTCTTTACACTGAAGAACAAATGGAGCTCATTGTAATGCAGTTGTTTGAAGTTTTCTGAAGTTCTTAAATGTTTTTGATGTTTACAGGTTGCTAGTTTTTGGTTTGGCTGTAGGTATTTTTCACTCATAACTCATTAGGCGAATTTTTGCTGGTTTTGGGTGATGGCTCATTCTTTTCCTATGGCCTAGGCGTCCCACCTTGCTAGTTTTCAGATTTTATCATGAAAAATTGGATTTTCTATTGCAGGTCGCCCCTTCTTTCAGGCTATACCATGCCTGTCATTGCATTGGGATTCATGCTTAATTCATTGTGGGGTGTTTGATGCAGTTTCAGTGTCTTGACTTAGTCGCCATCTCTCCTAGAGTCATTTGCATTCTATTTCATGTTAATCCGATGAGTTTTGGAGGAGTTATGAGCATTTAGGAGTGTTTCATGCTTGCTGGTCTGAGTTTAGTGCTTGCTTGTTTTGTATATTAGATTGTCAGAAGTTTGAGTTTTGGGTTGGTTTTCATAGTTGTGTGCTTGAGAGGTTTGGAGGAACATTCTATAATATTTTTGAGTGATTTGGACAACAATAATACTTGGCTTCTTGCAGATTATACTTCATATTGTAATGTTGAATCAGTAGTACTAATCAACTCTTTTACATTGTATTGCTTGCTGAACAAGCAGAAGGGGTTGGCTAGCCACCCATACTTTACTTTTCATGCACTTTGTAATCCTCATAATGCTGATCAGCTGAGCTGTCAATCTACTCCCGTTGAATAAGTGGCCGAGTTGCATAATTTTTGTATTTCCAACATTTCGGTTTATTAGCTAATGATCCCTAACGCCATATGCTCACACCTTGCTCATCATTGGGATTGGTGTAGGGTTACTTTCAGAACTGGTTTTGGTTTTGCTAACGTTGACGGTGAAGTTGTTGATGTGAAAAATTGAAAAAAAATTGTAAGGGGGTCATTTCATTCCTCTTTTGGGTGTCCAAGTTAAAATATCAATTGCATTTTATAAAGTTTAAATATTGCAAAGTGGAGTTAGGCGTTCAAGTCCAAGTCAAAGATGAATTAAAAGATTATTTTAATCCTTCTCATGTGGGCATCCCTTTTGGAGGGAAAAGCAGGTTTGAACTTCTAGATTTGAAAACCTATATATACAGTGCCTTGCCTCTTCATTTGGTATCCATTCTCTTATCATAATGAAGTGCTGCTGAATTTTATTTAGACTCTTGCTTTGAGGTTGAGACGCCTCCTAACTTTATTCAATCTCGGGTTTGAAAGACAACTCCTAGCTGATCTGTTGGTGCATCTTCATCCTGAGGTTGCAATCAGAGCTTCAATGGTGATGGCTTCATTTGAGGTTTTCTGATTTTTGTTGTGGTAGTGAGTTAGTTTCCAATTTGCTCCTTTTTGGTGTGTTTTCTTTCAGTTTTCAAGTTGCTGGTGGTTGTCATTGATGTCAACACTATTAGCATTGATGTCTTGAAGGTTGTATATGTCGAGGATATTGAGAAAATTATAATAAATATGTTGGAGGCTGTCTGTAAAGTTTAGTGTGATGAAAAGTTTAGTATGTTGGTATTTAGAAGTTGTGCTTTAAAGGGTCTGTTTCTGAGCCTATCTAGTTTATCCTCCGGAAGTATCAGAGATGCGCATCAAGATTGGAGCAAGTTGTGAGTTTCTGTGTTCCTACAGTTATTCTGTTACTATAGCTGGTGTTTCTGGAAAAAGAGAATGTAATTCTGGTAATTTGAGTTGTTGCGTATGCTCCTGCGATGTTTGTTGATGTTTCTAGATCGTGCTCTATCTTTGTTGCACGTCCGCGTTGATCGGTGTGCTCATGATCGAAGATTTTTCCTTTGTATGTTTAGGCTTTTCATGTTCTTGGCCGACATGGTGGTTGTAGCGAGTTGTGGATCCACGTGGATTAATTTTTGAATGTTTGGCACGTTCGAGGATGTTGTTTTAGGTCTTCATTATGTTGTGACCGACTTCGGTTGGTGCGCATTGAGATTTGTTCATGAATTGAGCTGACAATTTGTATTCATTTATTCTTTTATTTCTAGCCGACAAAGTTGTTGATGTAATTCCATGAAGCAAATATATAAGAGTGATTGTTTCTTCATTTTGATGTATGTGTGAAGTGGCATGCGAAGTGTACAAGTGCTATGTGCGAATAAAGATCAGATCATTCGATTGCAGAGCAAAAGATGAAGAAGTTTGAGCGAAGTGTGAAGAAGTGTTTTTGTGCTTAACTGGAAGTCTGGAACTGTCATCAAGCTTTTGAAGAAGCTACTTTCTCAGTTCAATCTCTTCAGATGGATTTAATTTAAAAAGTTTTATGTAAGACAGTGTGTCTTCTCTGAGCAGTGAGCTCTAGGTAGTGTGCCTGAATGCATGTGCATTCCTTATTCATTTTCCTTATACTTTTAATAGGGTATAACTTGTGGATTAACCTCCACCGTGGTTTTTCCCCTAACAGGATTTCCATGCAAAAAAAATCTTGGTGTTATGTGTGTTTCTGATATGTTGTTGATTCATGCTTTCACTGTTATTTATCAGATCTGAGATTAAAGGTTAATAAAGTCAAATAAGTTTTAAATTCTGTGACAACTGATTCACCCCCCCCCCTCTCAGTTGTCTATCCTTGTTTTGCCAACATGAAGTATGTTTTGACTTGCATTGATCTGAGGAGACGAGAGTTTGTTCTAGGTATTGATTCTATGCCTTCCTCATACTTGGCCACTCTCTTGCTCAAGTTTCTATGATTTTTGGTGGAGTTTGGGATTTTTAAGACAAGGTTGCCCTTCACAAGGAGGCCATACCATTTCAGTGTGTGCATTGGGATCGGTGCTCGGGGATTGGAGATTGTTTTAGAGTGTTTGGCTGTTTGGATTCAGACGCCTAGCTTGTATGCTTCATTTGCAACAAGTTTGAGGCGAATCGGAGTTGTGGTTGTCGAGATACGAGCATTGTTGTGATTTCTAGGTTTGCTGATTAGAAAATCAAAACACTGCCATTTTATATCAGACCTGGTATTTTTTAGTATTTTGTCTTTATTTCTTGATGCTTATCTTTGTACTTATCATGTAGATGATTGTCTAACACTAGGGCCTTCATGTTTCTATGTTATCTGATGAAACGGTGTAAAAGACTCAATATTGTAACGGTGCTTTAGTAGTATTGATCAACTCTTTCATTTCAGTACTTGTGTTTTTCATTCCCACTGAAAAGTGGAAGAGGCTGGCTTGTTGTCTAAGCATTTTACATTTCATTTTCTTTTCTTGTAGCTTGCTAAAAAGTGGAAAAGGTTGGCTTGCCACCTAAGCATTTACCTTTTCTATATTGGCCGACTTGCCATCAAGATCATTTGTACCTCCAACATTTCAATTTATTGCTAACAGATCTCCTTACACTGTATGCTCTCACCTTGCCCACTCCGGGATCTGGGTGATTAGAACGTGAAGGGTTACTTTCAGCTTGTTATCTCTCTTGGGCTAATGTTAATGAGGGAAGTGTTGTGTGCTAAAAATAAAAAATAAAACTAAGGGGGATACTTCAGTTAGCTAAGCAACCATTGTGCCAAAAGCTCGAACTTGTGGTGAATGGTGCCTAACCGACATTAAGGGCTAAGCGATAGGGCACCATTGAATTGCTGCCAGACACCAGGAGAGGAGACCTTAGGGCACGAGTGCCAAGGTGGGGACCATCAACCATTGAAGCCTACGAGACAGTATAGTCCATTCGCCCCAGAGGGTCTTGACCTTGAGACCTTGGCTTTGATACCAAGCTAAGCAACCACTACGTAAAAAGCCCAGACTTGTGGTGAATGGTGTGTAACTGACGTTAAGGGCTAAGCGATAGGGCACCACTGAACCGCCGCTAGACGCAAGGAGGAGACCTCGGGGCACGACCGCCAAGGTGGGGACCATCACCCACCGAAGCCTACGAGACATTATAGATATTGGGGAGAAGCTATCAACACAACCGTTTATTTTTGTAATAGGAGTCCTTGCAAAATATCACATTTGAACAAGCTTGGTTTGACAATAACTTTGAGGTAACAACTTTGCGTATTTTTGGCTCAGCCAGACATACTTTGGTTTCTGTCAAGAAAAAGACTAAAGTAGACTCCAAGAGTAACAAATATTTCTTTGCTGGCTATAATGATCAATCTAAGTCTTGTAGACTCGTTGGCTATAAATCTTTCCATCAAAGGTAGTGGGGCACTTGTGCTTCAATGAGTGAAATTAGATTAGTGTTTGGCTTTTGACATGACTGATCTAGGCCTCCTAGACTATTGCATAGGTTTTGAATTTTGACAACCCAAACATCTCATTTTCATGGTTTAGATCAAATATTTTGGGTGTTTATCGGGGAGATTTGGGATGGTAGATTGTGCTAGCATTTTAAATTTGGAGGTTTGTGAGAAGAGTTCATGCAGATATAGAGAACAAGTTTATGCATAAATTGAAGAGGGGTTTATGGCAGATCTATAGGGAAGAGTATAAGTAGATTTGAAGAGAAGAACTTGCTGATTTGAATGTGATAGTTCATCATTCATTGAAGAGGGCATTTACAAGAAGATAGTGATCTTGTGCATAGAAGGTTGGTGCCTCAACAAGAGATTGGTGTCTCTTATTGAGCTGGTGCTCAATTGGGAGGATTGGTGTCTCTAGTGGGTTGGTGCCTACAAATTCTACAAGCGAGGATTGGTGTCTCTAGTGGATTGGTGCTCACAAATTGTAAAAGAGGGGATTGGTGTCTCCTGTAGGTTGGTGCCTATAAAGATTGTAAGAGATTTTAATATAAAGCAAAATTTTGTTGTGGTTTTCTCCCGCAAGGGTTTCCAGTTAAATATTGTGTTCTTGTTTGTGTGGATCTTGAGTGTTTTAGATATCATTGCTTTTGTGGTTGTTAGGTTTTCAAAAAGTAAAAGATTGTATTATACTGATTCACCCCTCAGCCCCCTCCTCTCCCCCTGCCACCCCCACACACACCTCCCCTCCCTCTTAGTATAATCACGTGCTCATCAAGTTTTGCATAAAAGAAGTTTAATGGCCAAGGAATGGATGATAAATACCAAATAAATACTCAACAAAATAGAAATCCACCCATGCAAGTGAAAAATTAATTACTACCAAGAAGAATGTGAAAAGGCACGATTGAAAGAATATAACTAGTTGCCAAGAATAGAAAAAGCTTGAGCCTCACAAAAACAACAACCAGATGTGATAAAATTAACAAAGGCAACTGCAATCATTTGACAACTAGATCCATTAACAAAGGCAACTGCAATCATTTGACAACTAGATCCATACCACCTAGTTGTAAAATAAAATTATTTTTAAAGTTGAATGCTATAATTGGTAGGTAAGAATAGAGTCTCAAGTTCAGCATATCTTTCTAGTCTACGATTATTTATTGCATAAAGCAATAATAATCGACTATCAAATCTGATTTTTTCAAAAGAATATTATACTTTTGGTTTGTTTTGGCTGTTGAACTTCTCAACCATAAACTTGCCTTCTTCTGCCATTGCTCCCACTCGAACCAGGAAACCCTTCTTTTGAGTTTATTTATTATTAGCTAAATAAATGTACGACTCTACTATCAGTTGTTAGGAATAGGATTGCAGTGTAATATATAATAAAATGAATACATAAATAAGATATAAAATAACACAAAACAAAGACACAGATACACGTGGTTCACCCAATATGGGCAACGTCTACGAAGAAACAACCAGTCCTTCCTTTATTCTGTCCAACAAAAGTGAAAGGGTACAACCAACAACACATCCGTTCTAATTTCCTCTTCACTCTTTCATAGTCTTCACACACAATACAATTCAATACACAACTGTAATACAATGCCCTCATAAAAATGGGTTTGTCTTCTTGGGCAAGAAAAGCCAACATAATCCCTACCGTTAGATCTATGACCTTATGATGAATGGTCCAGATTTACAATGAAAAAAAAATATTGAATGTTAAATACACTATAAATATTAACCAATAAGATCATACTCCATAAACAACAAAACCCCCCTAGCTGGTTGGAGCGATTTCATCCAGGAATCAGTAGTGAGCTGTGATGTGAATTTTTCCAGTTGATTGTTGAAGATGGATTAGTTTGATGTATTTTGATTGTTTAATGTTTTGATGTTGTTTATGAAGAGTTTTGATGAAGTGTTTAAAGGGCGATTTAAAGAGTTTCTGTTGCTGGCCGTACCATTCCTAGGGTGGGCCGTACACTTCTTTGCTGTCTGCCCTTGTAGGTATAATCTCTGAAGCTATTTGATCCTCCTTTTATGCTGTTTTGGATGCTATTATTCCCTCATTGAAGATCGTACATACCGAGGAAAGTGAAGAGTATTTATGGAGGCCGTACTAGCACTTGTTGGCCATACTATATGAAGATGACATATGAGTATGATGCCCAAGCACTCCTTTTGGGGGGCTGTTCACTGCAGGGAAGTGATGCCTAGGTTGGGAAAGGCCTATCATTTCTTGTCATGGGATTTCAGACTTATGATTGGGTTGTGATGCTTTTTGGGTGTGTTATTCTAGTTTTACAGTCATTTTAGATTTGTGCAAATTTTGATTTCCTTAGAGTAGTCTGTTATTAATCAAATCTAGTGAGTCTGGGGTGTGTGTGTTGCAGTTTTTGAGTGCCTATCCCATGATTGTTACAATTGGGAGTGAGTTTCAGAGTGTTGCATCAGTATACAAAAGTTTACATTTTGTATTGAAGCGTGTTCAGTTCTGATTTTAAGAGCAAACAACAAATTATAGAGTTATATCAAGCCTACTTCAGCCTTTATTTCACTTATCAGAGGTGTATCTTTGTTGGTACCTTTGAATACATTGTTTTCCATGATTAATCAGCTAGCAGTTATGTTGAGTTGTAATGCATTTGATATAACTTTGTAATGCCTTGGATGGTAGTACTGCCAATGGTCTCACATTTACTTTAATGTATTTACTGACCCCACTGAATAAGTGGAAGTACTGTTTTTCCCACCATTGAATAAGTGGAATTGGCTGTAACTATTGTAATTGCACTCACCATTGAATAAGTGGAAGTGCTTGTGCTTATTGTATTTGCACACTCTGTTGAATAAGTAATAAGTGTGTTTCCTTTTCAGTTCATGCATATCACACTTCTCTGAAGAAGTGAGATTGCCTGGCTTGCTGCATTTTAGTTAGTTGTGTGGTCCTATGCGCCATATGCTCTCACCTTGCCTATATCGAGAACTGGGTGATGAGAAAGTGATAAGGACATTGCATTGTATCTTATTTTCAGTTGGAAAATTTTAATTTTTTTAGGGGTGTTTATTACACTTCTCCTCTTCACTATCCTCTTACACAAGGATCTCTTCTTCAGTGCCATTCACATGATACTCTACTTCTTCCATACCTACACAAAACAATGTTAGAGAAATCATGGGATTCACCTTCTCACATCTTTTCTTCTCTTACTCATCTCAACTCTTCTCTCCTCTAGGATTTCTAACATCTTAGACACTTCTGCACATATGCTTGCCATTCTTTTCCAGCTCCTTTACTCAAAAACTCTTTCTCTCCTATCCACAAAGGAAAAATTTACAGCCCTTCACAAGGCTACACCATCCTCTTCTTGAAGACATCTCTTTACACACTCATGCAACCCATAATCACAAATACACAACTTTGAGACAAGACCCTCTTACACTCACTCACAACCAACAACTTGTTTTCCAAGTAACTTGCATATGCCCTCTACCCGACAATGATATTAGAAGATGCACACTTGAAATTCCGTCTATTTAAGTTCTACATAGTGGAGGATGTTGGCACATCTTCGACCTAACACTACCTTTGTTGGAACACTTTTACATATGATGCTCCTTCATTGACACCATTTCCTCTCACACCTAGCCCTTTGCAGTTACATGCATCTCTCTCACACCTACAACAAGTTTAGAGCCTTTCTAAACTCAACCCAACAAGCATCTAATTTTAATACCTCAACCCCTTCTCCTTAACACTCATTTCAGCAAACCTGGCTTTGATACCATTTTTATGTAGTCTAGATCAAGGGGTTTCACTAAAGGACAATCCAATCTAGCAACCTACATACACATCCCACAAGAACCCATGCACAGTGGAAGCAATTAATTTTTTAAATTAATTTCCTGCAGCTGGTTACAACATGCATACAAAATATTACTATGCTACATAAGCCACCTTATTTCTTGTAGCCTACTACTGTAATGTCCCTTACCCGGTTTGCCCTAGAATTCGCTTGTAGATTAGGTTTAGGGGTTCTTCTTTTCAAAAGGAATGTGTTTCTCTAATGAAATAACCTTGGATTGAAATCTGCATTCACCAATTTAATAACATTTCCACATACACATATAACTGTTAGTAGTAATATCTAGATATCCAAAATATAAACATAATCACAAAAGCAATCATGAAGACATATGAGTGTCATAAGTCAATCCGCCCTGAAGCCCTCATCTTAGGCACGAGAGGTTGTTCACCAAAATCCTCCTTTCCCAACGGCTTAGTATCTGCATTCTCCACTCATGGCAACACCTTAGAAGACACTCACCCTATTAGGAGAAAGGAACCATAAGGTCCTAAGTGGCCTCCAGGCCTACCACCCCTCCATGGCCACAGTGGAATCATAAGTGGGACCCCCACCCCTCCATGGCCACAACGGAATCATAAGTGGGATTTTAGGCACCACTCATCCATGGTCCACCCTCCCTAATAGAGTACAAGCATGGAGAAGACAATCTTTTAGCAATCGAATACATTTGCATTTATTTAAGATTTATTTCATGCCTATCATCAAATATATTTTCATTTATCAAGGGTTCTTTAAGTTCATCATTTCCTAGAATAATTTTCATTATGATAAGATCAAAGAAGGCATTCTATCAATAATCAGATTAGCAATATCTATTTCTTATATTCAAAATATGCTAAACATTATTGCTAAGTGAGTACATCACCCGATCTGCTGTGTCTTTCCATGTCTCCTTATTCCTTAATCGTCTTCCGTCAACCTTACTTTTGATTGATCATAGGATAAAAACATATATAAATAAATTCATTTTTATATTAAAGAATCATAATTACTTATAAGGCCCAATAATTGCTGCAAGCATCATTAATACATAATCGTATATGATATATATGTGTGCGTGTACTTATATTAATAATTATTACCCTTGCCCATAATATGTAATCCAATATCTCTGTCTTTTCTCAATCTGCTGTATTATCTAAATCTCCAGTTTCTGATTATATTTTTCTGTTTTCCTCCATGCCCCTTCTGATTTGAAGATATCTCCCTTTAATACCTACGTATGGCTAAGAGACATGGCCCTCCAATGCATCTACTTGTCAAGGGTCGTGTCTCTTGATTAAATGTTAATTAATGTCCATTAATTTATGCTCTTAAAAATTTTGTTTGACTTAAGAGAATCGATGCTTTTTTTTTGGAAATAATAAACATTACAAAATCACTGCATTTCTTCTATCGATGCTTTATAAAACAGGCCTCTTTAAAATATGTATTTGTTGGTTTTCCTAACTCCTGCTTCTTTTTATGGAATTGCTGCCTTCATTATTCTTATTTTGATTGCTGCTTTCAATATTTCTGTTTTATATATTTCTATTAATATTTGTTTCTCATTTTATTATTATATTTATAATTTAATTTATTGTTAGTATATGTATATTTCTATATTTTATTATAATTGTAATTACAATAATATCAAACTGTTAATATTTTGTTATATTTGATAAATATACTTATAATATTATTTTATGATAATTATAATTATATATATTTTGTTATTTATTTTATTTATTGATTTGTGTTTCGAAGCTTTATATTAGTGCTAAAATTTTGGGGACATGACAACTACCCCACTTTCTCATTACAACAAGGCTTTACATTACCCATTCCTCATTAAAATCCCCTAGGCAAACTGCGGGGGTCTTATTTTTTCTTGAGGTCACTGCATCTCAGCTTCCTCTTTGCATTCTTTACTAAAATAATCAGCTTGCCGTGTCTATGTTGAGTTTGAATATTGTAACTATGGTATATACACATACACACATTCCTAGAAATTCGGACCATCGTAGAAGAAGGATGATACTAGTCATCTTTATATTTGTTTTTGAGGACTACTTATATAAACAAAAAAAAATGATTCCTTTCATTGATGGTGGATAGATTACAAGGTACAATTATTTTACAAAATTAGAATTAGATTAAGGATATTATCAAATGTGAATTTGACTGTGACATATTTTCAACTCAAATTTTATACTCATGAAATCCATTACAAACTACATGATGTTGAATGGAAGTAATGCTCATACAACACTCCAAGTTGCATTAGATGTGAATATTTATTCATTTCTAAGGAAATTTGTGCTTATTTACTTCAATGATATCTTTATTTTTTAGCAAGACAAGAAGGTGCATCTTAAACATGCTTATCAAGTGTTCAGTGTTTGAAGAGGATAAAAATTCAACTAAGAGATAGATTAAGTCTGGTTTTGCTAAAATTAACACAACTTATAGAATGATTAAACATTAGAACACTTAAAACTGAGGGAATACTGATGTGTCAAGGGATATTATCAAAGTTTATAAAAAACTAAACTTGTATTGCTGCTTTAATGATTGATTTATTGAAGAAAGATTCTTCTATGTGGATTGAGGTAATTTAGCCAAGTATAAAAAAACTATTCTAGAAATGATGTTAGGTTGGTATGGTGAATGGACATATACACATATAGAGTTAAATTCACAAGAAGATCCCATGCTTGAGATACTTTTCCCTTTAATCAGAGGATGAGAAGGGCACATATCCATTAAATATGACACTTCCACTCTTGGTAGATTCTTCCTTCTTTGCAGCAATTGCTTCCGAAGATGTCCTATTTAGTAGAGAACATACATGCAACTTCTACCCTTGTCAAAGTCACCCAATAAGTGACAAGATTCAACTTCAATTGCTGAAAATAAGAGCTGAAGCATTTCTTGTTCTGTCTGTTTGTGGGAATTGGCATTTGGAGTTTACATCTGATTGCATAAATATTTCCCTCATGGTCATGTAAGGTTCATTCTAAAGTTGTAGGATGTATACACAGCTGATTGTAATAATGAAGCATGTTGTTTGAACAAGTTTTCTTAACACAACATGCTTGTAGAGCATTTTATAAGTGTTGAAGAAGTCTCACAATGCTCTTGGAAGCACAGTTTGAGCAATTGGCCCATAATTCTTGTATGATGCTTGTGGAGAGGAGGCACAAGCAAACATTTTGTAGTCTTCCCACATTTTGTTTCTCCAATGCAAAATTTTGAGTTCTCTCTCTCTCATTGATCTTGTAATGGACCCTTTTCATAGTGAGTGGCGATTGTTAGAATTGTTAATAACATGAGACACAGGATCAAACAAGGAACAAAAACACCTTCCACCTAAGACAGCTGCAAACAATAATCTGCTATATCCTCAAGTAGAAAAACTTGCAGAACGAAAAACTTGCTTGAACCTCAAGAGAGATAATACAATGAGGGAGAGTGCTTTACAAGAGAAACCCTAAATGATAAAGGGATTAGATCATGACAAGTGTCATCATCCTATATGATGCGACATAATGATCTAATGATAACTTACTCTAGTTAATAGAAAAAAAAACACTCCTAAGTTTAGCTTAAGTGCATGAAATGAATTAAACTAATAATTAATTAAAGTATAATTAGTCATTAACTAATACATGATTACTCTAACACCCCCCTTTAAGTGAAATCTTAGGGAGTAGTTGAAACCGCTAAAAAGAAAATGCATGAAAAACAAAGAATGCATGATGGGTCCTGACAAACAAGGCCTAATGAGGTACCCATGTACAAACAATCTAATCTCTCACAATTGGAGAAAAAAGAGAAAACCTCATGGGAAAAACTCTTCTTTGAAAGAGAGAGGCGAATGAAGGATTAAGAAGCCTCCAAAACAATGTCCCAAAAAGAATAGGATAATGAAAAACATCGTTGAAGCACAAAGAAGCCATATACAACTGTCGAATGATGATTGATATAGTGCTGAAATGAAGAACCTCCTTTGAAACATATAATGATCAGGATCAAGAAGACAAGAATCTACATGAGTGCCCCTATCGACACTACTTGAATTAGATGGAAAACATCTGGAAGTCGAAGATACAAATGGCACATGAATCTGCATGAGTGACCCCAACGACACTGCTCAACCAAGTAAGACATGTAATGTCCCCCTCGTGAGTTAGCTAGTTGCAGAATATTAGCCTATACATTGGGGTCCTGCAGGCTAATCGGATGAGTTAGGGAACCCGCAGTTCTTGAAGTAGCAGAGTTCGACATCATCTCATTTCAGTTGGGGTGATATTCCCAAGGTGTTTTCGACAAGTCAGGTGGAAGAAATGTAATAAATGCCTAAGTTATTATTAAATAATAAGTTCACTTAAGTATTTATTCACATATTTAAAGTGACTTATTTGGTGAGTAAGTAGAAGCAAATATTTCAAAAAGACAGTTATTGGGAGACGCATCTACCCCCCTTGGAGACCCGTCTTGGAGACGAAAATGCGTCTCCGATATCAAAGACGTCTCTGGAGACGACTCCTGCCGCCTGGAGACTTCCGCCGGAGTTTCCCAAGTACCCTGCCGTCTCCCATTGCAAAAAATGACGTCTCCCGCAAAAAAAACCTAAAAACTTTATAACATTTGAAACTTTCAAAATTAAAGCATAATGTATAGTGTTTATTTGACGCGACTAAGACTCCCGACCATGGTTTAGGCGATAACATTGCTTATTGCTGCTTGCGTTGACATCTGAGGAAGGCCACGCTAGAGTTCTAGCCGTCGCCGCTAGGTAAGATGGCCTTAGCGATTTACCCCCAATTCTACTACTAGTAGAGGAACCTGAGTTAGAGAGTGATGAGTATTTGGAGAGCATCATAGCTGAGGACCTTCACATGGATGATCATGATTTGGTGTAGATGATAGATTTCTGATTTTTGTTTTTTGTTTGTGTATGAGCCTATCAAAATATCAATATTTCTGAATTTCAATATGTAATCGAATATTAAATATCAAATATGCAAATGTCAAATCAAAATGTGAACTATGATTATGAAATATGAAGTATGAACTCTTTGACTCTTTGATGCAATGACATTTGTGTATTTAAAGTTAATGTTCATTGTTAAACTTTACTATTGCTCTTGTTTTGAAAGTTCAATTTTATCATATTTTCTATAAATTATTAAATTTTTTATATTTTTAATTTTTATTTATATTAAAAAAAATGGCGTCTCCAAGTACCCCCTTCTCCTATTTTCAAAAAAAAGTCATACCGGTACCGGTACCGGTACCAGTCTCGCGACAACTATGCAAAAAGATTATTTTAATGTTCTTTTGAGAATAATAATGGGAGACATAAGGAATGAATTAAATATTATTTTTTTCGATGTGTTGGAGTTTGGGGGAGAATAAAATTAATAATTTTGAGTTCATTTTGGATACGGGGAAAAATATATATATATTTGGGAATTGTGTAGAGGGAAACTTCAAGAACTTCTTGAGGACGAAAACCCTCAAGGAGAATATTGGCTACGGTGGTGAGAGATCCGCCTTGGTTGATGGTTGACCGATTTAATCAGAATCGGTGTTGGTGTTTAATGATTTAATTATAGGTTTGAACAAGGGGTTTATGTAGAAATCTTTTGGTAAATGTTTTTTTAGCAAGAAAATTGTAGGAAGATTGAAGATTAATATTTCAAGAAAGTGTGGGAAGCACATTTAAATATTGCAAATAAGTATCAGGTTGGGGTTAAATGAGAGAATTTACAGTCAAGGGGTTAACTTAATTATTTCCTAGCCGTACCACAAGAAACTAATGATTGATCAGGGATTAATTACACAAGTTTTGATTCAGTTGTTTAACACAACTATTGGGAGGGGTGTTCATTACAACCACCATCCTCCAGTTTAAATATTGTGACCCTTTTGCAAAATTGCGACTCTTATTTGGTAGCGTCTAACACCTATGGCACCATAAGGATTATGTGGGGAAGATTCTAGAGGGTGACGTGGCAGGCTAGAGAAGCCAGATAACTCCAACACAAGTAAAAACAAGGAAGCATGGTTTTGTTTTGTCAGTCGATGCTCTTATAATCTGGACTAACTTAATTGGTGATTGCTGCATTCATATACACTGGGTGTGATCAATTATTGCTAGACATGGCTTCTAATTGCAGCTTTCTTGTTGGGTGTGACTTTATTAATGATGGAAGAGATTCCACGCTAGTTCTGACTTGTTAATCCATTTCTTGTTGAGAGAGTGTATGCTCTTGTTAAGGCATTTTCTTGGTAATATACGTATATGTTGGGCATAGTCTCCTTTCATGGGAGTTGGCTACAAGTCAAAACACACAGATAAATACATTGACCGAACAATACATTTCTGATTGTTGAAAGCACATGATCAGAGATAATTGCTTGTATCAAACATAGTTTATTTTTGGGTGTGGACAACTACAGTATGGATTAAGAGTAATTCTAGTTTCCTTTGTATACATATATGCGTTGCTGGGAACAAATCAAATGGGTGTAAGGAAAGGGAACATGACAATTTAATTAACTGGGTGGCAACAACAACTTCTAACTAGACAACACTTAGTTGAGTGAAAATGAGCTACTAGGCGTGATCAATAGGGTGGAACACTAGCGCCTCATTTGCCAACCTAGAGGTTAGATTTGTATGAGTCCTTTAAGTTCGCTGAAATTCTCTCAGTTGAATTTTAGTAATTAGCTCTTTCTTGAGTTTAGTAGATAGCATGCAAATTATTTGTTACAAATTCTCATTGAATGTATAATTGGCAAACACCATATATCTAAGAGTAAACTATTATACAAACAAATACACTAATACCTGTGAAGTATGGAAACTTTGAATGAAACATCTAGTCCTATGCACTCATGAAATTCTGGAATTTTTGTATACAAGTAAACTGTTTGACTAAAATATAGTGGACAATGTGCAAAAAACATGGGTAGTTTGGTAAGGAACTTTATAAGATGCAAGTCGATACAGGTACCAATAGTATGAAGAACATTGATCAAGTGAAAATAGAAGTTTCTCCTCCAAAAACATGAAGCAAGAATGTCCATATGGTAAATGCTCCATCTCACCAAAATGCATGGGTAACCAGTTGCTGCATCCGCCTAGTATATAGGAACAAGAACTAGATACATAGATCACTCAAAAAAACGAAATCAAGGAAGCACTAGCACCGATAGTAGAAACCCTCCCATAATGCGGAAAGTGAGAGCCAAGCAGGTCCAATGAAACTGTGTGTCACCAAGAAGTGCATGAAAGAGAACCAAGAACATCCAAACGTGCACATGAAAGCACCTGCAATTGAAAAAGGGTGTGCAAACAAGGCACACACGCTTGAGGCAAGAATCATCGGGATTTGATGTTGTTGTGGAAGGAACACTCACTCGACAAAGGTGTGATGGAAAAACACAAGGCCTACACAACCGCCCATGGCACTTTCTAGGAAAGATGAGAAAGATGAAGCCTTATTGTGTGCCATTTCAATATTACAAGCAGGTTGGGTGGTAGAAGCCAAAGCAAAATGGTAGAATGATGTTGCTACAATAATCTCATTCAACAGTGAAAGAGTGATCTTAGTAGTTCAGATAATTTTTGTTGGAAGGGAGATACTTTGTGGTATAAAGAGCGATTGTATATGCAAGAATTCCACTCTTAAACACAAGATTCTCAAAGAAGTTCACTAGTCTCCAGTTGGTGGTCATTTAGGATTTTTGAAGACATATCATCGAGTCGAGCAAGATTTTTTTTGGGAAGGGCTAAAAGGTGATGTTCAAAAATTTGTGGCTGAATGTTTGGTTTGTCAAAGAAATAAAAGGGAGACAATTAAGACATCGGGTCTCTTGTAGCCGTTAGTTATTCCTAGCCAACATTGAGAAGAGGTATCCATGGACTTCATATTAGGGCTTCTGAAATCTTAAGGTCATAATGTCATCATGGCAGTAGTATATCGCTTCACCAAATACGCACATTTCATTGCATTATCACATCCTTTATGGCAAGTACAGTGGCAAAAATTTTATGGAGAATATACAAAATCTACATGGTACACCTAAGGTTATCGTCAGTGATCGTGATCCTATCTTTATTAGTCACTCTTGGAAAGATTTATTCTCGTGTTTGGGTACTCAATTGGCTCATAGTTTTTCATACCACCCTCAATCTAATGGGAAAACTGAGGTTGATAATAAGTGTTTAGAAGGATATCTATGTTGTTTCACTTCAGATAAATAGTCTCAATGGGTAGATTGGCTAGCACTAGCAGAATGGTGGTATAACACTTCCTTTCATAGGTCATAAAAAATGTCTCCATTTGTGGCACTATATGGATATCAGCCCCCTTCCATCACATCATCATTGAAGGTGTCACCAAGAGTTCAAGTAGTGGAGGACCACTTGCTTCATCAACAATAGGTACTCTTGGGACTCGAGGAGAAGTTTTGAAGTAGCAAGCAGACCAACACCATAGTGAAAGAAGTTTTGAAGTTGGGGATTGGGTCTTTTTGAGATTGTAGCCTTAAAAGCAAATTTCATTGAAGCAACAAAAATGAACAATAAGTTGCTCCAAAATATTATGGCCCATACTAAATCATGCTAAAGATAGGTAGTGTCACCTACAAGATGGAGTTGCCACCAACAAAGATACATCCGGTTTTTCATTTTTCTTGTTTGAAGAAGGTAATTGGGCATAATATCCATACTTAGACATGAAGAGGGGGGCATGCTACACCCTTAATATTAATGTACATAGGTTTATGAACAGTCGGCTTGTGGCTATCTTAACTCTTAATTAAGTCATATTATCATTATTACATTGTTATTTAATTATTTAGGTCAGCCTAAGGCTTATATAGGGCTATCTAAGTCGACCCGTGTGATATCGTAGGCATAAATAAGGTATATATAGGAGGTAGTGAGTCTTATTCATCATTATATTGCAAATTGTGTTCTCATTGGAGATATTTGGTGGTTTGCCCCTTTGAAGTGGCTTGTTATTCTTAGTTATTATCATGTATTTCCAACATATTTCCTATCGTATTCTTCTAGTGTGTAAGCTATTTTATTACAAATATGCTCCTCATAGAGTTGTAATATAAAAGCCTTGTCACAAATTGATTGCCTCATTTCATCAAGCATGCTGTCAAAAGGTTCATAAATCTCTATAAGGCTAGGAGACTATGTATCGACATACATGATTACCCTCACAACATGTGATATGATAGAATAAATATATCTACATTTGACATTTAAAGGATTATGAGACATTAACATTATTCAAAGCTTTAAATAAAAAATAAATAAAATATTAAAAACAAAGTAGAAAGTAGAATACTAGAAACATATTTAATAAAATAAAAATTTCTTACTTGATATTGGACCACCAAGTGTCATCAATAACCCTCACTCTCGCCTTCCCTTCTACTATCTTTGTTTGAGCCCACTTTTTCCACTCTTCACAATCCAACATGGATTGTAGGGCATCCTACACCTCTAGCAAATTGAAATAGATATTGTATCTAGTCTCAACTAGTTTGTGGAATTCTTTCTTTTAATAATATCGGAATAATGCAAGTGAAGTGTGATGGTTACATAACCATTTGTATGTCTCTAGCCTTGGCCACTGTTGTTTTCACCCAATCTATTTTGCCAATATCTTTCAAAGCACTATTCAAAGCATGTACACGACACAGAGTCCAAAAAATATGTTTGTAAGTGCTCTCAACCATCAAAGCAGCTAACTTACAAATACAAGTTGAATCTTTTACAACTTGCACAATATTAAAAGGCCTAACCTCCTCAATGGCCTCGTTCAAAAGGCCAAACTAATAATCAACATCCTTAGGTTTCCCAAAGAAATCAATATCTCTAAGTATGTATGAACCAATAGGAAATGTAACAATAATATTAATGAGTGGCTAATGTTGAATATCAATCCAACCATCCATGACAATGGAACTGTTAATTTTAGGATAAAAAATGTAAGCAATTAATAATGCAACACATAAGACAAATGAACACATCAATTTACCCTGGGAAAACCTTCCTTCTCGAGGGAGAATAACCCAGCCAAAATATATCTCTTATATTTTTAATGAAGAGAGCAGAAATCTGCTTACAACTGGGCCAAACTCTAGGTCGATCTGATATAATGAAACACAACACCTCTCCCAGATGCGAATACACAATTTCTATGAATTCTCCTTGATATTGATCTGCTCTAAGCAAATGATTATTTGCTGTAGATATGCGAACTCCTTGAAGTGCGAATTGATTTGAGAACGAATTAATTGATTATCAAATGGATGATCATCACCTTCTATATATACAATGCAAGGTGACTCTTCACAAGCAAGGCGACTCTTCACTTGGTCGGCCTCTTAAAGAAAATAAAATATTAATTATAATAAGGCCAACTAGCCTTAACAATTATTTGTTTAATATTTAATATTCTCGAATTAGAGAGAAAGATATCTCCCGCCGCTATTACATCAACAGGAACAGCCACTCCTAATCCAAGCTTGTCATCTCCTTCATCAATATGTTAACATTTGAATATTGTTTGTTAAGACGGGAGGTACACAATCATCTTTTCCAAGGGGAACATAAGAGGGCCCAACTGCCATTGCATCTCTCAACATACCTTTTGAAATAAAGAGAGCTTGCCAAACGAAATGGGATGGCATGGGCATAAGAAAAATGGCAACTTAATCAACAAATTGCTCATGTTTTTACAAATTTAGTAACCTTACCAACGTACTTTTATCACCTTTGGTAGAAGTGGCCTTCCTCTTGCCTCTATCACAATCCACTCCACCTGATATATTGGAATGCTCATCAATTGATTGCAATCATCTAGATCAATGTTTCTTAGTAGTTTTGGTATCTTTTTCCTTATTGTGGTGAGCCCAATTGGCTCTCTCTCAAACCCTTGTGTTAAATTGCTTATCTTTTGTGTTTTAAGTTTTTTTAGAGAATATTTTAGAGAGAAATAGAAGGGGCGGTAGCATATAAAAGCTCATAAAACAAGAATCTGAGCTAATATTGATCAAGTGTAAATGCGGAGAGTAATAAATAACCCTAACAATAAGATTGCAAGCAATAAACGTACCCATAAGCCTCCAGATTATTTAATTAAGAAATTATCCAAGCTTGCGAATCAGAAATGGTGAAACTGGCAAAATAAGACGTTGGAGCTACAAAACCTGACTTCTCCCCAACAAAAACTGGATGCAAGCAATCTTGAAGGGTGGACATCAACAAAGGGGCACAAAAGAATGCAAGAGAGGAGGCGATTTAGCAAGAAGCTTCACACGCCTAACCTCCTGGTGGCACGTTTCCCAAGGCTGAAATGTACGGCTAAGCAAGAAACTGCTAATGAACACTGCAAACTGTAGAGGAACCTGAAGGAGACATCTCTGATGAAGAAGCCCTCTTCCTTATTGTAAATTGAAAGAACCTGTATGGAAAACCCTGTTTGAAACACTGTAGAACTCCTGAAGTGAAGCTCCCATGGATGCAATCATTCAACTGATCTTTCACAGCCTCACAATCACCAATCTGTGAAGAATTGTCGCTCTCCAGAGATGAAATTCCTTGAAACCCTTGTCTTAGAGAAATCACGTTTTTAGCCAAAGCCAGAGAAAAATGTCAAATAATCAATAATAGAGTTCAAATTTTCCTTTGGCTGCCTTATATGCTCAAAAAGGCACACATTCCCAAAAGTGACGCCATCCTCATTTTAAAATACATTATAAAATGTATTTTAAACTTTCAATAGTTTAATAGTTAAATATTGGGCGCCCTTTTCAATAAAGTGTTTTAATTTTTCACTTAAATAAATTTAAGTGATACTTTATTATAAAATCAAGTTGATTTTATAATATTCCATTAAATAAAGTAAAACACTTTAATACACTGGAAAATTAATATCTCCCTCATAACTCAACATATCGACGTGCTGTCAGATGCTGTCAATCACTGCACTGCCAAGGCCTGCTCTAAGCCAAACACTAAACCCAAGGAATGGAAACGACAAAACCCACCAGATAAGGCCACTGACCCTCTAACCCAATCCTGTTAGCCTACAAGGGTCCACGAGATAGGCTAACTCCATTGCTCCTGAGACTGACTAGAGCGGGGACATCACAGTCCGCCCTTCTCGAATTTGCTTGTCCATAAGCAAACTCAAAGCTGGATGTTGTAGAATACTGTCACCCTCCCAAGTAGCGTCCTCTGCTGGTAAATCTTTCCACTTCACCAAATATTCCCTGATAACCCGCCTCTGAAGATGACGCTCTCTAGACTCTAGAATGGCCTCAGGTATCAAAATCAACTTCCCCTCATCATCCAGGGGTGGTAAATCTGTAGAAGGAATCACCTGTTGTCCTAACGCCTTCTTGAGGCGCGACACATTGAACACATTGTGAACCTTACTGTTCACTGGTAGATGCAACTCATAAGCCACTTCACCGACACGTCTGACAACTTTGAAAGGTCCATAGTATCGTGGCTTGAGTTTCTCAGCGCCCTTCTTACGAAGGGTGGACTGCCTATAAGGTTGTAGCATCAAATACACCAAATCATCAATCTCGAAAGATCGCTCCACTCGCCGTTGATCAGCATATTGCTTTTGCTGATTTTGAGCCTTCTGAATGTTCTCTCTGAGTGCTCTCATAATGTCCTGGTTCTCCTCTAATAGATCCCCAACACTAGGTACTCTGCTGTCACTCAGCAACAAGTCTAGAAAACTCGGAGCATCATATCCATATAACGCTCGGTATGGTGTCATCTGAATACTCATGTGATGAGTGGTATTGTAGCAATACTCACAAAGGTATAACCACTTCATCCATGCCTTCTGCTGTCCTGAACTGTAATTCCTCAAGTATACCTCCACCCATTTGTTGACTATCTGAGATATGCCGGCCAATTTTTTCATTTTGTTACACAGCTAAATTCACCCATTAGCATTAGTGCAAACATAAACTAGCTGAATGTAACCCTCTCCTCTGATCAACCCAGATCCCAATGTGGGCAAGGTTGAGAGCATACACGAAAGGGGATCGTTAGCAAAACAAAAGCTTGCTGAAAGTAACTGAAAGAAGAGCAATCACTCAACCACTTGTTCAGCGGGAGGACTGAAATGAAATTAAAGTGCAACTTGACCACTTATTCAGCGGGAGCATTTTGATGGCTTAGCCGATTAGCAGATGATGTGAATGCATTACAATCAAAGTAAATAGGCGGCAAGCCGACCTCTTCCACTTGTTTAGTGGGAATGCAGTGATTAATCTTAAACTATAGACTGAAAGAGTGCCAGTCTCTTCCACAATCGTGGGAAATAGCTTGTAACTGAGAATGCTGGCAGTACTACTGCTCAGCTTACAATTTGATAGAACTTCATGTCATTCAGGCAAGTATAGAATGCTGCAATAAAAATAGGAGACTTCCCTATTCCTATCTTGACCTCACAAACTCAATCCCCACTCACAAACACCATTTTTATCAATCTGATTATGACAGACCTGCACTGAAATTGCAGGACCAGCAACACAAAAATTCACTTATTTAATGATAACTCACTCAAATCTCACTCAAAACCCATGAAACCAAATGCAAACATTGCTCACACTGGAAGCGCCCAAGGAGAAACCAAGAAACTAACCCCAAAGCCACATATTTAATTTGCACGGAAATCAATGCATCTCCAGAAATGTACGGCCCAAGAGAAGGGGTGATTTTGCATAATAAAATCAAACACTTGGAATTAAAATGTAAGATTTGGTGGAAGGGGTCGCCTCAACCAACCAAGAACATTCCATCATTACCCATAAGCCCAATAAAATCACACAAACATATGAGCATAAATCTAGATCAGCCACAAGGAAACAACAGCTGCAAAAAGGACTGAAAATACAATAACTCAATTGAAAAATGCAGAATAACACACTATAAAACTAATCCCAACTAGTTGCTATCTTTCAAGCAAGAAGTTAAGCCTGGCTAGGAGGTATGCATCCCTCAAAGCAATCCTGATACCATTCCGGCAGCATAACAATACTGTAAAACATAAGATGCTGAATGAAGATCCAAAGCTCCTTTTTATAACTTTGCCAAACACCTCTAGAACCTTCTAGAAGGTGCGCTCCACTCAAGAGTTGCCCTAATTCCTTGTTTGACCATTGACTCTCAAGATGGCGTCCCTTTTTCCAATGTAAATCCCACGTTTTTAACTGATTACCAACTTTCTCATGTTGGCGTACCTTTTCCCCAAGTTAACATCAAAAAACAAGATACATATTTCACTTAAATCTTTTGATGAGGCGCCTACCCATAAAAATCCCCTTTTTAAAATTGACTTAAGTTGTAAGGCTAGACCAAGGAGGTTATAATTAAAATAAAACATTATTTTAATTAAAACAACTTATCTCTCCTGAAACTGCATCCAGGCGCTAAGTCTGATACTGCAAACCGAACCAACTAATGAGGCAAGCCAAAAGCACTGAAGCCAACAGGACCACTACTAGAAGTAGAATTTACTAAAAATAGTAAATCTCGGAAGTAACTCGGATCATCATGCCAGATATACCGTCACGAAGCTCTCTAAAAACCCAAAAAGGAGTTGCCAACCAAATACCGAGATTCCAGAAGCACACTCCAACAAACACTGAAACATCCTCCTAGAAGATAGGGAACCCTAATTATTGCTTCCGAGTAGTCTACGGGTCACCAGGATAGACTAACGGCTAACTATCAAATCACTGCTAAGAAGGGGTCATTACAGTCCACCCTTCCCAAAGTTGCTTGTCCACAAACAACTGTAAAGCAGGATGCTGCAAGATCTCCTCATTCTCCCAAGTGGCATCCTCTAAATGCAAATCCTTCCATTTCACCAAATATTCTGTGATTGTCCGTCTCCTCAAAGAACGTTCCTTGGAATCGATTATTCTTTCGGGAACTAGCACCAACAACCCTTCCTCATCCAAGGGAGGAAGATCGGATGAAACAACAATATTATGTCCCAACGCCTTTTTGAGGCGAGACACGTGGAAAACATTATGTACTTTACTGCTAGGCGGTAACTCCAGCTCATAGGCCACTGTGCCCACCCTTCTGATAACTCTGAAAGGCCCATAGAAACGGGGTTTTAGCTTTTCAGCTCCACTCTTCTTGAGAGTAGATTGTCTGTAAGGCTGAAGGCGAAGGTAAACCATGTCTCCTACTTCGAAGGAGCGCTCAATCCGCCGCTGATCAGCGTACAACTTCTATTGATTCTGTGCCATCTGAATGTTATTTTTCAAGGATTTCAAAATATCTTGACTTTGCTGTAGCATATCTTTGGCTTGAGGTGCCTTACTATCCCCAAACACCAAGTCAGCAAAGCTGGTAGCCTCATAACCATAGAGGGCTTTGAATGGAGACATCCTAATGGACATGTGATAGGATGAATTATAGCAGTATTCCCCCAAGTGAAGCCATCTGACCCAAGCCTTCTGCTGTTCTGAAACATAATTCCTGAGGTACCCCTCTAACCATTTGTTCACAATTTCTGTCTGACCATCGGTTTGGGGGTGATAATTGGTGCTTGGAGTAAGCACTGTACCACTCATCCGAAAAATTTCCTACCAAAAGGTGCTTAGGAACTTGCTGTCCTTGTCACTCACAATGTTTTTAGGCAAGCCATGCAACCGAAACACCTCATGAAAGAACAACTCGGCTACTTGAGTTGTTGTAAATGAACTGGTAATGGCAAAGAAATGAGAAAACTTCGTTAGTCTGTCTACTACCACAAAGATGCAATCCTTCCCTTGTGTCTTAGGCAACCTCGTGATGAAGTCCATAGAGATGCTTTCCCATTTTTGATTGGGAATGGGTAGGGGCTGCAACAGTCCAGCGGGGTATGTGTGCTCATTTTTGTTCATTTGGCAAGTGTGGCATTCCTTGATGTAACTCAACACCTCATTTTTCAACTCCTTCCATGTGAATCTTTCACGGATCTGCCGGTAAGTCTTAAAGTAACCTTGGTGATCAGCAAGTGGAATGTCATGGAAAGTTTGTGAAACCTTCTTTTTGAGCTTAGAATTGGACACCAAAAAGATCCTATCCTTGTGAAAGAGACAATCCGGGGACCTCCATTTGACATTCCTCTTAGCACTACTTTCTTTCCATCGGATTGAAACTTAAGCTCCATGGTTTGCAAGTTTAGGGAGATCTCTCCAAGAGATCGCAGCCATTGAATGCCAAGAACGGCATCAGTATCCCCAATGTTAACAACATAGAAGTCGTCTTTGACTTCATGGGTACCTAACTGTAAGGACATGTTAGTAACCTTGTGAGTGCAAGCGATGTCGAACCCATCCGCAACCATCACTTTGAAACCTTCAAACTCTTTTGTCTTGAGGTTCTTCTTTGCAATCAATCCTTCATCAATGAAGTTGTGTGTTGCTCCAGTATCAATTAGGGCAATCACTCGATGCTTCCCAATCAAGCCACGAAGCTTGAAGGACTCATTCTTTTGGAAACTTGAGAGCTGGGCAAAGGTGCCCTCACCTCCTTGTTCTTCTTCCACCTCTTCTAGCTCTCGTTCCTCATCACTTTCAACAATTTTTGATTGCTGCTCTAAGTGATCAGATTCTGATCCATAATCAGAGTAGGCCTCCATATGGTTTGAACGGCCTCTTCCATAGCATTTGCGCCCTTTTGACCAAGGCTCCTTACATGTGTAACACTTTCCTTCTTTTCTAAGCTTGTCTCGGGCATCATCGTCCAACCTAGGAGGAAACTTCTTGTGTTGATTTGAGGAGTGCCTTTTATCTTGTCTAGGAGGGAAAGGCTTGGACGGGAACTTGGGTCTTGGTGCAGACAGCTCCATGTTTCTAGCCTTCTTGATGGACTCTTCAAGGCTTGGTGGGTCAAAAGCTTTTACCCATCCCTTCAATGGTTCCATCAGTCCTTCAGAAAATAGCACCACTAATCTTCTTTCAGTGATGTTGGGCACCATCACAGAAAGTCTCTGGAAGTCTCCAATATATGATTCCAACGAACCATGTTGTCTTAATTGAGCAAGCTCCCTGAATTTCACCTCGAGATCCTTAGTGTCGAATCTGTCAATCAACTTGTTGGTGAATTCTTCATGTGTTCTGATCAGGTTGTGGCCAAGGGTGACCAAACCATGATACCACCACTCATGGGCAACACCTTCTTAGTGTAGGGTGGCAAATTTAATTGCGTCCTCTTCTGCCATAGGTCTCAAGGATAAGTAATTATCCAGTTTCTGCACCCATGCTCTAGCTGTGCATGCATCACTTCCATCGAAATGAGCCAAGGACACCTTTCCAAGAGCTTGTTGGTAATCCATTCTAGGACCCATAGGAGCTCTGTATTCATTCCTTCCACCATTCTTTCGGTTCCTTTGATTCATGAACTGGTCAAACGACCACTGCTCCCTAAGATCAGGAGGGAAAGAGGCATACTCCAAGTAGGCCTGTCTGGCGTCATCTGCAAAGTTTGTTGCAGCCTCAACTTGGGTTTCTTCTCTTTGAGTAAATGTGGGGAAAAGAGGCCTAGAGGCTGATCCTCTAGATGTGGCTTCATGCTGACCAATGGTTCTGTCTCTCCCACTGCCATTGTTTCCATTAACTCCACTATTTTCACCGTTGGAGTTGTTTCAAGTATGGGGGGAATTGTTTGCAGCCCGCTGATCCATTTTTGCAAGTAAGCGGCCCAGCATGTCAATCATCCCGTCGAACTTCTCCATTCTGTCGTCTCTATCATCCGTGGGCTGTTTGTTACTATCTGCCATCTCTGCAACTGCTTTACCTCTGTCAACTGTTTGCCCTGTTTCTCTGAGTGCCTCAGAAAAAGTGTCTTCCTCTGGTGTACACGGAAACTGATATGGCAGATTTCCCGCCTGACTTCTGGTGTAGTATCGGTGGGCTCTGTCACTCATCGGAAACTGAACTCACTAGACCACAGATTGGCAGAATCATAGCTCTGATACCACTGAGATATGCCGACCAATTTTTTCATTTTGTTTCACAGCTAAATTCACCCATTAGCATTAGTGCAAACATAAACCAGCTGAATGTAACCCTCTCCTCTGATCAGCCCAGATCCCAATGCGGGCAAGGTTGAGAGCATACACGAAAGGGGATCGTTAGCAAAACAAAAACTTGCCGAAAGTAACTGAAAGAAGAGCAATCACTCAACCACTTGTTCAGCGGGAGGATTGAAATGAAATTACAGTACTAAAATGGAAGTGCAACTCGACCACTTATTCAGCGGGAGCATTTTGACAGCTTAGCCGATCAACAGATGATGTGAATGCATTACAATCAAAGTAAATAGGCGGCAAGCCGACCTCTTCCACTTGTTCAGTGGGAATGCAGTGATTAATCTTAAACTATAGACTGAAAGAGTGCCAGTCTCTTCCACAATCGTGGGAAATAGCTTGTAACTGAGAATGCTGGCAGTACTATTGCTCAGCTTACAATTTGATAGAACTTCATGTCATTCAGGCAAGTATAGAATGCTGCAATAAAAATAGGAGACTTCCCTATTCCTATCTTGACCTCACAAACTCAATCCCCACTCACAAACACCATTTTTATTAATCTGATTATGATAGACCTGCATTGAAATTGCAGGACCAGCAACACAAAAATTCACTTATTTAATGATAACTCACTCAAATCTCACTCAAAACCCATGAAACCAAATGCAAACATTGCTCACACTGGAGGCGCCTAAGGAGAAACCAAGAAACTAACCCCAAAGCCACATATTTAATTTGCACGGAAATCAATGCATCTCCAGAAATGTATGGCCCAAGAGAAGGGGCGATTTTGCATAATAAAATCAAACACTTGAAATTAAAATGTAAGATTTGGTGGAAGGGGTCGCCTCAACCAACCAAGAACATTCCATCATTACCCATAAGCCCAATAAAATCACACAAACATATGAGCATAAATCTAGATCAGCCACAGGGAAACAGCAGCTGCAAAAAGGACTGAAAATACAATAACTCAATTGCAAAATGCAGAATAACACACTATGAAACTAATCCCAACTAGTTGCTGTCTTTCAAGCAAGAAGTTAAGCCTGGCTAGGAGGTATGCATCCCTTGAAGCAATCCTGATACAATTCCGGTAGCATAACAATACTGTAAAACATAAGATGCTGAATGAAGATCCAAAGCCTCCTTTTTATAACTTTGCCAAGCACCTCTAGAACCTTCCAGAAGGTGCACTCCACTCAAGAGTTGCCCTAATTCCTTGTTTGACCATTGACTCTCAAGATGGCGTCCCTTTTTCCAATGTAAATCCCACGCTTTTAACTTATTACCAACTTCCTCATGTTAGCGTACCTTTTCCCCAAGTTAACATCAAAAAACAAGATACATATTTCACTTAAATCTTTTGATGAGGCACCTACCCATAAAAATCCCCTTTTTAAAATTGACTTAAGTTGTAAGGCTAGACCAAGGGGGTTATAATTAAAATAAAACATTATTTTAATTAAAACAACTTATCTCTCCAGAAACTGCATCCAGGCGCTAAGTTTGATACTGCAAACCGAACCAACTGATGAGGCAAGCCAAAAGCACTGAAGCCAACAGGACCACTGCCAAAAATAGAATTTACTAATAATAGTAAATCCCGGAAGTAACTCGAATCATCATGCCAGATATACCGTCGCGAAGCTCTCTGAAATCCCAGAAAAAAGCTGCCAACCAAACACCAAGATTCCAGAAGCACACTCCAACAAACACTGAAACATCCTCCTAGAAGATAGGGAACCCTAATTACTGCTTCCGAGTAGTCTATGGGTCACCAAGATAGACTAACGGCCAACTGTCAGATCACTGCTGAGATGGGGACATTACACTATCTCAGTCTGCCCATCTGTCTGTGGGTGGTAGCTGGTGCTCGGAGTGAGTTCTGTCTCGCAAAGTTTGAATAACTCCTGCCAGAAGTTACTCGAAAACTTGCTTTCTCTGTCACTAACTATGCTCCGAGGCAAACCGTGCAATCTGAATACCTTTCGGAAAAACAAGTTCGCCACCTGTGTAGCCGTTTGAGTAGTAGTGATTGGGAAGAAATGAGCATACTTCATCAATCTATCTACTACCACAAAAATACTGTCCTTCCCTTGAGCTTTCAGCAAGCCCATAATGAAGTCCGTTGACAAGCATTCTCACTTCCTCTCAGGAATAGGAAGCGGCTGTAGTAATCCTGCAGGGTATGTATGTTCTTGCTTGTTCTGTTGACAAACAAGGCACTCGCTGACGTACTGAAGAACAAATGACTTGAGACCTTTCCAAGAGAATCTCTACTGTATTTGCTTGTAGGTCTTAAAGTATCCAGGATGTCGTGCCATAGGTGAATCGTGAAATGATCTCAATACCTTGCCCTTCGTCTCAGAACCTGGGACTAGAAATATCCTCCCTCTGTAAATGATAAGATCATCTACTAGTGAATATCTGCCATCCTGTACTGTCCCATCCACTATGCTAGAAGCCCACGGGTTCTTAGCATACTCTACCACTATCAAGTGTCTCCAATCCTCAACAATCTCTGTAATGGAACTTAAGTGTGGACGGGGAGATAATGCGTCAGCAACCACATTCTATGTACCCTTGACATAGGAGATGTCAAAATCATAGGACTGAAGCTTACTGACCCATTTCTATTGTCTTTCATTCAAATCTCGCTGTCCTAGGAAATGTTTCAAACTATTGTGATCGGTTTTAACACAGAATTTACTACCAACCAAATATTGTCTAAACTTGGCCATGGCATGCATGATGGCCAACATCTCCTTATCGTAGATGCTGAAACTCCTCTCAGGACCTCTCAGCTTCCTGCTCTCGAAAGCTATAGGGTGTCGATCCTGCATAATGACTGCACCAAGACCCTCACCACTGGCATCACAGTGTAGCTCAAACGGCTTGGTGAAATCTGGCAATGCTAGTACTGGACATGTAGTCATGAGAAGTTTAAACTTCTCAAAGGACACCTGTGCTAAAGGTGTCCACATAAAGGCTCCGTTCCTTGTCAAATCTGTTAGTGGCGCAGCATGTCACGAGAATCCACTAACGAACCGACGGTAGAAGGCGCATAATCCTACAAACCCCTTGAGCTATGTCAACGTCTCAGGTATAGGCCAATCAACGATAGCACAAACTTTTTCTGGATCCATACTAACTCCCTCTCTGCTGATGACATGACCCAGATACAAAAATTCTGCCAAGCCCAAAGCACACTTGGACTCCTTGGCATACAAGGACTCCTTGTCAAGTATACTCAATACTGCATCCAGGTGGGCTATGTGTTCCTCCCAAGACTTGCTGTAAACCAGTATGTCGTCGAAGAACACTAACACAAATTTCCTCAAGTGAGGATGGAAAACTCTGTTCATCGTGGACTGAAAAGTGGCTGGAGTGTTGGTTAAACTGAATGGCATAACCAAGAAGTTATAATGTCCACAGTGACATCTGAAAGCAGTTTTCTCAATATCCTCCTCTCGGACTCTAATCTGATGGTACCTTGTCCTCAAATCAATCTTCGAGAAATAGCAAGCTCCATGTAGCTCATCTATTAACTCATCAATCCGTGGTATAGGATACCTGTTTTTGATCGTCTTCCTGTTCAGCATCCTGTAGTCGATACACATCCTGAGTGTACCATCCTTTTTCTTCACCAAAACAACTGATGAAGCAAAGGGAGACTTACTTGCCCTGATGTGTCCCATGGCTAAAAGTTCTTTGATAGTATTTTCAATTTCATCTTTTAAATGCTTGGGGTGCCGGTAAGGAGTGATCATGATAGGTTTTGTGCCCTCATCCAACTCTATAATATGTTCAATACCTCTATCAAGAGGTCTACCTGGTGGTATAGCACTAAAAACCTTCGCATGCTTGACTCGGAGTGCTTGAACATTTGGATGAGAAGGAGATTCTTGCTGCTCCTTTTGTGAAGGCATTATCTTGCATTTAGCTGCCCAATCCACCATGTCGTGCCAAATCAATCTTTCCATTCTTCTGAGTGAAATTTCTTTTACTTTGCTGTCCTTGATGGCTTTGAGAACATGATTGGTGCCATCCACTTTAAATTTCATCTCCATGTCTCGTAAATTAAGTGTGAACTCTCCTATCACATGAAGCCACTTCATGCCAAGAACTACATTTGTACCTCCCATGTTCACAACATAAAAATCAGCCTTAAACTCAAAATTGTTGAGTTTCATTGGTAGATCCGAAATCATCCTCTCGCAGTTGAGAGTGTACCCATCTGCAACCTTCACTCTAATGCCTTCAAATTGCTGAGTTTGAATGCCTCTTTTCTCAACCAAACGTGAATCAATAAAATTATGGGTTGCACCTGTATCTAGAAGAGATATGACTCTTTGACCAGCTAGTATCCCACAAAGTCGGAAAAAACCTTCTCTCTGCATACTAGACATATGAGCTTCCTGCAACTCAACTTCAACCTCCTTTTCAGCCTCATTTTCTATTTTTCCTCATCTGTATCATAAATTGCAGCTTGCTGGTCTGAAAAATCAGTCATCTCTTCTCCCTCAAAGAACCACTCCATATGCCTATTTTGTCCTTTAGGCTTGAGGGGGCAATCATGGTTGATGTCATATAGTCCCTTGCAATAAAAATAAAGCTTCCTCCTACGTAGATCGTTAATTGTTTCACGATCCAATGGTGCAGCAAATTTTTTCTTCTGATCACCATTTTCAAACTTCTTTGGATCAGATTTAGTATCATTGTAGGAAGTGGACGGTTTTGAGCCAAATTGTTTTCGAGGTGCTGTAAGCTCCATACTGCGAGCTTTCCTCATGGCCTCCTGCAAAGTAGGTGGATCAAATGCCTTGATCCATCCTTTCATGGGCTCAAAAGGACCCTCAATAAACAGTATGATCAACCTTCTCTCTGATATGCCTGTCACCATAACAGAAAGTCTTTGGAACTCTCCAATGTAGGATTCCAAACTACCCAACTGTTTTAACTGAGCAAGATCTCTGAAGAATAGTTCGGGATCACGTCTATCAAACCTCTCTACCAGTCTATCAGTAAACTCCTGGTATGAGGTAATCTTGTCATGATGAAGTGTTACCATGCCATGAATCCACCAGTCATGTGCCACGCCATCAAGATGAAGAGCTGCAAATCGAATGGCATCTTCCTCTGGCATAGGACATAGTGTCAGGAACGTATCCAATTTACTCACCCAGGCACGTGCTATAACTCTGCCACTGCCATCATAGTTCGTTAAGGTAAGCTTATTGGTAGCCTGTCGTAGATCATTATGCTTGTGTCTAGGCCTCCTGTCATTCCTGTTCCTAGTGTGTTCTCTCTTCTGGCTCATGAAACGGTCGAAGTTAAGGTGATCCTTAACTCGTGGAGGCATTGCATCCCATTCATCATGCATAGTCAGGATGTTGTCAGCAAAGTTCACTTCACCACCTTCTTCCACCTCCTCTTCCTCCTCAGCGTCATTTCTGACAAAAGTAGGGCGTGTGGGTCTCTCAAAGGTGCGTGCTGGAGCAATATTCCTGTGTTGTTCTCCATGTATACTTCCCTCCTAATCTTGATCCAGATTCGGCCTTCTCTGAACTGTCAGGTTCTGCACATTGGTTCTAAGCTGCTGGAGGATGTTTGCCACCTGTTCTTGGTCTGCTACCATTCCTCTCAGTACTTCTTTGGCTTCCCTGTCTTCGTCATTAAGACGAGCATCATCATTCCTATCAGCCATATTATCAATGTCAAAAGCTTCTTCCTGTTCGTCAAATGGAAATGCCTGAAAAGGTTCAAAGGTGTTTCTGTGAATTCCAGGGCCCCTGCGTGTGTAGTGCTTGTCAAATCTGTTCTAGTGTGGCCGCATAGAATTGTTTTCCCACAAGCTGGCAGGATAGAAAGCTCTGATACCATTGTGGTGAGCCCAACTAGCTCTCTCTCAAACCCCTGTGTTAAATTGCTTATCTTTTGTGTTTTAAGTTTTTTCAGAGAATTTTCTAGAGAGAAATAGAAGGGGCGGCAGCATATAAAAGCTCATAAAACAAGAATCTGAGCTAATATTGATCAAGTGTAAATGCGGAGAGTAATAAATAACCCTAACAATAAGATTGCAAACAATAAATGTACCCGTAAGCCTCCAGATTATTTAATTAAGAAATTATCCAAGCTTGCCAGCCGGAAATGGTGAAACTGGCAAAATAGGACGCCGAAGCTACAAAACCTGACTTCTCCCCAACAGAAATTGGATGCAAGCAGTCTTGAAGGGTGGACATAAAGCAAGGGGCACAGAAGAATGCAAGAAAGGAGGCGATTCAGCAAGAAGCTTCACACGCCTAACCTCCTGGTGGCATGTTTCCCAAGGCTGAAATGTACGGCTAAGCAAGAAATTGGTAATGAACACTGCAAACTGTAGAGGAACCTGAAGGAGACGTCTCTGATGAAGAAGCCCTCTTCCTTATTGTAAATTGAAAGAACCTGTATTGAAAACCCTGTTTGAAACACTGTAGAACTCCTGAAGTGAAGCTCCCATGGATGCAATCATTCAACTGATCTTTCGCAGTCTCACAATCACCAATCTGTGAAGAATTGTTGCTCTCCAGAGATGAAATTCTTTGAAACCCTTGTCTTAGAGAAATCACGTTTTTAGCCAAAGCCAGAGAAAAATGTCAAATAATCAATAATAGAGTTCGAATTTTCCTTTGGCTGCCTTATATGCTCAAAAAGGCACGCATTCCCAAAAGAGACACCATCCTCACTTTAAAATACATTATAAAATGTATTTTAAATTTTCAACAGTTTAATAATTAAATATTGGGCACCCTTTTCAATAAAGTGTTTTAATTTTTCACTTAAATAAATTTAAGTGATACTTTATTATAAAATCAAGTTGATTTTATAATATTCCATTAAATAAAGTAAAACACTTTAATACACTGGAAAATTAATATCTCCCTCATAACTCAGCATATCGACGTGCCGTCAGAAGCTGTCAATCACTGCACTGCCAAGGCTTGCTCCAAGCCAAACACTAAACCCAAGGAATGGAAACGACAAAACCCACCAGATAAGGCCACTGACCCTGTAACCCAATTCTGTTAGCCTACAAGGGTCTACGAGATAGGCTAACTCCACTACTCCTGAGACTAACTAGAGCGGGGACATCACACTTATTCTCTCCAACCAACTTTGCCATTTCAATCCATTGTTCCAATGTCATATATTTACAAACTGTAACCCCATGTCTTGTCTCACCCAATAAAGGTTGTCCAACCCTACTATAGCTCTTGTGATAATCAATTTTGCAAATAAGACAACCAATTGTCGCCCCTTGGATTTTTATCCGTATTAGTACTTAAAGTGGTGGAAAATTGTATCAAGGGTTTTTTTGGGGTTCAAAGGACCAAAGAAGCAAAAATATCCAAAAAATCTCCTACGAACAATTTCCTCCCCAAAAATCTGGTCTTTTTGAAAATATTTGACTGCAATTGTCAAAAATTTTTGTGTGTTTAAATCATGAAAAATTTGCATCTAAATCGTTTCTGAAACTTTAATCAATCTCTAGCCAACCTGTGAAACCCTTGAAACCTTCAAAATGGGGAAATATTTTATGAATAATGTCATGACCCTATCCAATTAGGTTGGCTACAACCGACTTAGACAAGGAGTTTTTTAACACCACCTTATTTAATAATGTACATATTTAAATAAATAAATTAATATATTTAAAATTAATAAATAAGTTTAATTTTAAATTTCAATTTTTGGTGCCAAGATAGGTCACACGCCTCATGTTGGGGGGCTATATTTATTGCAATGCTGGGCACTTGAGAGGGATGGAGTTTGGACAAATTTTTTGGGCAGTTACACTAGCAGGACAAAACCCTTGTCAAGTGTAAGGAGGTTAGGACGAAAACCCTAACCATCCTAAATTCCATCTGCATTCAATTTTGCAAATCTGTTCACTCAAATTTAATTGTAGGTTTGGGTGGCTGTGTGAATTGTCACATCTGCACTTGGTACACATAGAGGAGCATATTCAGATCCTGGTCGCCACATTGTTTTCTTAGAAAGGAAGCTGGTAGGAGGCATTTCCAGATGCTTACTGCTGGACTACGTTGGAAGTCAGAGTAAACAAACCTCTAAAGTTTCAGACTACCCTAGATCTAGGGAAGGCATAGCATTCTATTGTTCCAAAGTTCAAGACACCACGGATCTGGAAGCTTGCGCTAAGCAGTCAACTCTCATTCGCTGCCAAGCAGATTAGATCGGATATAGGGAGGCAAGGAAATAATAAAGTGTAAGAAGATTTGCAATTGAGGGTTTCACACCTCAATTCCTGAGTTTTCGAGTACTGTCTGAAGGAAAACCTATTAGACGACAACGCTGCTGTTACTTGTGATATCCTAACCTTTGTACTTGCACTACAACAATTAATAGCATGTGGTCATTTTTGATAAAAAGTTAAATCTGAAACTTGTGATATGTGATTTGGCATTAATTTGTATGAAATTCTGGGATGTAATTTTCAAATTCTGTATGTGAAGTAATATATTGTTATGATTTGAATTTTCTGGAAAAAACCCTAGATTGATTACAGTCTGGTTCAAAGGTATATATATATATTAAACCCTAGGTTCATCACAAATAAAGCAGCTGCACCATATTTTTAGGGTACAACTACAAACAGGAGCTTGTTGGGATGTGCATAGAAGGTGCAACTAATTGCAAACTAACAGGGAGTTGGGAGGCAGTGCATTTGAGTCAAAGGTAGGCAATATTTTGTTGTAACATTGTTGCAAATACATTCTATAACTTCATGCTGTATAAATATTATTTACACAAAATTCAACTGACGCATACAAATAGATGAAAAATTTGTTAAATAAAAATTTCAATGATCACATCACAAGGATCATTCAATTTATATTAACAAGATAAAAAATGTTAAATCTATTTAATTTTGGTGGGTCTTCCATTCAAAGAGATGTATTTTACTATTATGACAGGTGAATGGTCTATATTCCGAGGTTATATTTTAGCTCGCTATTTGTACTTCATATCTTGTGTCCACTTTATCATGGTTTAATTTTATCTATATTCAAATGCTAGGATTTTTGTCAATACTGTCAATACGCTGTCACACATGGTTCAATTTGGTGTCTACTTCTTATCTACATTGAATGTTAAATAAAATTTTCAATGTGCATATCACAAGGATCTTTCAATTTAAATTAAGAAGTTAAAAAACGTTAAATCTATTTTATTTTGGTGGGGCTTCCATCCAAAGAGATAGTATTTGATTGTTATGATAGGCGAATGGTCTATATTCTGAGATTATATTTTAGCTCGTCGTGTTTAATTCATATTCTATGTCTACTTTATCATGGTTTAATTTTGTGTCTACTTTGTATCTTGATTTTATGCACAACTAAATTGTTATTGTGAAGTTTGGTTGGTTATTAGGTCCAAACAACATTTGATGGTCTATCTTTTTCAACAGTGGCAGCCTTGTAAATTCGTTCTCTAGAAAGAAATAATTCATACTCTTGGCTAAATGGCTTGAATTTAATGTTAATTTAGGCTCTCTGTCATATCATTGCTTTGCTTGATGAATATGAGAATGCTATAGTTTCATTTTTTTATATAGTCTCATTACTAGAAGTGGTGTAGGTCATCTTTGTCTTCATAACATTTTATCCTTCTCTCAAGTTGTAGTACAAAGACCCTGGCTGCATATAACATCAGCTTGATATTTATATGTAACCCAATATTGCGTTGAGATGTCCAATCTGTAACATCAAAATCTTGATCATTCTAATTTTGTATGCTTATTTTGCTATTATGCATACCTATCCTAAAATGTGTTTTGTATCTATCTTCTACTTCTACTTTATATGAGTTAGTGCCTTGACTAAATTTGAAGGTTTGGTTTAATAGTAAAGCTTTTGAAAGTGACTTGGTTTTGTATCTTGAATTTTTGAAAATGCATAATTCATGCCCATTTCACTCTACCTGTTATGAGAAATGGTTTCTCTTTTATTGATTGATTAGATTTTTATTTGGATGGTATATTCTTTGAAGTTTCCTACTTGAAATTTTTTAGTGATAAAATGTTTTTTTCTCTTATCCTCTTGGGATGCAAACATTTTTATTGTAGTTGTTTTGAGGTCTTATTAAGTTTTCAAAGGTTTTAGAGTTTGTTATGATAGTGCAATCTCAATGATTAAACTTTCTTTTGATATTAATAATAAATTGGAATGCAATGTTGTTAGTAGCATTTTACCATCCAATCACATCATACATCAAGACTAGAGGTTCACTCACATATCATTCAGTGAAATGCTTTATTGTTTACTTAGCAATAACTCTAATCGACTTCATACAAAACTTGCCAAATAATCATTTACTAGCAAAGCTTACACTCTACGTTGCATTCTACTATTTTAGACAAACTTTTCATTTGGACAATTCATGGGCTAAACTCTCTATTTAATTTGTTCTCTATATCTCTATGCTTATGGAAATGACTTCAAATTTCAAAAAAAAGTAATTGTAATATCCACCCCATTTTTTTTTGAAGAGCACAAAGATTTACTGAGAGGGGGGGTGAATCAGTAAATCAATCACAAAATTTTATTTCTTAATCTTTTCAAACTTTTTACAATCAATTTTTGATATGAACCAATTTCCCCAAATTGATACAACTTTATTGAAATACTATTTTTAAAGTAGGCACCAACCTACAGATTTACACCAAGATGATTTAGTAGAATGTAGCCTACAAGGAACACCTAGACCTTTACAAATTTAGTAGACACCTGCCTACAAGGAGCACCAACCCCTAATGCAAGGCACCAATCCTTGACTTGATGGAAGTGAGACTGCCTTCAATCTGATCTGCACAAACCCAACTCTCCAATCTGCTCTATGTGATAAATAATATCACCTTCAGCCCACACAAGGAAATGGAAATCTGACTGAACTGCTCTCACTAACCCTCATCTTGCAATTCTGAATTGAACCTTATTTTTATATCAATCTTCAATCATTAAGGGTTGCAACTTTTAAAAGCAACATGTCCCTTGATTTAATCGCACCACTTAGTTTCAAAAGATCTGACTTTTAATATTAATTGATTGCCTTTCTTTCTCTTTTGAAAGACCTTTTATCTGAATATGGATCGCACCACTTTAATGTATTAATTAATTTTTATTGATCTGAAATCATATCTTCCATAATTAATTTTTGCTTTTGAAAAATCTGAAGTGTCATTGTTTTAAGAAGAATCGCATCACTTCAAGAACAAGACGTGTCATTTCTTTTAGTCGCACCCTTCACAAATTATTAGTAATCAGCATTTTGAAAAGTCATCGCTGTTCCCTTAATTTTTGTCTCTATTCATTTTTGTTTTATTCTAATTTTGTCTTATTCATGACTCCTTATCAATCGATGCCTCTTTAAACTTATGTGCTTTTTCTTTTGTCTTATGCTATATTCGTTGCCTTTTAATTTTTGTCTTTTTCTTATTTCGTCTTCTTCTGATTTGTCTTGTTGCTGCATAGTGATCAATGCTGATTGCCTTAAAGGTATTTAATTTTTGTTTAGAGCAAAAAATATTTGTTATTTAATTCTTTACTTTCCAGATCTGTTCATGAATATTTAAGCTTTCAGAATGTCTGATCGATGTATCTGTGTTAAACCCAAAACTGATCTTTCAAGGATTCTATGCAACATATAAGTTTCGATGTATATGATAGAGATCCTCTTGAATCTTCTCACTCTCTAGATATTCTTTCTGATCACCAATCTTCTATGGTCTGTGCACTAAATATCTGCCTTCTCTCATTGCTGATCTTTCTTAATTTGATCATTGTACTATCCTTGATGTCCTTAGACATAGATCCCATTTGAGATCAATGATAATGATGAAAAAACTCAATCTACCTTTGACATCAATGACGCAATTCTAACAATCTCTTATATGCCTTTGAACAATCTCTTATATGCCTTTGACATCAATGACAACATTTCCAACATTTTTTTCAAATTTGCAACTTGTTAGTGTTAGCAAAATAACAATGATAAGCAACTGGAATAAGCTACCTTCCACTTTTTGATCACCTAGATCCCGATGTGGGCAAGGTGTACACTGCGATAATTGAAAAGCAACCACTTGTTTAGTGGGGCGAGTGAAGGCTATAATCAACTAGAATCAATTGCTTTCCACTTTTTGATCACCCAGATCCCGATGTGGGCAAGCTGAGAGCATACGGTGGTAAGGCTTACAATGAAATGTTGCTGAAGTAAACCACTTGTTTAGTGGGGTAAGAATGAAATCTCCAAAACATGAAAGGAAACATCTGCTTATTCAGCGGGAATTACAACTGGCAAAGAAAACATTTGGCGGCTAGCCGACCAAAGCGAAAAAGAAAGATCCCCCGCTTATTCAGCGGGCATAACATGAAACCAAAGAGAGTTCATCCACTTATTCAGCGAGCATAACATGAAATCAAAGAGAGTTCATCCACTTATTCAGTAGGAATGCCACTTATTCGATGGTATTAGCATCAAACCAAACAAGAGCTAAATCTCTAAATGGGTACTATCCATAGTTGCCGGGAGACATGTCTTCCCCCCTCAGAGATGCGTCTCGAAGACCAGTATCGTCTCTGGAGATGCCTCCAGGAGACTGGAAACTTCTTCCGAAGTTTCCTGAGTACCCTGCAGTCTCCTATTGCAGAAAATGACGTCTCCCGCTAAAATACCTAAAAAATCTTTAAAGTTTAAACATTTGAAACTTTAAAAATTAAAGAATAATGTATTTGATGCGTCTAAGAGTGATTAAATTATTGTTTTGAAAGTTCAATGTCATCATATTTTCAGATTTTCTATTTGGAGAGCATCATAGGAACCTGAGTTAGAGAGTGATGAGTATTTGGAGAGCATCATAGCTGAGGACTTTGACATGGATGATGTGGTGTAGATGATATGAGATATGAGATAGATTTCTGATTTCTGTTTTTTGTTTGCATATCAGCCAATCAAACTATGAATATTTCTGAATTTCAATATGTAATGTCAAATGTGAACTATATGAAATTTGAAGTATGAACGCTTTGACTGTTTGACACAATGTGACAATGACATTTGGATTTGAATTTTGTGTATTTAAAGTTAATGTTCATTCTTAAACTTTACTACTGCTATTGTTTTGAAAGTTCAATGTCATTATATTTTTAGATTTTCTATATATTATTAATTTTTATATTAAAAAAAAAATGCATCTCCAAGTACCCCCGTCTCCTATTTTCAAAAAAATGCCGTACCGGTACTGGTACCAGTCTCCCGTACCGGTACTAGTACCAATCTTCTGTACCGGTACTAGTACCAGTCTCGCGGCAACTATGGTACTATCAAATCAGCGTTACAAAGTGAGCTCAATTTAATGATACTAACAAGTACAACCAGTTGCTAAGAAGATAGAAATATAATAGCAACATCCCCAATAACAATCAATCCTCTGAAATGAGATAACCCAATGAAACACCAACAAGGATACCTGAGTACAAAAGCAAATAGTGATCTTATCTAACGCAGAAAATGAGTTGCAGCAGGTCTGCAACACTTGGGAAACGCTGTAAATAGGTCTGAAACTCCTGAATCAGCAAGCCACAAGTTGGCACAACACCCAATAGCATCCTCCAAACACTGAAGAACATCTCCAAACTGGTTGCAATGTTATAGGCTGATCATGGCGCCACCAAAACAGACTGAACAAACAGCAAGGAAAGATGGCAACCAGCTTCCAAAAATCCAATTCTCCACTAAAAAACCTGCATTTTGGCACAAGGGGTGACCAAGGATGGAAAACCATATGCATCAATACCCACAAAAAGTTTGGCAATCCTCCTATTAGCAAGTGCAAATCATATGGTATGGCCTAGGTGAGAAAGGTGCAACCAGCAAGCTGAAAACTCAGGAAAATCACTCCAAAATACTCCCAATCGTTGCAAGTCAGTATTCACACCAAAATATGCATAGTTAGAAAACACCATAAGAAGCCAAAATTGAAAGCTATCACCAATAAGCTCCAATGGTGACTCTTGCAATGAAGCCACACCCACATCCAACTAGGGAGTATCTTTCAACTCCGAAACTAGAGACACCTTGAGGGCTTTCGTCTTCAAAGCCCAAAGGATTCTCTCCTCATTTCGACAACACTTCATTATCTCAAAATCAGCATAACCCAAATGAGAGCACAAGGTGGGTTTAAATAGAAATCAGGGCTCCAAAATTTGAAATCCATTCCCCTCCAAAAGGGATGCCCAACTCCCAAGAAATATTAATTTATTTTAACTTTCATTGTTCTCCCTTTTGGCGTCCACCTTAGGAAATACATGACCACCTTCTAAAAACAACTTAAAGTCATCAACATAGGCGTGGGGGACAAGGAGGGGTCCATATTGAACTTTATAACTTAAGCCATAATATATTACCTTTTTGAAGACTTAAGAGATGGTGGATGAATAACTTGACAAAAATATCAGAACTCACCAAATTGAAACTGCGAACCCGTGCCAAAATTGGAAACCCTGCTCTACACAACTGCCAAGACCAAAATAGCACTTACTAAAAATAGTAAGTGTGTCCAAACTCCAAACTGATGCAAACTGAGATGCTAAAAATAGACATTGCTAAAAATAACAATATCGCCCACCAAGGATCAAAGAAAACCCAAAAAAACCTAAAAACTCTCTAGCAATATCTGCATACACCTCTGAAAAGTGCTGACACGAATCCTCTAAGAATCTTGGAATCCTCCAATTCTCCTCCATTTAGCCTATGGGACTTCGGAAATAGGTTAACGGTCACTGGTAAGCTTAGGACTAAGAAGGGGACATTACATAATTTGTCTCTTTTTCAACATTTTTAAACATTTTTTTTTAAATTTCCTTTTTTCCCATTTAAATCCTGTTTTTTTAAAAAAATCTTACACCTTTAGTTTGCGACAAAAGATTTTTGCTGCTATGGCCTTTCCTTTTGCAAATTTTAAAAAGGGGAGGAAGGGCATGCAAAGTGGTCTTGTGGAGTTCCAATAGAGCTTCTGTTTGGAATTTCAGAAGAACGAGAATCTCCAACACTCCCTTCAACATCCATTCTGTTTACTTCTTCACTATCCATCTCATTCACATTGTCATCATTGCTTCTAGTGCTCATTTTTTAGATCAACGATGTTTCAAAGGTAAAACTCTTTGTGTGACATAGTGACAACAAACTTAAAAAAAAAAACATTTAAATGTATCAGCATTCAAATTTGTTACAAATTTTTTTTGCATTTGCTACAAATGATTTAAATGTATCAGCATTCAAATTCGTGTGCAGGAGACAAAATAATAAATGTCCACTGACAATATCTTGCACTTTAGTTCTCTTTTCTCCAACATGTTCCATGGAACTGGACATCGGACAGCCTTAGCGCCAGCCCCATGATGCCTTAAACACCTACCATTAAGGTTTTCCTGCTCCACTCCAATAAGTATAACTGTATCACTATATATTTGTATGCAGCTATGCATATATTTGCAATATGATGCACATGCACATATAATATGTATTATTAGTATTATGCATTTATTAGAGTAGAGCAGGCCAACCTTCATAATAATGGTAGGTGTTTGAAGCTAGGGCTGGGGTTGTCCAATGACCATGTAACAGTATAATATTAATATAAATAATAATTTTAAATTTATAAATATAAATACTAATTCAAATTGAATAAAAATAGTGATACTGGATAGTAGATACAATATTTCAGTATCTGATATTACTGAATGACTGAATCGCTGATGCTGCATGAATCCAACTTTGCACTTTGCTCAATGTGAATGCATTCGTGGCCCTCAAACCCTCTCCAACACTAGTAGCAACAGGACAACAAAATATTTTAAAATTTACACAATGTTATTTCGAATTGATTAAGTTTGAATAAGGGGTGTGGGAGGGTTTCTGGGATCCCCACACCCCTTTTAGAATCAATTATTAATATAAATATTAATTTTAAATTTATAAATTAAAATACTATTCAAATTGAATAAAAATAGTTATACTGGATACTAGATACAATATTTCAGTATTTGATATTATTGAATGACTGAATCGCTGATGCTGCATGAATCCAACTTTGCACTTTGCTCAATGTGAATGCATTTGTGGCCCTCAAACCCTCTCCAACACTACTAGCAACAGGACAACAAAATATTTTAAAATTTACACAATGATATTTTGAATTGATTTAGTTTGAATAAGGGGTGTGGGAGGGTTTATGGGATTCCCACACCCCTTTTAGAATCAATTATATTTGGTGAGGTATCATTTAAAAAAAAACATTGTGTATTGTTATTTTGATGTCAGGGATTATTACGCAAGTAATTGGTAAATTATTTGATGTATTAACAAAGAGTGAAAACACTCAATAAATAATTTACAAGGATTTAAAAATAAAGCAAGTTTTTGAAAAGAAATTGAAGAGAAGATCAGATACGATCTTATCACTAAAATTACATTAAATTACAACATTATTGAGCATTAAATAAATAATAAATATTATTTTAATACCCTCCCTTAATGCTCAATCTGTCAACTACACCAAGATGCTTCCTGAATTTGACAAACTTATCTGGACTGAGCGACTTGGTGATAATATTTGCTGTTTGATCCTCTGTCGGAACACACAGCAACTGAACTGATTCGTCTTCAACAAGCTTCTGAATGAAGTGACAATGAGTTTCCACATGCTTGGTTCTTTCATGGAAGACTGGATGCTTGGCAAGTTTGAGAAGTCCTTGATTTTCACAGAACAAGGGAGTCGGACCTGCTTGAGATGTTTGCATATCTGCAAGCATCCGATGAAGCCAAACTGCCTCACAAGCTGCCCTAACTGCTCCTCGATACTTTGCTTCTGTCGAGGAGAGAGCCACTGCCTGCTACTTCTTAATAGTCTATGTGATGGCACCAGATTCCAAATTGAACACATACCCAAATGTTGATTTCCTGTCATCAACTGAACGTACCCAATTTGAGTCTGTGAAACCATTGAGTCTAGAATCTTGACTCCTAGTGTAAAGAAGTCCATGAGCAGAAGTGCCCTTCACATAACGCAGCACACGCTTCGCTGCTACCCAATGATCAGCCTTGGGGGCTGTCATGAAGCGTGAAATGTAGTTCACTTCAAAACTGAGGTCAAGTCTAGTGGCAGTGAGATAGATGAGGCTGCCCACTAGTTGCTTGAAAAAGGATTCATCTACTATAGGTGAGTTTGACTTAGCTGATATCTTGAGCCCTTTTCCATGGGTGTGGAGGCAGGTTTGCAATCTTGCATTCAAAACTTATCCAGTAGACTTCGAGTGTATTTGGATTGGGAGATGAAGATTCTGCTCTTAGTCTGCCAAACCTCAACACCTAAAGAGTAATGCAAAAGTCCCAAATCTGTCATGTCAAATGTGTTGCACAAATCTTGTTTGATCTTAGCGATCAAATGTGCTGAGTTGCCAGTAATGATCGGGTCATCCACATAGACAAGAAGAAGAAGAATATCACTACTGGTATGTTTGACATACAGATTAGAGTCAGATGGACTCCTCTGAAAGCCATGATCTGTGAGGTACTTATCAATCTTGATGTACCAAGCCTGAGGAGCCTGTTTCAGGCCATAGAGTGTTTTTACCAATCTGCACACCTTGTGTTCTTTACCGGCAACCTTAAACCCTCGAGGCTGCGTCATGTAGACTTCTTCCTTCAACTCACCGTTGAGGAAAGCACTCTTAATGTCCATCTGATGGACTTTCCAACCAAACTGGGCTGCTAAGGTAAGGACAAGCCGAATGGTACTCATCTTGGTTGTAGGAGCAAAGGTCTCCTCATAGTCAATGCCTTCCTTCTGTGAGAACCCCCTAGCAACGACACAAGCTTTGTACTTGTCAAGGGTTCCGTCAGCTTTGTATTTCACCTTATACACCCATTTGCAGCTAATGGGCTTCTTCCCTAGAGGAAGATCAAAAAGGACGCAAGTGTGATTCTTCTGAAGACTCTAGTATTCAGCCTCCATAGCCTTTTCCCACTCAGGAATTCCTTTAGCCTTCGAATATGTCTGAGGCTCGTAGACATTGTGAATGTTGGCCATGAGAGAAAAATTAACTATATTTTGTTGTTTGCTCTTGTTTCTGGACGATCTCCCCTCAATGAGCTCATCATCGTGAAGATCTCCAATAGTCTTAGCCCACCATTTAGGCTTGTGAGGAGAAGTGCCAACATCAGATGCAACAGGAGGAGCTGGAATTGGTTGTGGATCTGGAACAGGTTCACCAGGTGGAAGATCAATATCATCCGGAGGAAAATTAGGTTGAGCATCATCAAAGATAGAATCTTCATCATCCCTCCCATCAGGTAGACCTAATGGAAGACGAACACCCAAATCAAAAGCCTTTAAAGGCTGATCCTCAAAATGCTGCACAGAGGACGAAATGTGAAAGGGTCCTTGTTCTTCATCAAAGACGACATCCCGATTGAAGACAAAATAATCAATGTCTATGCCAATCAGCCGGTAAGCCTTATGTTTGTCACTGTACCTTGTGAACATAAGCTTTTGACTCTTGGAATCCAACTTTGAGCGCTTGGCATCTGGAATCCAAACATATGCTAAAGAGCCAAAGATTTTCAAATGACTGATCCTAGGTTTTTTACTAGTCCAAGCTTCCTCAGGAGTCTTCCCCTTAACAGCGTGTGTAGGAGACTGATTAAGGAGATAGATTGCAGTGAAGACTGCTTTTGCCCAAAATTTATTAGGTACACTCCTGTGTTGTAACATGGAGTGGGCCATATTAACAATTGTACGATTGCACCACTCTACAACACCGTTTTGCTGAAGAGTGTAGGGTGTGGTTAATTGGCGTTTGATTCCATGTGTATCACAGAAGTTGGAGAAAGCAGTAGAACGAAATCCCCCCCCATTATCTGACCTAAGAGTGATTATACAACAACCGGACTCTTTTTCTCTTAAGGCCTTAAACTTTTGAAATACAATAAACACATTTGATTTCTGTCTAAGAAAATACACCCACATTTTACGACTAAAATCATCAACAAAAAGCAAGCAATACCTGCAACCGGTAACAAAAGGTGTACACATTGGTCCACATACATTAGCGTGAACCAACTGCAGTACCTTAGAGGCTCGCCATGAGTCACCATCCACGAACGGTGTCTTGTGTTGCTTCCCAACTTGACAAGCTCCACAAATGCCATGATGCTGAGTCTGAATGTCAGGTAAACCAGCTACAAGTCCCTCCCGAGCTAACTGAGAGAGATAGTGCACATTTAAGTGCCCATACCGCTAATGCCAAAGACTGGTAATAGCAGAGTTTCTGGCTGCCATGGCTAACTCCGAAGAATCACCTGTATCCACAAGTCTGTAAAGACCATGATCCTCAATACCAACAACCACAGTGGTGCGAGTCTCCCGATCAACAATGGAACATTTGTGAGTACTGAATACCACATCCTGCTGAGGAGAATGCCGCATAATTTGATTGACTGAGAGAAGGTTAAGTTCCATGTCGGGAACATAGTAGACATTGAGGAATATGAGATTCCTCCCTCCGGACTGAATCTGAATAGTGCCCTTACCGACAAATGTGTACTCTTCATGTCCTCCAAAAATAACTGAGTCAATGAAAGGAGAGAAGTTTGTGAACTAGTAACGCCGATGTGTGAAGTGTCGGGAAGCACCTGAATCTATGTACCAGGCAGAGGACTTTACATGATATGTAGGCCTTTTTGCCATAAAGGCGTAAAAGGCAAATTCCTTCTGCTCAGTGTGCTCGACAACATGTGCGTTTTGCTAAGACCCTCCTTGCTTCTTTTGTTCAGAAGCCAAACGCTGATGGAAATCCTTCTTCATGTGACCAAATTTGTGGCAATAATTACACTGAATGCTCTTTTTCTTATAACTGTCCTGAGGTTCTCCCGAGCCTTTTTGCTGCGAAGGCTAACCTTTCTATTTGTTCTTAAACTGAGTCTTGGCTGCAAAAGCTTGCTTTGTAGAGGATGAAGATTCACTACTACCATACTGCTACTTCCAACGATCCTGCTGCAAAATAATGGAGCACAGAACTGAAAACTTCAAATCAACATTGGCAGTTGTAATGTTGAGTCTCGATGAAATGTTCATAAGACTTAGGTAGAATTTTTAGAGTGATCACAACTATGTCTTCCTCCATTTTCCAACCAATAGCCTCCAACTGATCTCAGATCTCCTTGATCTTGTTCAAGTGCGCCTGTAAAGTTGTCTTCTCATCCATCATGATAGGAAACATGTTCTTTAGGAAGAACGCATGGCTCTTGTCGGAAGTCTCATGAAGACCCTTAAGATGATCCCAAATCTCCATTGCTGATTTGCCAATCGGAATTTGAGGTAGCTGATCATCTATAACTAAAAGCTTAATGAGCATCACCGCTTCACAATTTTGCTCGCCAAACTTTTCCTGGGTTTTATCTGCCATTGTGGGGCGAGTAGTATTGCTGAGAACAATCTAATCAAGGCAGTGATATTCAAAGATGGTCATCATTCACTGCTTCTAGGTGTTATAATTTTTGCCATTAAAACGTTGACTGTCTTCCAACATGTTGATGCGTGTTTTGTGACACACACGAACACAGTAGAATAAAGTGTCCGGAGATGCTCTATCCTCTCTTGATAAAAATCACCTTTCGTGCTAAGATTGCTAGATAGATCACAAGGTAATTCCAATGTTCCTAAGTTGGGGTGCGGATAGGCTCTGTGGTAGTATGAGGTTTGCTGGTAACCCAAGGGGGCATAGTATTGCAGTAATTTACTTTGAAAGCAAGGGTTTGAATGCAGTGTTGTATCTTTTGGATTTTCTGATTTTGGATAAAATAAAAAAAAGAAAAAAGGAAAGGGGTGAGAAATCTTATGCTAAACCTAAGGAACTAGGAGACGGTAACGATCAAATGCAACTTAAAGGAAACCATGCTTTGCTTCGTCTCGAAAAACGACAACTACACGAAAGCAGGTGCAATCTTCTGGGATTTATGCTTGAGATTTTTCACTATAAATAACACCATCAATTCGAACAATATTATTCAAGTAAACGTTTTAAAAGCATTTATATCAAGAGCTCAGTCTAACTTTGCACATCAAATGAAAAGCATCCATTTGAAAAAAGTATGAGCTAAGTTACTTTCAATCCTCACCATCAATCTCTCGCTCCACTAACAAATAAATTTTAATCTATAACAATCCTACGAGAAAGAGCAAATATGCAACCATGCACCCATTTGACAATAAAGGTTTCAAAGCAACTCATGCAATTATGAATTTTATTATCTCAATGGTTTTCACAACAATTTCATACAACTCTTCTCTTACTTCTAAAAGAAACTAATTCTAACTCAAAAATCTATCTCTAATCCTCTGATAACAATTTTTCTGATTTTTTCCGATTGTTTGAAATGAAAAAGAAAGGGTACTTATAGAATTCCCCGATACAATGAATGGCCAAGATTGAAACAAAATCAAGGGCCCAGATTTAAACACGAAAACCCTAATTAGGGTTGCCCAAAACATCGATCAGTTAACTGACAGATGAGTCACCCACTGGCGGTTGTATCCTTATCCACTCATGCAATGCCTCGTTCGACGAACCTAGACACAATGGCGCCAATCTCCTCGATGGTAATGTCTGGCAAGGTGCTGACATTGTATTCCAGTAGGTCCAAACTATCTGCACAATCAGCAAAGACAACTGCCCATTCTGATTCGTGCTGCAAGAAAGTACTACGGATATTCAGCAGGTCAAATGCCTTAGTCAGATTTTCACCCAAAATTGGCATGATGGAGAAAATCTTTTGCACTTCCTTTTGCATATTATCCAGCCACAAGTCATTTTCTCGAACAATGTCTTTGTTCAATATATCTGCAGCCATATGAAAGATGCCATTTTGGATGTTCCTTACTTGCTCCTCGACCTTGATACTCTCTACCTTAACCTTTTCAAGCATTTCCCTACGAGAGACCAATGTGCAATACCAGTTGCTGAAGTCGTAAGCCGCCCCAGCTGCAATAATCTTCTCGTCAATCAGCCTTTGCTTAGGAATTTTCCTTATATCATGGAGGCAAGGAATGATTCTGTCTTGCAAGTTTTGCAATCCGTCCCATGCCTCAGTCAAATTTGCAATCCTTGTGAGCAGGGAAGAAGTTTGCCCATGAGCATGTACTAACTTCTTCACAAATGCCATTACTTCTTTCTCTTTTCTTGCCATCCATTCTTGTGTTTCCCTAGCAGTAGTTAGTTCTTTCTCAAGACTTTCTACCGGCTCTTGTGATGCATTTGAGAGCAGAGGGTTTGATTGGTTGCCTTGGTTGAGTGGCCTTGTCAAATGCCGGATATACTCCTTCAGGCGCTCAACCTCCATCTTATATTCCCTTTTTTTCTGAGTCTCCTTTTCTAATCTGGACTTAATGGTGGAAACGGAATTGTCCAGATCTTCTACTTCTTGCCCTTTGGTAGATGGACCAATATCAATCACAGTAATGGCATAATCGGCAGGAGTAATTTCATCCTGCAGTTTCTCAACTGTCGGGACTGCAATTTGCACTGTGCGGTTACCAGTCTCATCTCTTTGAATAGTAGAGAATTTCTTGGCCGGTTTTTTCGTATTTACTTGCTCTAACCTTGCCAAGAAATCGTCAATATCATCTGCTTCTGGTGCTGCAACTGGTACCTTAACCTTAATTCTTTCCTTAAGCCAGTTTGGTATTGTAGGCTGCTCGACTCCATTGTCTTCGCAGTCCGGAATATCCTGAATCTCTTGGATTTCTTGTGCCGGCGGGTCCTCATGAATCCCCCTTAGGGCTGAAATCATCCCTTCTTAGAAGTCGCCTTCCCTGTCATTCAGGTCCTCATCTGATTCACAAATCTCTGTGCCGGTTGAAGAATGGTGAAAGTCATGCTCAATCTGCATAGGCTCCGTGTTTCCTTCAAGCACTGGTGAAGGAATTCTTATATTTCCCCATGATTCTTCTTCCATAATCAGTAGCTGCTTGATATTCCCAGATGCGGCTGAGTGAAGGGCCTTAGACTTCTTCAGGATTGGCTTCTCACTTGTTGCCACCTCTTTGCCTTTCCTCTTCTTCGGGTTGATAGGCTCGATCCGTTCATTTTCCTGAGAAGCGCCAATATTTGAAGAACACGATTCAGCTTCGCCCATTAAATCATAGGTGAATGGCACACCTCGTTGCTTCAATGTTTGTACCCGCTGATCTACCCACCATTGTGAGTATTTGACCACTGGTCTCATAAGAGTTGTCAAATCACTTAACTCAGGCTCTAACCATCTAACAGGAGGGAGCGGCAATCCTTCATCATATCCTGGCTGTATGTACACTTCATCGTCATCTAGCTGGTCAGGTACACGGAAAAGTTCGGTTGTTCTGATCATGCTCAAGGATAACCTTGACCAAAGTCTTCTCCTTACTTCATACTCGTCGGCAGCATTCGCCCAAAAATCTTCAAGGTCAACTCTGTGCCTGTATTTCCTTCCATTTACCATTCCCATATGATTGAGTGGATCAAAATCCCCTCTGGACTTGTACGAGGTGAACGGATATAACTGTATTTCTATCCTGGCACTGTCTGCTGCCTGCGATGACGGACAGGATTCTATCATGTCTCCTATGAACAAGGGAAACGTGACAGCTGCTTTCTGCTTCGGTCTCTGGATACTCTGGAATGTTTCCAGCTGCTTGATTACTTCTAGTAAAATCATCTTGTCAGTAGGATAGATTGGCAACCTGTAAGGAGATTCCGTGAATCCCTGTATTCGGATGTACGTAAATCTTGGAAACTGGATGAACCAAGATCCGTATTTACTGATTAAACTTTTTGCTTCGGGTGTAAGTCTTTGATGCATTCCTCCCTGCAGCACCCGAGTGATGTACATGAGGAAAGCGTTATGTGCCCTGCGCCAATGTGACTTCTCACTCAACTGCAATTGGGGATAGCAGTTATAAACTTTGAGCTCTCCTTCGTTGTTGCCGACTACACCTTTGCATATCAGACCGGTATATCGGTATGTACGAGCGAGTGAATACACAATATAAGAACCCATATGAAAGGATTCAGTTTTCCCCAGGTTAACCAATTGTTCATGAATACTATCACTGATCATCCTTGACCAGTTGATCATTTTTGTCCCAGTAGATACTTCATCAATGAAGTAATACATCCAACTTTCAAAAGGCGCTCCTTGAGGACTGCCTACTAGTCTGTTCAGCAACAAGACTATGTCTTCGTATTATTCCTTAAAAAATGGCCTGAGTAATTTCTTGGGCAATCATCTTGGATGAGCATCTAGGTTTTTCGAGTCAGTTCTTGTTAATGTTGGCCATGCAAAGAGTCTGTTTATCTTCGTACAATTTCTGCGCATCCTCCTTCGATCGGTAGTACGTTCGGTGGTAAGCCGGAATGCCAAATGTTTCCTGTATAGCCAACTCGACTAAGTATGCCAATACTCTGCCATCAGGTGCCTCAATTTGTCTTTCTTCAGCATTATAGTGCAAGGCGCATTCTACCATCAACTCCGGACACTCGATTGCTGGCGAAAATCCTGCAGCTTGAACTATACCATTTCGCATCATCCTTTGCGCAATTGGAGTCGGCATGCATGTGTCACTTCCGTACATTCTTTTTCGAAATTCCTCCAAGTCAACATGGCCGAGATCAGTGTCCGCAACATTCTTCCATTTGGAGATAATTTTAGACTCCAACGGCGCACCTTTGCTTGCAAACTTCATTTTCTTCTTCGATGATTTTCCGGCGTTCAGCATAAATCTGCAAAAGAAAAATTTAATAATCAGAAATTATTTACGCATAAATAAATTCCAGCAAACTTGATGAGTTAATTCGTGAAAACAATCGTTGCTGGAAATGAAAGAATTAAATCGCTTGCAAAGAGAAAACTTCGTCAAAAATAGAGGAAGTAAAGTCTGCCTGTCAATGAAAACTGTGTTGCTGCTGAAGTAAATTCGTACTTTCAGCCTTTTACTTCGCAAAAAATAATATAAAACTTCACAAACTTCTCTGCCTTAACAAATTTTCTCAACTTCGCTTTCGAAAGAATGAATGAAAATGAAATGCAAAGCCAATTTAAGGCTGAGAAAATCGACCTAATTAATTGTTTCCAATTAATTCAGTTTGAACTCGGCTGGCACTTGTCGTTCGAATGGCAATTTCCGTCTCCAACATAAGTCATTAAAGAAATTTTCTATTTTTGCCGTCAGTCGAGTGAAGTTTATTTTTCTTCTTTCTTTTCTCAGCAATTTGCCTAGAGAAATTCGAATTTTCTCTTTAAATGGGTTTTGGAAAATAAAATATTAAAATAATATTTTATGTGTTGTTTCCAACCCGTTCGTTAAAATAATTAAATAATAATATTTAATTGTTTTTTTTAATCCAAAGGCAATTTCGAATTTTTTTAAATCTCTCTGTGCCTGCGCGAATTTTAATCTTGCCAAGATTTTTACTTAGGCGAATTTCAATTTTGCCAGACATATCATTTGATTTTTTTATTAAATTTCCAATCGTCTGGACTTAGGCAAATTTTCAAATCCTTTGATTTTCTAGGCAAATAATTAAATCTTTGTTCATCCAAGTGATTTTCAATGCGATACACGACTCCAACGTATTTTCCTTGTGCAAATTTTCACTTTATCCATGCTTGGGCGAATTTTTACTTAGTAATTGTCATTTAATTTCACAAAATGGCGAATTTTCCTTGTATTTTCACCATCTCCAATCATCTTGGAGCGCACCCCTTAGCATTTTATCCTTTTCCAGCCTTCTTGGAGCGGACCTTTCATGTAATTTGCAATTTTTTTTAGGCTGGGTGGACTTCATTTGCATTTTGCAAGTGCCTTGGCACATGGCGGACTTCATTCACCTTTTGCATATTTCACTTTTACCTTTGGGCGGACTTCAGCTCCACTTTGCATTTTTCATTTGCCATACCCTTGGAGCGGACTTTGTGAGTGTTTGGCAACTTGCAACTCCTTGGGCGGACTTCACTTTGCATTTGCAAGTGCCTTGGGCGGACTTTGTTCAGCTTTTGCAAGTGCCTTTTGCACATGGCGGACTTCAAGATGTTTTGGCAAGTGCTTTGGGCGGACTTGCTAACTTTTTTGCAAGTGCTTTGGGCGGACTTTACATACCTTTTGCAGCTGCATGGGCGGACTTCATCATTTCCTTGCAAGTGCTTGGCGTTCTTCAAGATGTTTTTGCAAGTGCCTTGGGGCGGACTTCACTTAGCATTTGCAATTTTCATTTGTACTTCACCATTTTCATCTTCTCCATGCAAGTCCATGCCTTAGGCGAATTTTCTGGTTTTTCAAACTTTCACCCATTTTTCCTTGCAACCTTCTGAAGTTGATGTTTTTTGAAGCCATGACCTGCATACTTTCCCGAAATAGAAACTTTCTAAAAATAGAAATTTTCCAAAAATAGGAACTTTCTAAAAATAATCCCTAAAAAATAGGGATCCCAGAATGTGCTAAAAATGCCAAAAAAAAAAGTTCCTAAAAAATAGGGGCCCGGGGTCAAAACCCTAAAATTTAGGAAGTGTCAGAATTGACTAAATAGACAGTCGATCTTCGTCCACAAGGCCTTCTAAGCGCTTTGGCAACGTTCTATTATTGATTCGGGTTCACAATCATTTCTTGACTCAGATGACCTTCAAAATTTCAAATTCTAAGTACCTCATCAGACAGACCGAAACTCAGAAGCAAAACTACCAGAGGATAAAACCACTAGGGTCCCCATTTGCAATGGGGCGATGTGTGAAAAGGTCACAACACAACATAATGTTGGTCAAAGAAGCCATCTTCAGGCTTTTCGAGGCACCAAAAATGAGGTACTGAGAAGAGGCTAAATGCATGAAACTTGAGGCACGAGTTCCAAGACACTGAGACAGGTATAAGCACAAATTCAAGACAAATCTGCTGGCACAAAAAGCGAGGCATGGATCCTGAGGTACCTAGAAAATTTTGAAGACAACCCAAAATAGTTCTCGAAAAACCCACCAAGAATTTGCGATTAGAATAAAAATCCGACTTGAAACGAAGGGTCAAAACCCTAGTCGATTTCTACAGGAACCCTAGACGACAAATTTTCTTTAGAAAATTGTAGAGAATAGCTTCAAAACTCCATGAAGACGTGGCAAAAGGTGGCCGAAGGTTGCGTTTTACAGAGGCACAAAAAATGGCGGCTAAGCTAGGGAAAATCGCGTCTTCAATCACTAGAAAAAAAACGCGTCCAAAGCTGAACTAGAAAACGTGGCCACGAAAATGCAGAACGCGGCTTGGAAGGAGGTCGCGTGGTTGATATAGATTAAAAAAACACACCAAAAAAATGCTAGAAATCACTACGAGGAGGAGACAAAACGCGTCTGAGAAGAGACAAAACGCATTTGAATGAGAGGTAAAAAACACGGCAAGTAGGCACAAATCGCATCGACTAGAGGGGTTTAACAAAACTGCGTCAGAATTAAAAATCACGTGCCTTCGAGCATAACCAAAAACAACGTGCCCCAGAAGACACAACCATGACGCCTAGAACAAATGCGAATGAAGAAGGTTGCACCAGAACAAAGAACGAGGGCTCGAGGAGTTCGTGCAGAGATTCCAGAACAAGCTAGCCGCAAAAATTATCAAAATAATTTCGAAATGAAATTATAAATTTTTCGAAAAAATTATTTTCCTAAGCTCTAATACCATATTACGCAAGTAATTGGTAAATTATTCGATGTATTAACAATGAGCGAAAATGCTCAATAAATAATTTTCAAGGATTTACAAATAAAGCAAGCAAGTTTCTAAAAAGAAACTGAAGAGAAGATCAGATACGATCTTATCACTAAAATTACATTAAATTACAACATTATTGAGCATTAAATAAATAATAAATATTATTTTAATAGGGATGTCTAGCCATCCTTGGGATGGTTGAGGGATGTCTCAGACATTCTTGCTCACCTTGGGGACAGCTAGATGTCCCCTAGACATTTCCTCGTATTTTCCTCCGTTTTTTATTTTGCAAATTTCTAGAGGATGGCTAGGGGACGTCCCCTACTGTCCCACCATCCCCAAAATGTCACTGGGGATGGGGATGTGGGTCTAAGGGCTGGGGACATGTCCCCATGGAACACATTGATATTAGAATTCTTGCAGTAAGACATGTGTTGATGGTTTACAAATGAGGCATCTATCTTAATTATAGATCACTTGAGATTCATCAAAAAGTAATTAGTTTTGCAAACAATCAACACCTAGAACTTGAGCAACTCATTTGATGAAGTTTTTGGTGGCACTAACAGCAACAGTGGCATCAAAGTCTTTTATGGGATACACAAACAAATCCAGTATTCTGACTGATGCCATGCCAATTAAATCATGAATGCAGGCATTATTGCTTTAAACTATAACTTTCTTATGCTTGATATATGATGGAAGAGTTGGAGCTTGGAAAATATCATGGAGGATTTACAAAACTCATGATTGAAATGATAATTTGTTACAACTTTGTACGGATAGGTAGAGAGATGTGTTGGAAAATATATTAATTTCTCTGGTTCTAAGAATAAACAGAAGGTGATGATGATTGGCATATGACAGGGAGTCAATTATATGGATGTTATAGAGGTATGTGTCAAGGGATGCATCTGTAAAGTTCGTGATTAATAATAAAGTTGAGCTAATAAGCGGGTCAATGATTTCTTCGGTAAGAGACCATGTGCTGACATTTGCACAAACTCCATTTCAGGAATATAATGTTTAGGTTAAGAGGTAGCTGGTGCAAACTTAGGAATGTTTTATGAAAATAGGTTCAATTTAATGTGGTTTTGTACCCTTATTAAAAGGAGAGGGTTTTTCCCTTCAACAATGGACCTGCTGGTTATAGTCCACTTGTGTTTGAAAAGCTTTGCATTATCAGAATTGATAAGCAGAAAGTATGCTTGAAGCAAGAAATGGCACAAATTGGGTTGACATGGTCCCCTGATTGGTGTAGTATTATGGTGGATGATTGTACTGATACACAAAACTGTCCACTTGTGAATGCAATGGTAAGTGCTACAACATATGCTTATTTCTAAGAGAAAATGATTGTTCTGTGCAAGAGAAAACATAGTTCCTTAAGTATAAGCTGTGTGATGGCATTGCAGATATGGGTGTTTCAAACAAATCATTACAAATGCAATCCCAGATTTCAGAACAGCTGGTTTGTTCGTTTAGAAAAATAGAAGCATATATTTTGGATGTCATATTGTATTCGTGCACTGATAGACATTGGTAAAATTGACTAGATTACAAGCCTGATAAAAAATGGAAATTTTCATATGGAAGCATCATTGGTCAAAAGCAATTTGCCCAAGATTTGTCGAGATGGAACTGCACAAACTCTGCAGGAAATACTTTCTTTTTTTTTGTGCTTGTTGAGTATCTTTATAAGGTCAATGGGGCATTGTGTTATTGTATAGTTTTTGATGCATGGCAACTTGGAAAGAAGTTTTCCTTAAGACCATAATTGATGTGTTTTGGCTGATCCTTGATGAAAAATTGTAGGAAGATGGAAATTTGTGGTTGATTTTAGTGAGCCTATTTTGAGATCACTTTTGCAGATACAAATAAGCCAATTGCAGTGAGAATTGATTAAAACGTTGAATCTTTGTGTGAGAAAATCAAAAGTATTATGTTCACAACAGTGGGACAGGGGACGCATCTCAGGGACGGGGGGACAAGGGTCCTAAGTTTGGGGATGACGGGGGGACGATGGTGGGGAGGCTGGGGGGGGGGAGGAGCGGGGCAATGCTGATATACGTATGGTACTTGAATAATTAGTTAAAAAAAGATGTTTAAGAATAACATTTCAAATTAAACTTTGGCAAATTAGTAAAATTGCAAATACTAACATTTTGAATACTTGAATACTATTACTAAAAGACTAAAAGTAAATAAAATATTAAAATTTGACAAATGAAATTGTCAAATTTGAGATTTCTATTATATGAATATTGAAAATATGACATGTCACATCATAAAAATGATTACAATGAGTAGCATGATACATTGATATCATAATCAAAATAAGTACAAAATGCAAAAATGTAGTGAAGGGAGTCCTCTAATCATCCCCAAACTCCTCATCACTCAAACTACTAGAATCCTCGTGCTCAAGCTTTGCCAAACTAACACCAACCAACCCTGCATCTGAAGCCGAAATTGAAGCATCCTCATTAATTTGTTCTAGCTCCTCTGGCTCTACATCCCACCGTGCTGTTGGACTCTCTTTATACAAAAGTGTTTTGCAGTTAATGAGACGCAAAGCACTACGTACAACCGTAAGCTTCTCTACGCTCCTAGAAGTAAAGTTGTTCCTCTTAAGAGAGTGGATGAAGCTATATGTAGACCAGTTCATCTCAACAGCTGAAAAATAGAAACCTGAGATAACAATCGGATGGCTAGAGTGGTAGTCAAAGATCCCGATCCATGGCAAGTCCACCACAAAATTGGGTCCTCCTACGCCATAGTTTGCATATCCATCTTGGCTGCATTTGAATAACCCCTAAGAGTGGCAAATTTGGTCCACTCAGTGCAAAACACTGGCATCTACATCATCATACATCCTTTCAATGCACCTGAAGAACCTTGCCTTCACCTTTGCATCCTCTATCAGTGTCACTCTATTAGGCCTAGTCAAGTACTTCTTAGGATTAAGTGCATAGGCTGCAATGTGCAAGGGAGTGTTGAACTTCTCCCATCTCCTGTGAATGATTGGTTGAATGTGCTCGTGGTAGAATGCTAATGTGGGGTCCCTCTCTCGCACAACAACCCTCATCTGATCAAGCATAGAATCGATGCACTCATACACCTCTCCAAGGCTAGGTGCATCCGCATCCCCATACCTAATAACCTCGAAAACTGGTTTAATGATGGCGACAATATATTTTGCATCACCCCAAAACACATCTTTTTTCACAATATCCTTCACCCTCCTCCCCTGCTCTGTCTTAGACTCGACCCACCTACTCCAATCTGTTGTCATGACCATGAGTTGCAGTGCCTCTTGCAACTCAATCATTTTGTCCAAGAGAATGAAATAGGAAGCATATCTCGTATCAGTAGGTTTTAGGAACTCCTTTTTAGCGAAGGTCATGAAGAGTGCATGTGATGTGTGGTGGTTGCAAATAAACATCTGCACATCTCTCGCATCATTAATCACTGCTCTAATCCAATCAATCTTTCCCATGTCCTTGAGTGCATTGTTCATGGCATGCACACAAACATGGGGTCCACCAAATATGCCTATAAGTAGCCTCAACAAGTCTCCCTGTAGCTTTGCGCACACATGTGCAGCATCTGTCACAACTTGGACCACATTTTGTGGCCCAACCTCCTCAATAGCATCCCTAATAACCTCAAACTGAAAATCGACATCTTTGCGATGCCTTGAACAATCAACTGCCTTAAGAAAATATGGGCCCTCAGTACATGTAACCATGATGTTAATGAGTGGATGATGGCTAATGTCCGTCCACCCATCCATGACTATGTTGCATCTTGTCTTAACCCAATACTCCATCTTCTCCATCAACAAATTGATCTTGGGATAGCTCTTATCCAAGATCGTGGTCCTCAATTTCGTCTCACCTAGTGGCACATATGATGGTCCTCCCTTTGCCACCATCGATATCATATCCTTATAATAAGGAGATCAGGCAACATGAAATGGGATGCCATTGGCAAAGAAGAACTTGCCAATGGCATCATCTATGTCATCCTTGAGTTGCAAATTAAACAAATCTGCTATGGGGTTACTTTGAGTTTGACTTTGCAATTTCCATTTCCCCCTCCCCTCTCCTACATAGGCACTAGAAGAACCTGGTGTCCCTCCTACTCTCATCTGCAAAGTATGGCTGGATCTCTGTGGATGGCTAAGCTGAAGATGTGTCCTATGAAGCAAAGTAGTAGGCACAGGTGTAGCTAGAGTATCATCAGGAACACCCCATAACTTATTTATTTCAACTTTGTATTTCATGTTTTTTGGTTTTGCCAAAAATTCACATATCCCCACACCTTTTCCTCTAATGAAAAGAAGGTGTGCATTCACTCTAGTGATGCTCCCATACCACCTCTCAGCACAAAAGTTGCACTTCCACCTCCTTGTGCCACCAGATGTTGCCCCTTGCTTGCTTAGATCTTTTGTTGCAAATTGTTTGAGAGGGGATCTGGGATCAAAAGGACCCTTAGCATACTTTGCCGATACTGCAGAAGGACACTCTAAAGTACTTGCTTCACTTGCCATGGAACTAGTTTGGGCTTCATGCTCAGCCCCATGGTCACCCCCCTTAGCCTCAAGTGCATATTCAGGATCAGTATCACTATGTGAATGAACCTCATCCTCACTCATGTCATGAGAGCTCATTGTGACACTGCAATAAACAAATAAATTCTATTAAGTGCCTAGTTTCAGCCTAGTTTAACAAATTTGAAAATAAAATTTGAAAATTTCATGATGAATCTTGATGGAAAGATGAAAAAAAAACCAATGAGCCTTGAAATGAAAATATGAATATGCATTTGCAGCCATGTATATGAAATTATGATTAATTTTTTAATCATAATTTCATAGACATGGCTGCAAATGCATATTCATGTTTTGATTTTCATTTCAATGCCCATTTCAAACATCAAACTACATTTTCAAAATGAATCTAAAAACTTGGAAAACAAAACAAAAAAAAATTTGAAAAAACAGTTAAAAACTTCAAAAAACAGTCATAAAACCCTACCTTGTGCTTGAAAAATCCTTCAAAATTGGTGTAGAATGCTCCTCCTCTTCTTCTTCTTTCTCCTTCTCACCCCTCTTGCACTTGCAGCACCTCAAACTCACTCTTTCACTCACTCTTCTTACTGGTTTTCCTCTTCTTCACCTAGCTGCTCCAAAACATCAAATGCATATGTGAGTAAAAAAATGAGCAATTAGAGTGTTTTATTTCATTTAGAGGCTTTTAGATGGGTCCCACAAGCCTTTAGGGTTTGGCCCCAGGCACAAAGACCAATGAAATTAAAATAAATTTCAAAAAAACCACTTTTTAACGTCCACGGGGACGTTGAGGCGTCTGACACTCAGAGTAGCATTTCTCCCGTCCGTCGGTGGCGGGACGGGGGTCTCCAAAACGTTTGGGTCAAGGGGACGGCTAAAATTTAGGGGGGGACGTGTCCCCGTGGAACACTGGTTCATGAGGAATCTGTCTTTATGTCCTTAGAGGCTAAAAGAAATGGTGAATGAAAGAACCTAAACATGCCTCTCCATATGGCTGCTTATGCCTTGAATTTGGATTGGCATGATGTCAATGTCTCCAAGAAGAGATCCCCCTCCAATGACATGGGTATTGAAATGATTTTTCACTACAGTGAAGAAAAGTTAGTATTAGAGATTTGTCTTTTATTTTTAGCCAATCTACACAAATTTCACTGCATGTAGCAGGTTGATATTTTTCATATCTGATAAATGGTAACACCCATATTGCACCCCAGTACTTGTTCCCAGTGCTTGTAAGTACACATTTTGTTGAATCAGCCTTCACATTGGCCTTAGTTTGTTTTATAGTTTTGCTGATTCCTTTTTCAGTAGAGATGAAAGAAGCTTTTTTGAGATGTCGGCAAAATCTCTCTTACACATGCACAAGCACACACTTTGTGTGCACACACACACATGCATGTATGCACAAATACGTAGTCACACCATACACATGCATACACACACACACACACACTGGCACACATGCACACTCACATGCTGACAAGCACAAATGCACATATATACCCATGTTTGCATTACTCTATTTTTGTTGCTTTCCTTTTGATTTGTTTCTTAACTTGTGTATGTGCAGTTACAACGACAATTGGATGCTGTTTACAGTCGGGGGGAAGAAGAGAAGAGCCAAAAAGGGCGAAAAGAAAAGGAAGGTAATTGATGCCTTTTTTGTTTGCTGCAGACGGTTGTAATTTTCCAAGGAAGCTACAGTGGTAGGCTGTGCTGAACATGTGGAATATAGTGGTCTTCGAGCTGAGTGCTTTGAGAAATTCGACGATCTTTCATGTTCAGTGCATATCACATTGTTTTGAATTTTAGTGGTGTTTTCCTCTTTATTACATTTAATTCATTTGGAAAGTTGGACCAGAAGGCAACAAACAGCCAACAAGAGCCTACTTTTTCATTTGTATCAGCATAGGCATTTTGTACATTATTCATCCGTTTATGCCTGTGTTTATCACAAGGCATATATCTAATGCTCATGCAGTTTCATCTCAACTGCAATCTGCACATTTACATCATTGGATATGTTTTCCATTCTTCTGGGGATAGAGCATTACAACTTATGAACTATTGAGATTTTTAGCAGCATATCAGCATGCCTGTAATGGTAATTCAATAGCAATTTTGCTGGGATGAATTCATAGTCAGTTATATGTAAAACGTGCAGACTATTGCAGATTTAGTGGAATTTGATTTGTATGAATAAGTTGATTATAGTCATTGCCATTGTACAGTTGCCTTGGCTTTTCTAGCTGTACTTTGAACTTTTGAAGGGCAGCTAGCTTTTGAGAGATTGCCAATTTGAGTCTTATGAAACTCGTGAATTAAAACCAGTGTCTAATACTGCTCTATTTTCATTGGCAACATTATGATCCGTTGAAACTAAATTAAATTAAATGTTTTAGTCAAATGCAACAGTTTTCTATTTGAGTAGCAATGTGCATCCTTGTGGGATGTTATCTGAGATAATTTTTGAATGTGCAAGTGGTGTCACAAATATTATTTGTATGATTCTCAATTAAATGTGAAATAGAATATTGCCTTAAGGAACTCTAAATAATATCTGAAGTAACATTGCTTCATTCAGCCTAGCATTAGAGGCGAGAAGGTGCCCTGTATTGAATGTTCTACTTAAATAGGTTGTTACAGTTTTAAATATATGGAATTGATGGACTGACACATGGCCCACACTTTCTACAATTAAAATCTATTGCAATATTGGCTTGTAGTTGATTTGAAAGATCAAAATCTGTATCTCCTAAGCTATCTTACTGGGATCTGAATTCAACTGCGAGTTTTGCCAGTCACATGTAAAATAAGCTAGTGCTTGCTTTGCTATGTTTCATTCAGAATAGGCTAATTGGCAGTCTCTTAGTTGCTCAAACTTGTTACAAATATTGACAACCAACTTAATTATCAATATGTTGTTATGATACTTAGAGATGTTTTCATATTATGAATACTTTAACGTAATTCTGTAAATGTGTGATTAATAACAGTTTATAAGACGAATACTACGATCATAGTCGCAAAGTTATTTTAATATTAAGGGAAGTTATTGGTTTATGAAGTGGCTCATCTTGTGTCAATATGTGGTCAAAATCACAGCGTGACATCTGATTTGTACTGTTTTCAAAGCCTTAGCGAAAACAAAGGGAAAGTATTTGCCAAGATACTAACTAATTTAAACCATGGCTACGTTATGAAGCATTAAAGTATCTAAGGATATGTCAAAAAAATAGGACTAATGGCCATTAGGTCACAGCTAGATTTCTTGGCATGCAATGGCCACATTGTGCTCCATTTTAAATGTGTTATTATCCTTTCTTCAACAAAGGCTTTGCATTTAGTACAAGCTAATTTTAGGTAATCTTGTGTTATTTTTTGGCACGTGAAAGTAAATCAAGATAATGATGCATTAGCTATTAGCTGGTTAAGGCACATGCAAGGGGCAACAAACAAATATACTGTTGTCTGAGCTAATTTTAGGTATCTTGCAGAGGTAAATATGAAAATGATGAATTAGCCATTATTTGGTTTAAAGGTGTACGCAAAGAACAAGAACAGATGAAATGCTATTGTCTAACAAGGTTCTTTATGCTAGAGGAAAAAAGGTATTACTCGCACAGTTGAAAAATGCTTGTATCAATCTCTCTGCGCTTTCTGATAGTGGGAGTTGCTGCATTCTTGGATAAGAGAAATGTTATAGTAAGATATCACGGTCTTGTTGACTCTGTCTAGCATTTATCAATAAGATGTCCATTGGTGTTTGATTATAATATATCTCTGGGTTCATGAGTTGCCCTACCTGGCCTTTTAGTCAGGGTTGGTTTAACCTTGCAACTGATTAAATTAGGTCAAAGAGATGTATAAGGAAAAAAATATTGGAGACAAATATTTTTTACGTATACTAATTTATTGTGTGCACTTTCATTTGTGTCTATTTTATTTATTTATATTGTGAAATTGATAAATTTAAATTGTAATAGAATTGGTTTGTACTAAGGACCAACTGTCGATATCACGAAACATCAAACTTGCGTGCATAGATATGAATAATTAATTGGTGATTAGTTTTGCTGTTTGTAGCATAGAAACAAAAATCTGCAAAAAATACCCGATTAATCGTGATTTAAAAAAAATCTGCAGGCTGGACGATTTTTTCCCATTTAAAACTGCAAAATCGCCAAACCGTGAATAAAATCGTGCTGATTTTCAGTGAAAAAAACCGATGAGACCATAGCATATTGCTTACTATTATAATTTGATAGATTTTTTCCAAGCATCCATAGCTTGTTTGAAAGCACCTGTTTGGTCAACGATTTTTTCCCATTTAAAACTGCAAAATCGCCAAACCGCGAATAAAATCGTGCTGATTTTCAGTGTAAAAACCGATGAGACCATAGCTTATTGCTTACTATTATGCTTTGATAGATTTTTTCCAAGCATCCATAGCTTGTTTGAAAGCACCTGTTTTAAGCTTTTAGCCATAGCAGCAAGGCAGTGAACAAGCACCTGTTTTAGGCTTTTAGCCATAGTAGCAAGGCAGTGAACAAGCACCTGTTTTAAGCTTTTAGCTATAGTAGCAAGGCAGTGAACTGTTTGATAAAATCCTTTGGTAGACATGTATGGAAAATGTGGTAGCATAGACAAGGCAGTTAGCTGTTTGAAAAAATGCCTCAAAAAATTGTCATGGCATTCCATCACCATGAGACCACGTTTCTTTGAGGCATTTTTTCAAACAGTTCACTGCCTTGTCTATGGCTTGTCATGGCATTCCATCACCATAAGACCACATTTCTTTGAGACATTTTTTCAAACAGTTCACTAAGTTGTTTATTCTATTGCTTACTACTATGCTTTGATAGATTTTTCCCAAGCATCCATAGCTTGTTCGCAAGCACTTGTGTTAGGCTTTTAGCCATAGCAGCAAGGTAGTGAACTGTTTGATAAAATGCTTTGGTAGACATGTATGAAGAATGTCGTAGCATAGACAAGGCAGTGAACTGTTTGAAAAAAATGCCTCAAAGAAATGTGGTCTCATGGTGACATTCCATCACCATGAGACCACATTTCTTTGAGGCATTTTTTCAAACAGTTTACTGCCTTGTCTATGCTATTGCTTACTATTATGCTTTGGTAGATTTTTTCCAAGCATCCATAGCTTGTTCAAAAACACTTGTTTTAAGCTTTTAGCAGCAAGCCAGTGAACTATTTGATAAAATGTTTTGGTAGATATGAATGAGAAATATTGTACCATAGACAAGGCAGTGAACTGTTTGAAAAGATGCCTCAAAGAAATGGGTTCTCGTGGTGATTGAATGCCATGACAATCCATCGCCATAGGCATTCATCATGGCATTCCATTACCATGAGACCACATTTCTTTGAGGCATTTTTTCAAATAGTTCATTGCCTTGTCTATGCTATTGCTTACTATATGCTTTGATAGATTTTTTCCAAGCATCCATAGCTTGTTTGAAAGCACCTGTTTTAGGCTTTTAGCCACAGTAGCCAAGCAATGAATTGTTTGATAAAATACTTTGGTAGACATGTATGAAAAATGTCGTAGCATAGACAAGGTAGTGAACTGTTTGAAAAAATGCCTCAAAGAAATGTGGTCTCATGGAATGCCATGACAAGCTAATGCAATTGGCAGACGCTCCTAGTTATTAGTTATACAATGTGAAGTAATTGCATAATTGCCTAGGTTGACTTTGTAAAAAACTATATTGTAATTGAAATTTTGTCATCTATCAGCATCTAGTTATTAGTTATGCAATGTGAAGTATGCTTTGAGTTTGAAAGATGTGCAATGCAATGAATGTAATCAACGATACAATTATAAACTACAAAAATCTATTTTCTACAATTCATTAGTTAAACTATTTATTTGCTCTCTATATCTCTATGCTATGGAAATGCCTTTCAATTTTAAAAAAAATAGTTTTTATCTCTTGTTCTACAATTTTTTATGATTTTTTTTTTAAATATGATTTTTTTTCGATCTTTCCACGATTTTTTCCCAATTTTTTCAAAAAATCTTATACATTTGGTTTGCTAATTTTTTCCCCAAAAGATTTTTGTTGCTATGGTTTGTAGGATTCTAATAAATCCTACATACATAGCCTTAGACTCTTGACATCACAGTATGAAGTATCATGATACATATAAGAACCATAGGTTTTTGGTTTTCAAGGGCTAATCTTGGTATATTGTCACTCACAATGTTGCACTTACTTGATCATGGAGATATATGAGTATAGAACTATGTGGGTAGCATGTGCACTAAAACATGCCATTGGAGCTATTTAAGAGCAATGGGCAAGAAAAATCATGTTAAATGTTATGCTTTGTTTTAGGCATTTCATATGTTTAGAGTTCAGGGTTATCAATATGTACAATTTAGTGGAAAGCATTTTTGGATAAATTTAAACAACATTGAAGTTCACAACACTTGTCTCCATGATAATAAATTCTTGTGTTGCATATATCTAGTTATTTTTTGTGGGTAAAACATTTTCTTTTCATGTTTAGTTTTGAGGTTGCGATAGGTAGAACTCATTTTGTCAAAGTCACCTAGGCATCCTAAACTATGCATAATAGGATGGTTGGGCTCTTTATCAAGATACCTTCTTATTAAGTGGACTTTGATCCTTGGGCTCTTAACAATTTTCTCACCAAATAGGATCCAACCCTAGGGCTCATGTATGGAGTTTTCAATAGAGCAACAAAAACATGTGGCAAGTCAAAGGTTCACTTGGGCAAAAGTGAGTCTTGTTGAATGTAGAATGTGAACTTGCACAAGGGTAAGGCCTAGCTCAATTAATGTAATCCTTGAAAATTGGATATAATTACCATGAAGATGTAGCCATTCTAAGAGTTGTCATGCTATTGAGGTGTAATGTGGCTATAAGGATATTGTGTAGCGTAGCAAATTAGGTCATGAGGCTACATGCATCGAGAATATGAAACTCTAGGAATAATTGAACTTATGTAGTGAAATATGTTGCATGACATGTACTTAAGAGATATGGTAGACACATGCATTTAGTGTTTATAACGATTTAATAACACATCTTAATTATAATTGACATAACTTATGTTGCAAGTTACAACCAACACCGTAACTTCTTGTCTGTACATTCTAACGTGTCCCATGAATCTATTTTCATTCTTAGTGCCTTCATTATTATAAGGTGTGGGAGCCAAGAACCAGCAACTTGCAGCCAAGATAATACTGGTGTAGAAGCTTGAAAGTGCGAGAATGGAGCTAAGAGAGTGAATTGATCAAGAAGCATGGAGAGAGTGAAGTAGAATCCAGAAGCAAGTCCAAGAAGAAGGAGTGAATGAGAAGATAGAGCATTTGAATGGAAAAAGGTCGATCAAGGAGGTAGGAGGCGTTACACTTCGTCGCCAATGGAGAAACGTAATGCCTCTGTGAATTCCAGAAGCAGGAATCCTGTCAGGACGTCAACATAGTGCGCGAGCATTCCCGACAGAGATTCCTCCACTGACGCGAAAAGACACGGCCAGGTGGATGAAGCGAGGTGGCGGCAATGGAATTACATCATCGGATTTAAATTTTTCTAAGTTGAGGGCTATGAAGTGGGGAATTTTCCTAGGGGTACAAATTCATTCCATTGCATTCCCTTTGAGCCAATGCCTCTCTTTTATTGACTTCTTTTTGGCACCCAATTTTTGAATTCCCTTTTCCCTCCAAAATTTCACCCATTTTCTCTCAAGAAGTGCTCACTTAAAACATTTTAATAAAAACATTACAAAAGACTTTATTATGTCTTATTTAGATAGCTCACTTTATCTAGCCAATAATAATAATTAGATTTTTATTTTACATTTTCAAATAATATTATTAGATTTAACTAAAAATGTTATTATTAAATTTTTCCTAACTTTATACCATAGGCTATAGATATCTCAATTTGTTTGTTGCTTTTTGTGACAACGTTGCTGTTGGAGGACTTGCAAGCTCTCTCCTTCCACTACTTGCTTTGACTACTCGTAGGTCTGGAGGTGATATTGTCCATTGCAATTTTCTCTTTGCATCCTTTTGTTTATTACATAACATACTTGTTGGTGCTTTCCTTTCTATCTCTTTGCCATTTTCCATATTTTGTGGCTATCTGACTGTCCGTGGAGGTGGAAATACCAAAGCGGGGGACTGACTGAGGTAGTCCTCTAAACACAACCCCAACATTTTCTTGTTTACGTGTGTGCAGGTGCATGTGAGTTGAGCTACTTGGAGATTCAATTTGAGGGTGGATGGGTTTGATTCATCACCCTCTCTTTGTCCATTCTAGCATAACTTAGTTATAACATTTCTCTTGTTAAACTTTCAGATCTATGTTTTCTAGCATTCTGTCGTAGCATAAAATATCTAGTATTCAGATAATAGGTTTTCTTGTGTTTTAGTTTGCTCCCTGGACCTATTCGTACGGATGCCAGTGTGTCCCAAAGACTCCAACGTGCCACGCTGGAGTCCGAGATCTGCATTGTCATCCTTAGACAGTGAGTTGTCTAGGCTACATGCCAAACCTTGGGAACTAACTCTTTTGACCCTGTAAGCATTAGATTTTAGTAGAAGGAAAGTGACAAGCCATTTGTTCTTCCTTTTCAGCCTCAATACCTTAACCCTTTAAATCTACTTAGTAAACTTGAGGTAGTTTAGGGCAGCCCATTGCTTAGGACTCTCCTGTGACTTGGAGTCCCGAGGTGGCATGTCTCCCTTCTCTACATTTTGGTGAACCTGGCATGAACCTCTTGAATCCATTTCTTTGTTTCAAGACTTCTCTCATGTCTGAGGTGTGTTACAGACTTGTGCATTGTAAAGATTTATGAGCTTTACAACTCAGTCTATGACCTCCAAGCACATTGTCAGAAGGAGCTTACGACATTTAGAGATGGATTTTATGAAGGTCACCACGACTCCCACTTTTGATGAGGTAGTTTTAGGAACAGACACAAATTTCTTTGGAGAAACCATGCGTGCCCCTAGCCCTCTCGTTCCTCCTACGACCTCATCTGTGGAGGAAGATGAAGCTCTCGTGATTCCTACAAAGCAACTCCTTTCCCTAGATTGAAGGCTTTTGAAATTTGGGAATTATTTGGGGAAAGAAAAGATCATGGCTAGGGCTGCTAGGGTGGTTAATGAGATAAGACATATGTTGGATAAGGATCGGGTAGGTCTAGAATTTCTTTGGGGCCTTACCAACATTATGGAAACTCATGTCCCATCGTACAACCCTAGGTCGAATGTTGTCTGAGGAATTGGGCCTGAGACCACTGAGAGACAGATAGAAGTCTCGATGCCCATAGTGTCGGCAAACATGGTTGAAATGGGCCCCTCCACCACAACTCCTGAAGCGCCTCCCATCATCAAAGTAAACAAGTTACCTTTGGGATTTAGCTCCACTACTCCTAATGCTCCCCACAGTAATCTCGGGGTCAATGTTAGCTTGGGTGGTGGGACCTCTGCTGGAATGGGGGTTGGTGGGCCTAGTAGTCACAGTGGTTTTGGTGGTGGTTCCATTGGTCCTATCTCGTCATCTGATCCTATTTTGAACACCTTGTTGCAAAATATGGGCTAGATGCAGAACCAACTAGCAAACTTGTCCCAATCCACCTCTTAGCCCATCTTTCAACCCTTCTTTCATCACAGTCCTTTGTCGATAGTGATCCTAAATACTCCTATCCTCCAGGGGATGGAGATTTTAAAGTTTGAGAAAGATGGTGGTAAGGGAGATCCACAAACGCATGTTTCGACATTTAATGCCATATGTACAAATTTCTTCCACCATGATGCATTAATGGCTAAGTTGTTTCCCAAGTCTCTTAAGGATACAACCCTTGAATGGCACTGTTCCTTACCTGACAATTCCATATTCTCGTTTGATCAACTCGTGAATCAGTTTCTAAGGAAGTTCTAGGCAAACATTAGGTTGAAGATGGCCTTATCGGATCTCGTTCAGTGTAAGCAGGGAGAATATGAAAAGATGATTGATTTCATAGCTTTTTATCAAACATTATTTTCACAAATTTCTTATCCTTTTCCTGACTCGAATGTCCAAAAGGTTTTCATCGAGAACCTACAGAGATCTTGGCAGGAGAAATTCGCTTTGATGAAATATCCTTCTTTCACACATCTGTGCCGCATTACAAGAGTATCAACAGAGGGTTGCTTAGTTTGGGGGATCCTCGTGCTCCCGTTCTGAGGTAGGTCTATAGTGTCAATCTTTGGCAAAAAAAAGATCGTTGCAAATGGGTCTCTTTGACTGATGACAAGGGCCTCAAATGCAATAGGCGCTTCAAACAATTATTTGAATCATATTTTGCTATCTTAAAAAAAATGTTGAAAGATAAAGTCTTGACTTTGCCAAATCCTCGACCTCTCACTGAGCCCTACCCCAACTGGTATGATGAGCACACATTTTTCCAATACCACCGTGTTTACGGGCATGATACTAAAAGATGCATGTGCATGCCTCATGAGATTCAGGATCACATCGATGATGGTACCATCTGTTCGAATAGGAAGAAGCAAAATGCTAACAATTATGTGGAAAAGGCCAACAATGAATTGCAAATTTACATCAATCCGTTTCCATCTCATTCTGCGAGCTTAGTTATTGAACCTTCGGGTTCCATTGAGTTTGTTCCTTCAGAGTATGTAAACATGGTTTCATTTATATGCATTCCTCCTGCCCAACCTGTGAATGGGTCACCAAACATAACTTTCACATCGCATGACCTACCTATGAACAAAGAGCCTTCCCCCTTGTACATTCCTGCTCGCGTCAATGGCAACATTCTGACCAGTGTCCTAGTGGACCCTGCAAGCCGTGTGAACATCATAATGGAGGAGACTTTACTTATAACCTTTTTACATAGGGAGAAATATGAGTAATCAAAAACCACTACACGCACACGCGATGGAATCTCAGTCCCTCCTCTCGGTTCTATCACTCTTTCGGTCTTGGTAGGACCTAGGGCCGTATATACTTATTTTGTTATAATTTCGAAGTTGGATTTATTTAGGGTGAAACTAGGAATTCCATGGCTGGTTTCCATGAATGGAATCACTTCAGTTATTCATAAATGTCTTAATTTTTCTCATGAGGTCTCTATGCACATCGTGCACGACACTGGTTACAAACCATTGGTATCGTGTGGGGGCTTCTCACTAGATCACTTTTGACTTACTCTCATCGGTCCACTCCCTTTGAGGACAAACTTGCTATATCGTGCCTATGTCAAGTATAAGATTGGGGGCACGACACCGAAGGTGACCTACCTTGTATCCCCCTCTATGCTATTTCAATAAAAGGTTGTATGATTGTGCATCAAGAAGCTACCTTCTCCTCTCAACAAAAGGGGAAGGGAAGCTTGCTCACACCCAAGAGCCTTCCTATTCTTCTTCTCCACACGCTTCTGCTTCTCGCCTTGCCGTGGTGCCTTTGAATCCTGCTCCCATGCCTTGCACGAGGAGCCCGATGGTGTCTGCTTGGAGAAAATCCAAGTGTCAAGTGTTTGAGCTTCCCTTCTAGCCCACAGTTCTTAGTCCTATTATTTATGGCAAGGGAAAGTGTCCTCGTGGAGTTGCCCCCTTGTTGCGGCCTCTACGACCTCCTATCACTCCCCTTCTGAAAGCGAATGGGAAGAGGCCCGTTGCTAAGGTGCCAATGTATGCTTCTCCACCTATTGTTGTTTCCACTCCCATGCTTCCTGCTCCTACTCCTATCCAGGAGGTTGCCCTTCCACCGATAATGGTTGTAGAGGACATTCCTACGGTAGAATAGGAGCCTCATGTCCTTTCTCAAGCTACGACTTCTAGTTCCTAGAGCCAATGAAACCAACTTGTGCATGAGCGTAAGTGTTGGAGAAAGGCTCTGGCTGCCGAAAAAGTTGCCTTGCAGAAGGAAGAAGGGGAGACAACAATTCCGGTTTTGACACCTCATGTTGTGCCTCCCTCTTCTGCTCCTTCTGCTTCAGTTCCACTCACCTGAGTTATGATTTCACCTCCCCCGGCAAACGCTGATGATCCTCACCCCGAAAGGGTGTAGGTGTTCATCGCCCCTTCCGTGGAGCCTATGCTTTTGATGTCCCTTTCGAACATCCCTCCTTTTTACCAACCCATGGACATGTCGAACACCATGGTCATGTCTGGTGCGCTTTTGTCCTCTTCCTCCTCACCTTCCACTTCTTCTGTGGGGATTTTGCATCCTCTACTGAAGCGTAAGTTGGAGGATGACCTTGCTTCAAGTGGAGGTTGGAAGAAGGTATCACCTTCTTTGGAAGGGAGTTCCTCTTTGGTTTGTGTTGTCCTTGTAACGGAGGAAGCTTCGACGTCCCCTGAGTTTTTCATTGTCCCTTTTGACGAGGTTGACAATGGATCTTGGGCGCCTCCTTCCTCTTCCGCCCGACCAACACATGGCACTCCAGTTAAGTGCATGTTTAACGGTGGATGATGTCCTGGTTCTATCAACGATCTTTGCGAGATCAATAACCTTCACCTCACAAGAGATCGATAGAGAAGACCTTGAGGGGCCTTCTTCCTTGGCCCTTGTCGTAGGAGAGTCAGAGGGTGCTCCCCTCACTATCCCACCCTTGTAGGCTCGTTTGCCTTTCCCATATAATGATCTAGATTTGGAGAACGACGACCTCCTTGTTGATGAGGACTAGGGGGTACCTCTTCTTTATCTGTAGATTAGATTTGTGTGCGTGTTGTATTTCCCCGGTGCTTGTTTTTATGTGTTCTTGGAGGACCCTTGCCACCCTTGTAGGTGCTTGGATACAACAATGAAATTTGTCGTAAACTTCCTCTATATGTTCCATCATTCTTCTATATGTTGTGACTTGGATTTTTGACAATTGGGGATGATACAAAGTGTTGGGGGAATTTAGGCCTTCCTTCCATGTTGACCCAATTTTTTATTTTTTATTTTTTCTTCATGTGCTCTTCTTGACAATCTTGGAACTCCAGGGACTAATCACATACATCATGGGTTACGTGTAAGAATTGATCTGACCTCAAACTCTCAAATCCCCCTATCTCTTGATTTCTTTGTCTTTGCTTGCCTCTCTTTCTGTTTGCTTTGTAATTTTGTGGTGCTTATGTGTTGTCCCTTGCGTGTGTGAAAACATTTCCACATTTAAATCTCGCTATGTCTCGTGGGCCACAATATCATTGCATTTTCTTTCTTTCCTTAGGATTCCACGTGGTCCTTTGATTCACATGCACCATCCTAAGGGCGGGCTACTACTTCTCTAATTTTCAATAAGGTGAATTTGGTGGCTAACGATTCCCTTACTGAAATCGCATCCTTCAACAAGGATCTCCTTCATGAAATTTTTCTTTCAAAAAAAATCACAGTGTCTTTTTTATCAAATTCCTTGACAAACGAGATCCTTCAAAAGGATTCCTTGATGACAATTATTTGCAAAAATGTCACGCTTTTCGATCAGAGTGTCCCTTTTTGTGGACCTCTTCCTATCTTGAAGGATTCTTGAGGGACCATTTTGAAAACTTCTTCAATTCCCTATTTAGTGATATGTTTGTCTGCTTTGAATATTTTTTGTATAACATGTTTTGTTTGCAGCTTAACATGTTTCTTTGTAAGACCAAGCACCTGTAAATCCGTTTTCACAATCAAGTTTGCAAGACCAAGCACCTCGTCAAGCTTGGCTTGCAGAACAGAGCACCTGTAAGGGTCTCTCACATCAATTGTTTAGTACTAAGCACCTATGGAGTCCTTTCATGCAAGCCTTGTAGGACTGAGAACATGTGGTACTTCCTTCAAGTTTGCAAGACCAAGCACCTCGTCAAGCTTGCCTTGCAGAACAAAACACCTATAAGGGTCTCTCACATCAACTGTTCAGTACCAAGCACCTATGGAGTCCTTTCATGCAAGCCCTGTAGGACCAAGAACCTATGAAACACTTCCTTTCCATAGGGCTAACAACCTATAGAGCCTTTGTTCAACTTTTGCGGGTTTGAGAACCCGTAGAGCCTTCCAATTTTTGCAAGATCGAGTACTGGTGGAGCCATCTCTCTCTTTCTCTTTTGCATCAAGTTTTCCTTGCAGGACTAAGAGCCTATAGAGCTACTGTAAGGAAAAGAAACAGTGCGGAAACGCTTTCCTAATGCTAAAACCACAAAGGAGACGTGCAAAGACCAGTTTTAAAATATTAATACACTTAAGATGAACACATACAGGGTAATAAGAGTAACATAAATAAAATGATTATAGAGATAACACCAGATTTACGTGGGAAAACCCTTTTTGGAAAAAACCCACCACTAAGAGAAAAACACTTTGTATTACAGTAAGAAAAAGATTACATACAAAGTTACAGTCCTCACTCTCTAATAGTTAGCTCACAACAACACTTGAGTTTTTCATGCACTCACTATTACAATGCTATTTCGGCATATAGTGAATACAAAAAACTCATCAACCTTTTTCTCTGTATATACTTTTCTGAGATTTTTCGACTTCTTGTCAAGACCGAAAAAATACCAATCTCCATCCTGCAACCAATTAGGGTGCATTAAGTTTAGTTCTTCACTGACACGCCAAATCGATCTTAGATCAGATCCACCTACAATCCTGCATCGAGCCACCCCCGCAATAAATTCGTTTCAAAGAAACTACTAAATGCGAGCTTTGTCAACTGCTAACATTCAATCTCATATTAATTGCATAATATATCGCTATTCACTGAACTAGTTTCTAGCAATAAATGTTGTTTTGCAACAACGATGCAAAAACAACCAATGAGAAATCATCACATGTCGCATTGATATTTGTTCTGCCGCTTGACTGAAGAGTGATCAGTCAACTATCCCTGTGGTCTGAAATCCCTTCGCTATTGCTAACCATTTCATCACATTACGAGCTGGCAATAATCTGCTATGCAGAAACGTCGACCACCAACTCTATTAGGTCCCACAAGCCACGTGTTTGTCGCTCAGGAGTTTCTGAAGCTTCCAGGAGGGAATCTCCAAGATTCCCATGAGCCCTCTTGGAACGAGCTTCCGAGGTTGCCACATGTCCACCGCTCACGCTCTCCTCTTGGCCTACGTGGAAGCCTCTAGACCTCCTTCGGGAATCTCTAGCGGCATCCGCTAGATTCCCCAGGGAACTTCTAAGGCGCAAACAAGTGCCCACAGTTGGACAACCCTTCGCATAAAGCAGCTCGGGGCCCACCTTCTCTTCATTGCGCTCACCTCTTTGAAAAGCTGCCACACGTCATGCGCACAGGAAATTCCGCTCAACGAAAAGGTTAACATTGGTACTTGCCTTCGGATGTCGCGAAAAGCATCCAGCACCGTCGGATGAAAATGATAGCAGTCGTTGATGTAGAGCATCGACACATCGGCGAGGCATAGCATTGCCTCCTGCCGATGGGCGACCGATCCACCAATGGGCAACCGATCCGTCAATAAAGTCAAATTCAACAAACATTCCACCAACTCCACACTCGTCATCCCATCGCTGTGACAACCCTCAGAGTCTCGCCGATTAGACTAGGTCTCAGTAACCAAAGGGTCAATCCGACCAAATGAGAACACCGTGGTAAAGCGATAAGGGCATAAATTCGTCAAGCCTCTCTTAGAGGTCCAAGCCAATAAATTGAGGCACATTTTCCAACAAGCTCCCACTTGACGAAGACTTACTGGCTTCCTCTAGACTTTGAATTTATTGACGATCATAGGCCCCAAGGCCTATTGAACTTGCACACCATCTAAACTTGTCTGTGCTTGCTGGCTTTGTCAATATATCAACAACATTCTTCAGAGTATCCACCTTCTCTAAAGAGACCTTTCCATCCTCCACCATATCTCTCACGAAGTGATACTGCACATCAATATGCTTCGTCCTGGCATGGAAAGTTGGATTTTTTCCAAACAAATGGCACTCTGACTGTCACGACAAATAGTGATCTGCCCTACATCAAAACCAATATCAGAGCACAAGCGATTGAGCCAAGTAATTTCTTTGCAGGCGTGAGTCGCTGCCATGTATTCTGCCTCCGTCATGGACAAAGCGACTATAGCCTATCACCCTCTCATCCAACTGATTGCACCACCATTTAACATGAAAGTATATCCACTAGTGGATCTTCTGCTGTCAATGTCCCCTGCCCAATCAGAGTCCACATATCCACGAATGTTGAAAGTTCTCTATGATCCAACCAAATTGCCATGGTAACATAGAGCACATTTTGAGGTACCTCTCAGTATCTAAACACTCTCTTTACAACATCCCAATGTGTCCTTCCTGGATTTTCCATAAATCGGCTGAGTACTCCCACAGCTTGGGCATTGTCTGGCCGTGTACAAACCATTGCATACATTAAACTACCGACAACAATCGCATAAGACACCTTGGTCATGTCCTCCATCTCAGTAGATGATTTTGGATAGTCTTCAACAGATAGTTTCATTCCCTGCAAGACTGGAACAACTAGCTGCTTGCAATCATTCATATCAAATATCTCCAAAACAGTGTTGATGTACTTACTCTGGCTAACCCAAATCTTTTTGCCATTCCTATCCCTGGTTATCTCCATCCCCAGAATATACCTTGCTGCACCCAGATCTTTCATTTTGAACTTTGCAGACAACTGAAATTTAAAATCAGAAATCATAGACTTACTATTTCTTATGAACAACATATCGTCCACGTACAGGGTAATAATAAGCACACGATCATTTTCAGTTTTATAATACACACAATGATCAAATTTTGATCTCACAAATCCCATAGACAACACAAAGATGTCAAACTTCTGGTACCACATTCTAGGAGACTGCTTCAAACCATACAAAGATTTCTTTAATTTGCAGACTAGGCTTTCTTTACCTTTTTCAATGAAATGCTTAGGCTGGGACATGTAAATTTCTTCTTCCAGCTCTCCATGGAGAAATGTTGTTTTCACATCCATCTGCTCGATCTCTAAGTCATATGCGGTTGCAAGTGACAACAAAAATATGATAGATGTCAGCTTAGCTACATGGGAACAAATTTCTCCATAATCAATTATCTCTACCTGGGAATACCCGTTTGCAACCAGCCTTAGTTTATACTTTTCATCACTACCCTGAAGACCAGTCTTCTTAAATACCCATTTACAACCAACAAACTTTCTTCCCTCAGAAAAAGGTACCAAATCCCAGGTTTCGTTCTTTTCCAATTATTCCATTTCTTCATTCATGACTTCCAACCAGGAATTTGCATCGGGCATATTAATTGCCTCTTTAACAGTTCTAGGCTCCTCGGTGCTAGTAATTAAAGCATAGGCACAGTTTGAATCCAAAATGGAGAAACCATACCTATCTGGTTGTTGTTTTTGACGTGTAGACCTTCTCACTGGTTGAGGTTGTGGTTCTTCATCTTCAAAACTCTCAGAGTTGCTAGAGCTCTCCTCAGTTTCAAGTACACCATGCAGTTCTCCCTTTTCTGGGTTTGGTGAATCTCAACTGCATCATTCTTCTTTTCTCTTTGATCTGTCTCTAGCTATGGATCAGCTATAGAAGGTTACTCACGAAATATTACACTTCTTCTATACAAAACCTTGTCAGTATCAGGATTCCAAAGCTTGTATCCCTTCACACCAACACCATAGCCGATGAAGCTACATTTAACAACTTTGTTCTCCAACTTAGATCTTTTCTCATTTGGCACATATGCATATGCCTCACAACTAAAGACACAAACATGTCTCAAAGAGGGCTTCTTACTAGACCGGGCTTCCAAAGGTGTCTTTTCAACAAGAGAAGAGCAAGGAGAACAATTTACTAGGTAACATGTTGTAGCCACGACCTCAGCCCAAAACATCTACTCCAGACCAGCACTGCTCAACATACTCCTTGCCTTTTCCATCAGCGTCCTGTTCAACCTTTTAGCAACTCCATTCTGTTGTGGAGTATAAGGTGTAGTTTTATGCCTTTTATTCCCATGGTCTTTACAGTATCTATCAAAATCTGTAGAACAAAACTCACCGCCATTATCCATCCTCAAACATTTTATTTTCCTTCCAGTCTGATTCTCTACCAAGTTTTTAAACTCTTTAAAATGACTGAACACTTCTGATTTACTTTTAAGAAAGTATATAAATTCTCTTCTCGAGTAGTCATCAATAAAAGAAACATAATATCTAGACTTCGATAACAAAGGAACATTAACTAAACCAAACACATTAGAATGAACATAGTCCAGTACACCAGAAGATTTATGAGAACTCAAAGAAAAGGAAACATGCTATTGCTTTCCATAAATGGAGTGTTTGCATAATCGAACTCAAGATTACAATCTACAAGCCCTTCAACAAGATTTTTATTCTTCAAATTTTTTATACCTTTCTCTCCTATGTGACCAAGTCTATTATGCCACAACATAGTCTTCTCTGCTGGGAGTTTTACCTCCAAAGCATTTGTAGCCAAAGAAGTATCTTCACCTTTCTCTGCAAGGACAAGTTTACATGACTCTACAGAGGCATTGTTACATTGAACAAAACATGCATCCAACTTATATAGAGTGCCAAAACGAACACCCTTAGCCAACACCATTGCACCTCTTGCCATTTTACATCCTTTACTCGAGAAAGAGACTTCTACACCTACATCATTTAGCTTACTAACAAAAATTAAATTTAGAGCCAAACCTGGTATATGCAGTACACCACCAATACCTTTGACTCTCTCGTTAGGAAACTGAATTCTGACTCTTCCACGACCAACAATCTCTAGCGTTGAATCACTTGCCAGGTACACCTTTCCACCATCGTACTTCTCGTACTTAGTAAACCAGTCTCTATGGGACTTCATGTCAAAGGATGCACCCGAATCAACCAGGCAGATATCATTTGACGCCTGAGTTGCCAAAGCTGCAATAAAGGCATCTGCATCACTCTGAGAAGAGTCATTGTCTGAGACATTCTTCTTCTTCTCCTTTCAATCCTTCAAGACATGACCAGGCTTCCCACAGTTCCAACACTTCACTTTGGACTTTTTACCAGGAGACTTCGATCTCTCTATAGATTTAGATTTGGACTTCTTGTCCTTCTTCTTGCCTTTCTCCTTTGATCTACCTCGAACAACAAGGGACTCTTTGGCCATCTCAGAAGACTTCCTCTGCATCTCTTCAAACAACAGTGAAGCAACCACATCTTCCATCTTGAAATTAGCAGTCGTACTTCCAATAGCCATCACCATATGATCCCAAGTGTTAGGTAACAAACATAACAGGAGCATGCAATGATCCTCCTCCTCTATCTTTACACCCAAAAATGCCAATTGAGCAACACTCATATTAAATGAGTTCAGATGATCTAGGACAGATGCACCTTCTTCCATCTTCTAGGAGTACAACTTCTTCCTCAAGAATAACTTATTTATCAAAGACTTTCGTTGATAAATATCGCCAAACTTCTTCCATAACAAAGCTGCAGACTTCTCCTCATGGACATTTAGGAGTACAGAATCGGCCAAACAAAGTCTTATCAGACCTCTCACTTTTCTATTTGCGAGGTCCCATTCTTCTTGCTTCATACCTTGTGGCATAGTTCCAGACACTACTACCCAGAGGTCTCTATCCACTAACAGGTCTTCTACTTTGAGTTTCCACAACTCAAAGTTGCCGCCATTTAATTTATCAAGATCAACTCTTTCTGATGCACTCGCCATCTTAGACAGAACTAGGTTCTAACTTTGCAAGACTCCCACTGGAACAATATTAGCACAAAAAACCAACCCTACTAACAAGGATAACACAACTAGTCAGGCTCTGATACCACTTGTAAGGAAAAGCAACAGTGTTGAAACGCTTTCCTAATGCTAAAACCATAGAGGAGACGTGCAAAGACCAGTTTTAAAACATTAATATACTTAAGATGAACACATACAAGGTAATAAGAGTAACATAAATAAAATGATTATAGAGATAACACCAGATTTACGTGGAAAAACCTTTTTGGGAAAAAACCCACCACACCAAGAGAAAGACACTTTGTACTACAGTAACCAAAATATTACATACAAAGTTACAACCCTCACTCTCTGATAGTTAGCTCACAACAACACTTGAGTTTTTCATGCACTCACTGTTACAATGCTATTTCGACATATAGTGAATACCAAAAACTCATCAACCTTTTTCTCTGTATATAATTTTCTTAGATTTTTTGACTTCTTATCAAGAACGACAAAATACCAGTCTCCATCCAGCGACCAATTAGGGTGCATTAATTTAAGTTCTTCATGGACATGCCAAATCGATCTCAGATCGGATCCACCTGCAATCCTGCATCGAGCTTCCCCCACAATAAATTCGTTTAAGAGAAACTACTAAATGTGAGCTCTGTCAACCGCCAACTTCCGATCTCATATCAACTGCATAATATATCGCTACTCACCAAACTAGTTTCTGGCAATAAATGTTGTTTTGCAACAACGGTGCAAAAACACCCAATGAGAAATCACCATGTGTCGCACTGCTATTTGTTCTACCACTTGACCGAGGAGTGATCGGTCAACTATCGCCACGGTTTGAAATCCCTTCACTATCGCTGACCATTTCATCACATTTCGAGCTGGCAATAATCCGCTATCGCCAAAACACCGACTGCCAACTCTATTGGGTCCCACAAGCCACGTGTCCACCGCTCAGGAGGTTCTGGAGCTTCCAGGAGGGAATCTCCAAGATTCCCATGAGCCCACCTGAAATGAGCTTCTGAGGCTTCCACGTGTTCATCTCTCGCACTCTCCGCTTGGCCCACGTGGAAGCCTCTGGAGCTCCTTCGGGGAATCTCTAGTGACATCCGCTAGATTCCCCAAGGAATTCCCGAGGCGCAGACAAGTTTCCATGATTGGAAAACCCTTCGTAGAAAGTAGCTCATAGCCCAGCTTCTCTTCACTATGCTCACCTCTTTGACAAGCTGCCACGTGTCATGTGCACAAGCAATTCCGCTTGGCGAAAAGGTTAACAAAGGTACTTCCTTCGGATGCCGCAAAAAGCAGCCAACACCATCAAATGAAAACGATAGCAGCCGTTGATGTAGAGCATCGACACATTGGTGAGGCATAGCATTACCACCTGCTGATTGGCGACCGATCTGCCGATAAAGTAAAAGTCAACAAACATTTCGCCAACTCCACACCCGGTGGCCCATCGGTGTGACAACCCTCGGAGTCTCGTCGATCAGACTAAGTCTCAACAACCAAAGGGTCAAGCCGACCAAATGAGAACACCACGATAAAGTGATAAGGGCATAAATTTGTCAAGCCTGTCTTAGAGGTCCAAGCCAGTAAATTGAGGCACATTTTCCAACAGCTACCTCCTGTACGTTTAGGTGTTCCAAATCAAAGATTTTCTTCCTCGATGGTTTAGGTATATTCTCTTCAACCTCTTTCTACTTTACCTTGCATTCACATCGATATGCATTCTCGCTAAAGTAGGGGCAAAATGTAATGGAGCGAATTTGTACCCCTAGGAAAATTCCCCATTTCATAGCCCTTACCTTAGGAAATGTAAATTGGATTGATGTAATTCCACCACCACCACATCGCTTCATCCAGTTGGTTGTGTCTTTTTGTGTCGGTGGAGGGATCTCTAACAGGGATGTATGTGCGTCGTGATGTTGTCTAGATAGGATTCCTACCTCTAGAATCCATATAGGAGTTATGTTTCTCCATTGGTGATGAAGTGTAATGCCTCTTGTCTCCTTCGCTGACAAAAAACAGGTCTTTTACCTCCCTTTTCCCATTCAAATGCTCTATCTTCTCATTTAATCCTTCTTCTTGGACTTGCTTCTAGATTCTACTTCACTCTCTTAATGCTTCTTGAGCAATTCACTCTCTTAGCTCCATTCTCTCACTTTCAAGCTTCTACACCATTATTCTCTTGACTGCAAGCTACTGGTTCTTGGATCCCACACCATGTTTCTTGTGACAACACTGCTATTGGAGGACTTGCAAGCTCTCTCCTTCCACTACTTTCCTTGAGTGCTCGTAGGTATGGAGGTGATATTGTCCATTGCTATTTTTTCTTTGCACCTTTTCATTTATTACATATCATACTTGTTGTTGGTGCTTTCATTTCTATCTCTATCATTTTCCATATTTTGTGGCTATCTATCTATCCATGGAGGTGGGAACACTGAAGTGGGGGATTGACTGAGGTAGTCCTTTAAACACAACCCCAAATTTTTTCCATTTTTGTGTGTGCAGGTGCATGTGAGGAGTGGAGCTACTTAGAGATTCAATTTGAAGGTGGACAGGTTTGATTCGTCACCCTCTCTTTGTCCATTGTAGCATAACTTAGTTATAGCATTTCTCTCGTTAAAATTTCAGTTCTATGTTTTCTAGCATTCTGTCGTAGCATAAAATATCTAGTATTCAAATATTTAGTAGGTTTTCTTATGTTTTAGTTTGCTCCCTGGACCTATCCGTATGGATGCTAGTGTGTCCCTGAGACACCAATGCACGATGTTGGAGTTCAATATTTGCACTGTCATCCTTAGATAGTGAGTTGTTTGGGTTACAGGCTGAAGCTTGGGAACTAGCTCTTCTAATCCCGTAAGCAATCGGTTTCAGTAGAAGGAAAGCGACATGCCATCTATCCTTCCTTTTTAGCCTCAATACCTTACCCCTTTCAATCCGCTTAGTAAACTTGAGGTAGTTTAGGGCAGCCCATTGCTTAGGACACTCCTGTGACTCAGAGTTCCAAGGTGGTGGGTCCCCCTTCTCTATATTTTGGTGAACCTGACGTGAACCTCTTGAATTCATTTTTTGTTTTAAGAATTCTTCTCTCACGTCTGAGGTGTATTATAGATGAGCGTTGTTGAGATTTACAATTCAATTTATGACCTTCAGGCACATTGTCAAAAGGAGTGTTCTCATTCAAACAGTATGTTAGAATTCAATATTTTCTAGCATTCTATTGTAGCATAAAATGTCTAGTATTCAAACAGTTAGTAGGTTTTCTTTCTTTTTAGTTTTCTCCCTAGATCTTCTATCCATATGGACACTAGCGCACTGCACTGGAGTCTGAGATCTGCGCTGCCGTCCTCAAACAATGAGTTGTCTGGGCTACAGGCTAAACCTTGGGAATTGGCTCTTCTGACCTCGTAAGCATTCAATTTTAGTAGAAGGAAAGTGATAGGCCATTTGTCCTTCCTTTTCCACCTCAATACCTTACTCCTTTCAATTCACTTAGTAAACTTGAGGTAGTTTAGGGCAACCCATTGCTTAGGACTCTCCTATGACCTGGAGTCCCAAGGTGGCGGGTCCCCTTTCTCTACAAGGAGATTATTCAATTTTTTATGAAATAAAATACTTTCTTTTATAATTTGAATATTGGTGTCCAATAATAATAATTGAAGACGCAAACTATTGAAAGTGTAGAGATTTAGAGGATAAAACACTCTTGGTTTTTCAAGTAGGAGTAGAGGATGGAAACCTTGATCTTTGAGGCAATTTCACCTAGGGATTGTAGTTGTGTAGAAAAGGTTGGATCTTATTTTCAATTTTTAGTTTCTTATAGTACCACTTCTATAGTACTAACACTACAATACTATTTTTGCAGTTGCAACTACAATATTGCTACAATATCGTTATGGTGCCATGTGTTGGAAATATTATCATTGATATCAAAGGCATATGGACAATATTGTTAGAATTATTATCATTGACATCAAAAGAAGACTTCCATGATGAAAAGTTTGTTGATTGAAGACTTCCATTGATATGGACTGTGGAAATCTAATGTCTTTGATTGATAACCTTCATAAGACAAAATTATATTTTAAATCCAAGCAATTAGAGTTGATGAGGATAAAACTGTCTAAGAAGATTGCAGATTTGGCCATCCTAAAAATATGCAGGCTCTGGGTTACTCCCTTCTTTCATCAAAGTTTCTCACCACCTCTAGAGCCACAACATGAAACGCATCTTCTATCGAGTTGGTGTTTCTCTTCTCTGATCTATCATTAAATCCACTAGAATCTATCAATTTTCTCAATGCTAGACTCTTGCCTCTTCATTTGGAGCTTGCCTCCTCTCTTCATCCAGATTTGTGGATCCTTTTATATACTTTCTCTTAGGTGAGATCCTCTGGTCGGCAAGCTGATTGTATTAAAAGACAAAAGAAAAACTTCTCGACCTTGCAGCTGAACCGCTATCCATACCCTTCACCTTGCTTGTCTAGTATCCACTCGTGTTCTCCCTTCTCTCCTTGGCCTAATCTTCTTCCTGCTTCTTTCATTTCCACTCCTCTCCCACCCAATTCTCACCTCTCTAACAATGTCCCCTCTAGGTTGATCTCTTCTCATTCAAACTATTTCTACAACCATGTGGTCTCCTTCCCTCCTTCTCTTTCCTTTGCATCTTTCCCACTCCAATCATCCCCCTCACCCTCTCTCCTACTACTTCTCCCATTTCTAACCGCACTTCTCTTGATTCTTTGGATCTTGCGTCAGTTCCTTGAGATCCCCAATGCAGTTATCTAAGAAATCTCCTTCAACCTGCTCATCTCCTAGCATGTTCTTTGCCTAGACTCCTCAGTTGTTTTTGCCATGTCTTGCACAATTGGATACATCTCATTCTTCTGCTAGAAAAGATCTATCTTTTGCTAATTATATCACTTCATGCACAATTAGCTTGGGGTGTTTTGTGGCTCTGCTTGTTCATTCAACTTATTCAGGGTGTGTGCACTCTCAGATCGGTTGAACATCCTTGTATGCTTCTTCTTGTCTTCCATGGCTTCAATACTTCTCATCTCCTGCAACCAAGCTTCATCAAGATTCCAATGACTCTTCATCGTCGCTACCAGGTACGTGTGACTCTACAACCTCCCCTCAACATTCTTAGATTCTTGATCATAGCTTTAATTATGACCAGTCTTGTTTCATTAGTATCAATTTGTATCGAGCCTTGCTTGATTTGGTCAGTTGTACTACCACCCATAATGGTTTTTCTTCTTCACCTCAGCTACTCATTCCCTCTCACCACATGGCCTCCCTTGATTTGTAGCCTTCTCTAACCCATGCACCAACTCCTTCCTATCCCATCCCTCTTTCTTCATGCCCAATCATCCCTTTTCCTTCAATCGATGATATCTCTAAGTCTGATGTCGACCCTTCCTTGCATGATTGGGAAATAAAACTCATCATCAACCTCTCCTTGTTAGTGTTTGATAGCTTCAGGAGATATTTTCTCCTTAATTAAAGGCAAGTCGACCTACTAATTGAAATTATTATTTTTCTTCTAAGGGAGCCGAACTTGATGAAAATTCACCTAGATTGGTATATATGTAAGGTGGCAATCATTCATTTCTACATCAATTCTTTTCTCTCTTAAATTCACATTTCTATAGAGCAAAAGTTCACCCTTCAACAACAGATTACAATCTTGTAGAAGCATATTGACTTCAAGGAGAAACATATTCTTCTTTGCATCAAAGGATAGGTGCTATTATTCATTATATTAATTCACCCTTGAGAAGGGTCTGGTTTTAAAGCATATTTCTACACTTTTATCTGATATATAAGAGATATATATTTTGCTGGGTTTTTCTCCCTCGAGTAGAAGGGTTTTCCTAAGGTAAACTGTTGTGTTTATTGTTCATGTGTTGCATTCTCTACTTTTTGTTAAATCCGATCCTAAAACTAACATGGTATCAGAGCGGGTTTAAGGGAAGTATTGATCAGATTTAAAGCAGAAATATATGGGAATCATCAATGAGAAAAAGAAGGTTGAATTATCGCCTCTGTAAGAAATTGCTTGTAGGAAATTACATTTGGTCTTCAGGGGAAGCTGTTGTAAATAAATATCTATGGGTCACTACAATCTTTGAGTTGTGGTTTCAATGGTGGGTGCGAAAATCAGGAGCGCTGTAAATTCGGGGTCTTTGACGGGAGCTGCATCTTTCCTTACCTGTCCAATTAAATAGATTTAATGGGAGCAATCGATGTCTATGTGATATTTTAATTGGAGGCTCCCGATAGTGTGGCGTTTGTTTCATGAATAAAGGGAAAATTTCATATTGTAATCGTGGCAATTAACAAGGTATCCATGATTTTTAAGAAGACACTATAATCTATATTTGAAGAAGGATCGGTTATTTTTTGAAGCCACTGCATATAGCCAAGGAGCTCACATGGAAATAAGCTATCATATTTTGAGAAAATGTGGCCTTTCAGTATTGTGATATCCATCCTTAGTATTGAGAGTATGTCGTCTACCTTACTATCTGAGTCGAGAGAAGTAAAGGAAGATAATTCGCTATTCTTGAAAGACATCTCAAATTTTTGATGCCGCTTCAAGGAAATAATGGGAAATAAAGGAGTTTCATATTTGAAATAGGAATGATTTAATCTCTTTGAAGAAACCACTACAATCACCACAAGTAGCGAGCTAAATATTTTTTGACACAAGGAGTCTTATCAAGCTCAGGTCACATAAATGAGAAGGGTGTCGAGTCAATTGTAGAGGAGGCGTTAATTCTAGATTGATTTTGGAGCTATCATGGAGTTTTGTAGAGATAACGCTATTTGAAGACAACAAAAATCATGGCCTAGTGTGTGGGAGTTTAATATTGATCTGGAACTACTTAAAATTGGCTACTATGGCACTACTTTCCAAGAGGGGATTTATCGTGGTATAGTAAGTGAATAGTGTTCAAACAAATATAGGTGGAGATTTCTTTGATAGCGGCTATTGTGAAAGTTTAAGGAGGTGACGGGACAAGGAAGCATCCACTCAGTATCATTAAGTTTGTTGTTGAATCGCAAAGCAGAGAGGAGTCGAAATTGAAATGTGGTCGGGCTTGAGTGCAATAAAATATGAAAGCCGAAGTTCATATGTAATTCTCGAATGGTGATATTGGATCTGAATCTTTAAGTGCAAAGATCAAGAAAGAACAATTTGTGGATTGTAAGGAAGATTAATCAATAAAGAAATAAGTATTTCATACCCTTGAATAATGTTCATGAATTTTTTATGTAGTTATTAATTCATGCAATAACATTGGAATAGTGAATCATGTATGCTTCTAGCATTGGTATTTATCTTTAGGATAGTTTGATTCTTTGAACTATTAGTAATCTCTCTAAAAATGCTTCTAGGACGGATTGAGGAGAAAAAGGATGATGAGCGATTGAATTCAAGGGAGGAAGAGCTTGATGCATCCTGTGAGGAAGTCAAGCAGGCTGAAGAATGGAGACACAACTTGTTTCCATGGGACTAAGTTTGGTGGCACATAACTGGAGACATCTCTCGAAGAGGAAGAACAATTGTCATTGCAATCAGTTTCTTCGAAGAGGAGGAATTAACATTCAGAGGGAGTCTGACAAAACAATAGAGGAAATCTTGGACGAGGAGGTCAGGAGGTTGATGCAAGTAATTGGAGCTTCAGAGGGAGTCCCATCATCATGAAGATTTGTTGTAGAGTATATTTCTCTGAGACGGAGAAATGTGAGGTGAAAGCCCTTGTAGCATATATTTCTCTGAGACAGAGAAATATGAGGTGAAATCCCTTGTAGTGTATATTAATCTAAGATGAAGAAGTATGAGGTGAAAACCCTTGTAGAGTATATTTCTCTGCGATGGAGAAATATGAGGTGAAAGCCCTTGTAGTGTATATTTCTTCGAGATAGATAAATATGAGGTGCGAGTCCTTGTTCATCTCTGAGACTAAGATGAAACATCATGTTGAGAGGCTCTATGATGGGAACTTGTACGTGTGTTTATTTCCATACGTGGGAGTAGCCATGGTGGACATCATGTTGAGAGACTCCATGACGACATCACGTTGAGAGACTCTGTGATGAACCTTTGTGCTTTCCACAAATGGTTGTAGCCATTGTGGGCGTCATGTTGAGAGACTCCATGACATAGATATCTGGAAAATATCTCCCTAGCTAAGAGGGAGTGTTATTGTTTGATAACTTCAAGAGATATTTTCTCCTTAATTAAAGGTAGGTCGGCCTACTAATTGCAATTATTATTTTTCTTCTAAGGGAGCCGACCTTGATTAAAAGTCACCTAGATTGGTATATATGTAAGGTGGTGATCATTCATTTCTACATCAAGTCTTTTCTCTCTTCAATTCACATTTCTACAGAGCAAAATTTCACCCTTCAGCAACATATTACAATCTTGTAGAATTAGATCGACTTCAAGGAGAAACATATTCTTCTTTGCATCAAAGGATAGGTGCTATTATTCATTATATTAATTCGCCCTTGAGAAGGGTCTAGTTGTAAATAAAATTTCTGCACTTTTATCTGATATATAAGAGATATGTATTTTGTTGGGTTTTTCTCCCTCGAGTAGGAGGGTTTTCCCAGGGTAAACTGTTGTGTTTATTGTTCATGTGTTGCATTCTCTACTTTCTGTTAAATCTGATCCTAAAACTAACACTCCTTTCACCTCAATCATGGAGCTTTTAACCTCCTAAAAAGAGGCCTTGGTTTTGCCATGCCTGCTCACTTCGTTCCTAACCACACTTTCCTCATTGAAATTGAAAACTTTGTCTGATTCCTCCCACAATGGTGGCCGAGGAGGTTTGGAAAGACTATGCTTTGTCTTTGAGACACCCCAAACATCATAAATATTCTATCCCCAATTCAGATCATCACACTTTTCTCAATCTTTTAAATAATCCCAACTTGGTCATTACCAAAGAAGATAAGGGTAATTCCAACGTAATCTTAAACAAACAAGATTACATTTCCAAAATTATGCTTTCCCTTCTTTCAGACTATTCTAGCTATCAAATATTATCCTCCAACCCTTGCTCCAAAGTGCTTTAAAAAGTCAAATCAGCCATCTCGCTCTCGTCTTTTGATCCTTCTACTAAGTCATCCCTTGTCCCTTCTTCTGAAATAAATCCCTGCATTTACGGGGTCCCAAAAATCCACAAATATGGCATCCCCATTAGGCCCATTGTGGACACAAGCTCCCATTCTTACAAGTTGGTTTCCTTCTTGTCTAAGCTAATCTCCCCTCTTGTTGGAAAATCTGACTCCTTCATTAAAGATTCTACCCACTTTGTTGACTTCATTAGTGACAAAAAATTAAACTGCAATGATATTTTGGTTAGCTTTGATGTTGTGTCAAAGTGCCTCTCCTTGACTCCATGGAGATTGTTAGACGCAAGAATAAAAATGAAGTGGCTTGATTGGTAGAAATGCCTTTGATCCACTTTTTTCTCCTTTCAGGGAGTTATCTATGAGCAAGTAAATGGAGTAGCCATGGGTTCCCCTCTCTCTCTTGTTATAACCAACCTTTACATGGAGTACTTTGAAGAAGTTTCTCTCTTCTCCTTCCCCCTCAAACCAAGGTGGTGGAAGCGATATGTTGATGATATGAATAATTTGGCCCCATGGAATGGAAAATATTGAAAAGTTCCATGTCCACCTCAATAGTTTAAACCCATGTATCTCTTTCACCAAAGAGATTGAATCTGATAACAAACTCCCCTTTCTTGACATTTTTCTCACCAAAAAGTTAGATGGATCCTTAGCTCGTCGTTGTTAGAGTAATTGGGTATTTACTTTATTAATTAAACAATATTTGTTTAGTTACTTAAAGTTCCCTTTTACCTCTTTTCACTTAAGCTAACATTAGGTGCATAATAATTAATTACTTTATTAATTATTATTGTGCAAGCCTAGGGTTTTCCTTTTTAGGGTTTTCATCTATATGTAGTTGAAAACTATCTTTTGTATCATTAATTTATTTTACATTTTGTGTGAATTCATGGCTCCACATTCTTGAGCATTTCCTTTGTTGCTTCTCTTTGCTTCTCCTTGTAATAGGTTATTTGCTTGCAAAGATCTTTTGGGCTTCTGTGGTGTTGTATCTTCTCAACTCCAACATGGTATCAGAGCTTCAGATTTGCAGCTACTTGTTCTTGTTTTGAGATTTTTGCATTGGAAACAAATCTAGGGTTCTAAGGGTTTTTTTTGGGTGGATTCAACATACTCCTATTTTTGGGTTCACTTTGGGCCCAAATGGACAATGCCATTGGATTCGTAGCGCCCAAAAACCCCTAAAACGACTGTCAAATCGTCGATTTTGGCCACAGTCAACTAGGATTGCAAATTTTTTTTTTAGGGTTTGGCTGTATGGCCCCCGCAACAAAAGAATATAAAAAATATAAAAAACAAAGGTTTTTTATTATTTTTTTTGCGCTACACGCATACACCGGACGTGCCACTGTTCGGCCGCCTGGCGGCCACCGCCCAACTTAGCCGTCGCCGCACCACCTCCGTCACCCGCTCCGCCCATGCTGACCGGCCGCCACCCGCTCTGGCCGCCACCCGAGCTCCACCGACCCCGCTTCGACCGCCAGCCGGGCTCTATCGACCCCGCTCCGAGCTTCGTCGACCCCGTGGGCTTAGAGCTCCGCCGACCCCTGTCGACTCTTCCAGCAACAGCCGAGGTCACATGGTGACCAGGCGCTAAGCGCCCAGCCCTCGTGGGCTTATTTCGCCGGCTCCCAGCTCCAGCGGATGGTCACATGGGTGACCGAGGGTTTCAGCCCAGGCCCCAGCCGCCAGCCCCCTGGTCCTGCATGCGACCAGGGGCCTTTTTTTTAAGCCCTTGAGGGTCATGGAGGCTTTATTGGGCACATTGTAGCAACTTTCATTCAAACGGGCATAACTCGAGCATTTTAGCTCCGTTTTTCAAATAGGAAGAAGCGTTGGAAAGCTGGTTCCAATGCCATTCCAGTGGTATTGGTAATTTTTCTTGATTTTGTAATTTTGCAATCTTTTTTTCCAGTCAAAATTAGAACTTGGTTTTTTCACTCCAAGGGGCATATCTTTTGCGTTCGAACTCCGTTTTGTGCAAACGAATAGGCATTGGAAATGTGTTACATTGCTCTTTCCATATTTACAGTCTATTTTATCAGAATATTTACCAGGTATTTTTTATTCAGTTTTGTGTGTTTTTACACTTTGCTCAATTACTTGGTCATCTTGGCTCCTACATGGGGTTTGTTTGCGTTGGATGGGTTATCTTGATATGATTTATCATTGCTGAGATCATTAGTTTCTGAATTTTTCATTTGAAGAGTTATCATGGGTTTTTCTACTCACCCTTCAGTTGTTCTTCTGGAACGGGGTAATTATGAGTCATGGGCAAAGGGTATACTTATACATTGTAGGTGGCTTAATATTTTTCCTTATTTGTATGATCTCATACCTGAACCAACAACTTTAGAGGGCAAATTAGCATGGGATATTATTAGAAATCACATTGCAGGAGTTATATTGTCTAGTGTTGATCATGACACTGTGTTGGTTATATCGAACATTGATTGCCCTCACCCACTTTGGACACGTCTTTAGGAGATCTATGGAGACCCTATTCTATCTCCATTCCCAGAGGATCCTACTTCAGATTGTCTCATACCCATTGCTTGGCGAGAGAATACACCATTTGATCATGATACTTTAGAGGAGCTTGAGTATTTAGACACCCTTACTTATTCTGATGGATTAGAGGTTTGTCTCATAGTTCCTACTCTTCAGACTGAGACTTCATCAACATCTCTTGTTGTTCTTGATTCAATGCAGCAGGGAATCATACATCTTCCAGACATAGCTATTTTGGATTCTTATGTTGCAGACATATCTTTCTTGTTTGTTGAGTCCTATATTGCAGATTTGGAGGATTATTTTGAGGACATTCATCTCCTCTACCTTGACAGTCAGGTTATCACTGTTCGCCCACCATTATCTATGCATTCAGAGGTTGCATTTCAGTATTCTCCACATCAGTTTGGATTTGGCACTATTTGTTTCCATTCAGACAGTGAGACTCTTCAGCATTCTATCATGGCACACATCTTGAGACATATTGGTTCATCATTCTTCACAGGGTTTCTTCGATACAAGTCCATGGATCCATTTCTTCCCAAGGGGAGGAATATCATTTGCCGCTTCAGGATCTCCTTTTGGATTTTACATCAGACATCTACCATTGTGACAAGAGTTTCTTCATTGTGGGGGGGCCTTCTTCTCTCTTTCTATCTCTCCTATGGAGATAATTGTACATGTACTTATATGATAGAAGTTGTCTATGGGGGGTATCATGTTATCCACCTCCTATCCTTCTTTCATTAGTGCATTGCATTCGTTCCTTGCATTCTATTTTGGGGAGGAGTTTTGTTCCCACTGGGTTTTCTCCTTTACCCCATTTCATTTAGTTTGCATTGATTTTGTACATGGGTACCTGATCTGGCCTTGTTGCCGGGACCCATTGCTTTTGCTTTTAGTAGTTTCTTCTAGGTTTTAGCTTCTCCCTATGTCTATCTTAAGGGGGGGTGTTAGAGTAATTGGGTATTTACTTTATTAATTAAACAATATTTGTTTAGTTACTTAAAGTTCCCTTTTACCTCTTTTCACTTAAGCTAACATTAGGTGCATAATAATTAATTACTTTATTAATTATTATTGTGTAAGCCTAGGGTTTTCCTTTTTAGGGTTTTTATTTATATGTAGTTGAAAACTATCTTTTGTATCATTAATTCATTTTACATTTTGTGTGAATTCATGGCTCCACATTCTTGAGCATTTCCTTTGTTGCTTCTCTTTGCTTCTCCTTGCAACAGGTTATTTGCTTGCAAAGATCTTCTGGGCTTCTATGGTGCTGTATCTTCTCAAATCCAACAGTCATTTCCACCGCAAGTCTTCTCATACTAATTTCTACCTCCACTCTTCTTCCCACCACCACCCAGCCCAAAAAACTTACATCCTTAAAACCCTAACCTTGAGAGCCTTCCGTGTTTGTGACAAAGACAACTTAGACCATGTGTTGTCTAATCTTTATCATGTCTTCCTCTTGAATGGCTATAGGAGCAAGAAAATCTCTAGAATTTTTAACCAAACCAAATCTAAGCTCTTCTCCAAACCTTTTTCCTCCCAACCCTCTGATCCCCTTATTGCCTCCCTCCCTTACATCAAAGGCTTATCTCAAAATATTGTTACAATCCTTCTCAAAAAGGGTATTCAGTGTACCTCCAAACCTATTTCCACCTTAAGAAGCCTCATCCCATCCCCCAAAGACCCCAAGGACATCTACCTTGGTTTGAGAATCTACAAGGTGTCTTATTCTTGTGGAATATCTTATATAGGTGAAACTAGCTGCTCTTTTAAAACCAGAATCAAAGAGCATTGTGTTGACATCAAGCGTGAACGTGTCCTTAAGTTCACCCTAACTAACCATTCTTCCTTTACTAAACACCACATTTGTCTTGAAAACATCCAAATATTATCCATTGAAACTATATTTTTTAAAATAAAGCGCAAGGAACTTATTAATATCAACAACCACCCCTCAAATCTTAATCGTGATGAAGGTTGGACCTTGAGCTCCTCGTGGAAACCTTGATTATGCAGCTTCAATCCATTGGGTCCCTCCCCTTTCCTAGCTTCCCCTGTCTCCCTTCTATCGTTTCTCTTCTCTTGTCCCCCCTTTCCCCTCCTTTCCCTCTTCCCTATCTCTTTGTTTCCTCCCTCTTGATCACTACCTTTTTTCCCCTCTCCTCTCTTGACCTTCTGTGCTCTGCTCCTACCGGGGTCTTTTTCTTTTGTGGTTTTTTATTTTCGTTTCCTTTTCTCCTTTTTTGCTCCCTTTTTTGTAGTTGTGTATTTTCTTTTCTCTTTCTTATCTTCTCCTCTTGTTTTTCCTTTTTATTTATTGCTTGTCCTTGGTTCTGTTTTTCTTCCTTTTATTATCTAGTTGATTTCTTTCTTTTTTTCCTTTTTCTTTTTTCTTTTTTTCAATTATGTTCCTTGTTTTTGTTTTTTCCTATTGGGTCCTTTTTAATTTATTTCTTCTCTATTTTATTTACCTAAATCCTTTTTCTTTTTTACAATTTGTTCTTTCCTTTCTCTTTGTCTTCTTTTGTGTTTTTGTTTTAATGGTTTTAGTTCTTTAGCTTCTCTTTGTATTTTTGTAGTATTTTGCTTTGTTCTATTCTTTTTGTTTTTATCTCTTTGCTTTTATTTCTTATATTATTTGTTAGTTTTCTTTATATTTTGTTTTTGTTTTATTGGTTTTAGTTCTTTTAGTTCTCTTTATATTTCTCTATTAATTTGTTTTGTTCTATTTATATATATTTTTATGTCTTTTCTTTTGATTTGATTTTATCTTGTCTTTTCTTTGAATTTTCCATAATTCTTCTATAATTATCTTTTTATCGCTTTTTCAATTTGATTCCTCTTCTTTTGTCTTCTTTTTGTTGATTCTATTTGCAAATATATTTACAAATATACTATTAAACATATTGTCTTTGCAAATATAATTTATTTCTTCTCTATTATAATTACCTAGATCTTCTCTTTTTTACAATTTGTTCTTTCATCTCTCTTTGTCTTCTTTCATGTTTTTGTTTTATTGGTTTCAGTTCTTTATCTTCTCTTTGTTTGTCTTTATTAATTTGTTTTGTTCTATTCTTATTAGTTTTTATCTATTTTGTTATATTTCTTAAATTAATTGTTAGTTTTCTTTATTTATTGGTTTTGTTCTAATGTTTTTAGTTCATTTTGTTCTCTTTGTATTTATTTATTAATTTGTTTTGTTCTATTTATAATATATCTTTTCTCTCTTTTCTTTTATTATTTGTTAGTTTTCTTTTTATAAGTGTTTGCTTTACATTTTTTTATAATTATTCTAGAATTTCTTTGTTATTGTTTTTTATTTGGTTCCTTTTTTATTGTCTTCCTTTTGTTGTTTCTTATATTTGCAAATATACTATCAAACATTTTATCTTTGCAAATATTTTGTTTTTTAACTATTTTATTGGTTATTATTTAAAAAAATAAAAATCTTGTTGTCTATTTATTTTTTCTTATATTGGATTTTTAGCTTTCTTTTTTCATCGACAAATCTATTTTAATGGTAAATTCTTATTTTCTTTAATTCTCTCTCCTTTTTATTTCTCTTGGTTTTAATTGTTTGTATTTTCTTTAAAATGATTGGAGTCATTTTCTATTTTTGTTTAATTATAATTTTTATTTTTTGATTTCTCTTTATGGTTATTTTTTTTCTTTATTTTTTTTCTCTTTCTTCTTTTATGATCTTTCTTGTTTCTTGTGCAAAATTCTCCTAACCTCCTCCTTTATATTTGATTTTGATTTGCATCTCATACTCCTACAACTCTTTTTGTATCCTGATGATGGATCATAAAGTGTGATCTAAAATGTTGATCCAAAAAATATCACATAGTTTAATTCAAAAACAATAAATTCAAGAGTGATTTAATTTATTTATGGACAAACTCCATCTAATTATGGCAGTGCTAGATTTAAAAGAAATAAATTAAAATAAAATATTAATTAAAGGGACCAAACCCTTAAGTAAGTGCTATCTTCCATGGATGGTTGACCCCGCATTAAATCAATATTTATCAAAGATGGTCGATCTACTTTGAAAGGTGAAATTAAATATTTAAAATAAATTTTATTTCAAATCTTGGTCGACCTACTTTTGGTAAAGTGCATGATTTGGATATAAATACATGTTTTTTTGGAGGTTAGAAAGAAAGTTATTCAATGCAAAATCATTCCCTTAAGAGAAGAAATTAGGAGAAGAAGATAAAACTTAAGAAGAGGAGCAAACCTTCAAGGAGATTTATTGTAGATTTATTACAAAATTTTGAGGAGATTTATGGCAGACTTTTAAGGAGATTTATAGCAAAATTTTGGAGGTGATTTACAACAGAATTGGAGCAAACCTAAGAGTTGATTTCTATCAGACATTGTGCTTGATTTGGAGTAGACCTTTATGGGAGATTTATAATAGATCATGAACGTGATTTAAGGAAGATTTATAACAGATCTCGAAGGTGATTTAAGGTAGATTTATAACAGATCTTTCAAGTGATTTAAGGCAAATTTATAGTAGATCCTAAAAGTGATTTTAAGGAAGATTTATAGAAGACTCTTCAAGGTGATTTATATCAAATTTCAAGGAAGATTTGAGCAACTTTGTTAGAGAAATTTTTGAGTAAGACAAAGACTTTGTTGTGATTGAGGCTGATGCCTCTCATTATAAGGGACTTGTGTCTCTTGCTAGGTTGGTGCTCAGTTGTGGGGATTGGTGTCTCTAGTAGGTTGTTGCCTACAAAATAAGTTTGTAAGAGAAGTAGGTTGGAGCCTATGAAGAAGATCTCTCTCTCTCTCTCTATATATATATATATAAGCAATATTTTTCTATGGTATTCTCCCGTAATGGTTTCCATGTAAATTGTGTGTTCATCATGTGTTCTTAATTGCTAGATCTTGAATGCATGTTATTGATGTGGATGATTAAGCTTTAAATTATTACTATTGTGAGTTGATCAATTGTGAAAAGTAAGAGATTATTGTTATACTGATTCACCCCCTCTCAATATAACTGTGTTGTGCAGTTTTTGCACACACGCCCCACTAAAAGTAGGGACCCTCTTTGCTTGCTCTTTTGGTTTTCCTCTTTGGGCTTGTCTCTAGTCTTTGGTGCTTGGATCCTTTGATTTCTGAATTTAATTGCTTTCAAGCACCCTTGGATTTTCATCTTGCTTGCACAAATGATTCCCTTAATTCATTCTTTGAAAATCTTAAGTTTCAAGACATTTCTGAGCTTTCCTCTAATTTCAGGAATTTCCCCCTCTGTCGGAATTCCCCAGTTTCCTTGAAAACCCGATGAGGAGGAGTTTACATTGTGATCCAAAAATTTTGGTCCTTCACGGAATTCCGTGTCTACCGGATTTTTCTGAAATTCCTGCACCTCATCGAATTCCCGAGGTGCGTTTTGGGTTGTCTTGTCAATGACATTAATGCTTGGTTGTACGATTTCTGGGGCATGTATTTAGTCAAAGTATGAGGGATTCTTGTGCCATTGAGGTGTTGTCATTTGTCTTGTGTTGATCTGAGGAGATTGATCTCAAATTTTTGGCTTGATTTGGCGATTGGAATTATGGATTCTTGGATTTGGGGGTGATTTTCTTGGCATCATCATTGTTGATTGCTTGCTAGGGTGTCAAAATTCGCTACCAGTCGTTGTTGTTACTGAGTTCACTTCATCAATGGTATGTATTCATTGCTCTGATTTTGATGGATGAATGTGAATGGTTCTTTGAAGTCTTGAGTATGCTTGGAGTTTGGATTTGGCATGTTTGGTGTAATGCATTTAAAGCTAGGGTTGTCCATGAGGTTTTTACTTTTTTTTGGAGTCAAAATGGTACTCTTCCCCCTGGTTAATCAATTGGTCTGGTAACGCCAAGCGCTCTCAGACCTTACCTTCGAATTCAGCCCTGCGTGCTATTGTTTCATCTTGGTGTGATCTAGGGTTATTCAAATTCATTAGGTTGATGATCCTGAGTGAGCTGAATTCAAGCTGGTTTTGTGCATCCATGGCTGAATTTTGGGGTTTCGAGTTTAGGGCATCACCCAATACTCATCTATTGGCCCCTGAGTGAGTTAGGAATTTGAGGATGATCCATGAGAGATTTAGGGTGAACTAGATCCAAACCCAAGTCCCCCAAATTTGTGACCTCTCGATCAATTTGGGGTAATGTCACAAAAATGGTAACTTTCAGGATTTCGAAGCCTTCGCAGAATTCCCCAATTTTTTGTCTCCCACACTTTTTTCCGAAGGTGCATGAAAGCCTGAAGTCATTCCAGTCCCATGGACTTCCTTCCTCGATGGATTTCCCCGGGTTTCCTTCACTTAGTCATTTTCCTGAAAGCCTGCATGAAACGTGAAAATAGGGTTGAATTTATGGAAATCCGTTGTCCTGGGAAATCATCAAACTTTCGTTGCTTCTTCATTTTCTCGAAATATGCAAAGTTTCATTACTTTCATGGATTTCCATCCCCGACGAAATTCCTCGAATATCTATTAGTAGTGAAGAACTAAGGGAATGCATGAGTTAATTGTTAATGATCTTGCATCACATGATTGATTTGAATGAATTAAGGATACATGATGTTGTGACTTGGATTCTGCATGATGAATGAGTGACCTTTTGATGTTTGTTGTACTTCCATCGCTGAATTCCGCCTGGCTCAGAATTCCCCAAAATTCCTTTTTGGCCCAAAATCCGTGAAGGGGTGAAAATCCTGAACTTTGAGAAAGGGTGTTTTATGATATTTTAAGGGGATTTTGATTTTTGTTTGGGTTTCTTTGATGATGAACATGTTATTTATGATGGACTAACCTTGATTCTATTGTTGTAATGAAATTCATTATGATCTTTTGTTGGGTGCAGGCTGAATTGAGTAAGGCAGTGGCTGGCAGGACCAAGAACAAACAAATAGATCTTGGTACAGAGGGATCTTCCATCTTAGAGGTAGAAAGGATCAAACTGGATATTAAAAGAAAGGTTCTAGAGAGAAAACTGACCTCTATTTGGTCAGAAATCACTGACACCAATATAGGCAAATGGGAATACGAAGAATTTAAGGCAAGAATGGTAGTGCAGGATCCTCCATTGTTGGCTAGAAGATTAGTGGATTCAGGATTGGCTCATGTAGCTAGGTTTCCCCCCATAGTACAATGTTATGAATTGGTTTTAGAGTGTGCCAGACACTATGACAAGGGAACACAAAGGGTGATTGGTCCACAAGGTAGGGTGTTGGCTAATTTCTCTCCTCCTTCGATGGCTCAAACATTTGACATGCCTGATAGATCCCATGTGGTAGGCCTACATTTGGATGTAGCCAGGAAGTATTATGTAGATGATACAAACAAGGCCCTACAAGTGATTAACTCTTGGTTGGAGAAGCCTAAGCCCCACATTTCTAAGTTTCCAAAACAACTATTCAGGGCAAAGTTCAATTTAGATTTCTATGATGCAATCACTCTCCTTAGCAGAGTGGTGGGCCTAAAGAGTGCAGGGGCCTTTGAAAAGTGGATGTTTTATGTCATAGTGAGGATGGAACAAAACACTGATTATCACTGGGCATGCATCATCAATGCAATGATACATGAGCAACTCTGTAATGTGTTGCGGACAAAGAGCTTCACCATGACCTCCTACTTGGTCTATGCCTTGGCCAAATTTCATCCATACAAGGGATTGGGGACAAGAGGTGTCTTTGGGCAGGATGTGATCTATGAAGTTTATCCACAATTACATTTGGGCAGCTCAAACTATAAGAGAGTGAATGATGCATTCACTATGTACATCACTAGATTCCTCCAAGGTGCAGAGCATATAAGTATTTCGGATTTTGCAAAAGAGTTGATAAAGAGATTTGGAGCCTGGTTCATATAGTTCCCCACTTTCTCCTACATTAGGATAGATGGTTTCCAAAGGGATCCTTATAGGCTGCCCAAGTATCCAACAGATCATCTTATACTCCTGGAGGTCACTAGGAAAATATGTGACTTTAATTCTATTGTGAAGAAGGATAAACATAAGACCGGATTTGGTAATGACTTCCCTCTCAGGATAGGTAGCAATGAGGCATGTCCTTCCATCATTTCAGCACATTCTTTTGAGGAAGAAATGGGTGCCTTGGGCTTATCATTTCAATCTAAAAGGCCTGTATTTGACATGACTGGTGAAGCACAAAAGAAGGCCAGTAGATAGTTCAACCACAAAGATGACCTTGAGGATTATTGGGCCAACTGCAAAGATGAGTTTGAGGTCAAGAATAAGAAGTTATCAAGGCTACCAGTCAACTTGATTAGATTGTACATACAATGTCAAGGCCATCCTTGATCAAATTGATGATGATGGGGATGTAATCCAAAATCATGATTATGAGCCCATCAAGGACAAATCAGTAGGGATTAATTGGTTGGAAGAAGAGAACATAATTGGAACAAATCACAGCTCTTGTTCTCAGGTACACTAGATTGTGGATCAAACACAAGATTTAGGAGTTGGACAGTAGAGGCATGCAGTATACCTATGACTTGATGGGGGATTTAGAATCCCATTCTACCTCTGAAGAAACTGAACAAGATTCAAAAGGAAAAGGTAAGATGGATTCTCCCTTCAACATCAAAATTAAAGGTGCTCAAGCGAAGATGGAGGAAGAAAAGAGGAGGAAACCAATTGCCAAAAAGAGGAAGAATGTTCCCAAGAAAGACAGGACTACTATGGAAGAAGAACCAAATGAAGAAGGTGAGGAGGATAGTGCTCTTGTGCTTAAAAAGAGAAAGGTGAAAAGAACTTCAAAGAAAATAAATGAGCCTTCCAAGGAAAAAGAAGGGGAACCATGTCCTCCAGTGGTGAATGTGGAGAGTTCTGGAGAAAGGATGCAAGTCTATACTAGAAGATCAAGGACTCCTTCTCCAAAGGGTAGTGCATTGAAAGAAGATGTTACCATAACTACTCTTATTGCAGAGCAACAAAAGGATGCCTCTCCCCTTCCTGAATCACATGATGTGCAACATGAGTCCAAGGATGCATGGATTAGTGATCACCAAAATGAAGATGTAGAAGGGATCAAAGAGGGAGAACTCCATAGTACCGAGGCAGAGATACAAAGAATCTTGCAATCCCCTTTGGTAAGTTATGAGGATTTACCTATTGAGGATAAGGAAGATAAGTCCCCAGGAAAAGAAGAAATGCCTGCAAGGAATCCTCCATTGGTACACGATAAGGATGAACATAATGTGGAAAATGATGAGAATCCAAAGCAGGATAAGGAAGATAAAGGAGGCAAAAGTGAGGAGGTACCCTCAAAGCATAATGTAAATGTTGAGCCCCCCATAGATCAAACTGAAAAGGGAACATAGAATGAACAACAACACGATGCTTCTAGTTCTAGATTGCTCAGTGAAAGATTGAAGAATAAGCAGATTGTTGTAGATGATACCCCTCAAAATTGGGATGAACTACTAGCTAACATAGGAAAGGGAAAGGAAAAGAAAAAGGCTAAGGTTATTTCTAGGATTGATAGAGATGAGGCAAATAACCAGGTGATCCACATTGCTACTCCTGCACCTTATAAGAACAAAGATGAGGTAACTAGCTAGGACTACAGTATTTAGACCATTAATCTTAGGCCCACCTCCATGATGCAAGAAGTTGAGGGATTTGAAGGCTCTAGTGTTACAGTTTTAGGCAGATTAAAAAAAGAGGTGCAAGCTAAGCAGGAATTGAAGAAGGAGAATGAGAGATTGAAAAGATATTTGCAAGATCTAATGAAACCTTTACAATCTATCTCTTCATCATCTGTAGTAGAAATTCTACCTAAGGAGACCATCACTGAATTGGAAAAGATGAAAACCACCACACAGGTCACACATGGCTAGTTGCAGGGAGTAGAAGCTAGAGGGGATGATGCAATCAAGGACATCTTATCAATTGGTGGAGATGCCCATAGGTCGGTAGAATGGTTGAGAAACTTGTTAGCTCAAGATAAGGAGGATGTTGCCCTCTTGCTATAGAAAACCAAGGTTATCACGGAGTATAATAAGGAGAATATTTTAGGTGAGGGAATTTTATCTTCCTCAAAGGTTGTCGAACCCTGGGAATGGTATGAAGCTCTACAAATAGGGAAAAGGGTATTGAAGAAGGTATAAAAGCAGGGAAAACAAATAGAGGGCACCCTGACTGATATATATAACAAGTGCATTTAATTCTTTGAGATCATGATATGAAGGAAATTTTTTGCATCAAAACACTTATGTTTGGAGCAGCTGAGGAAATGGTGGCATGAGGTTTATGCCTCGGTTGATGATGGTCCAGTTACTATGCACCAACTTGATGATGTGGCCACATACATTGTAGTCATGGAGAAGTATCAAACCCTAAAGGTGGAATGGGATGAGGCCGTCAAGAAATCAAGGGAAGAAATTAAATCCCTTGATAGAAGATTCAAAGTATTAAATATTCCACCTTTGGCCGACCTAGAGATTTTCCTTAAGGTGTGAGATTAAATGGGTCAAGGTAAAGATAAAGGGCTAGCTAATGGATGACTGCCTCAAAATTTGTGCTTCCCATTATTTCTTCTTCATCCTTCACATGCATTGGATCGAGCTATATGGGAGATTCCAAGCCGACTTGGAAAAGAGTCTCAAGCATTTAATACAATATTATATTTTATTTTAGGAACTCTTTTTCTTTGGCCAACCTGTTTTGTGGTCGACCTTCCTTGTAACCCTAATTGGGATGACATTCTCTATAAGTATGGTGTGTGGCCTCATTTTGTGGAGTTAGTTAGAGGATTAGACTTTGAAGCAAGCAAAGTGATAAAGTAGAAGCTAGAATTAGGAGTTAGTATTTCTGAAGCAAATGTTGTAACACCGAATGCTAGAATTGTTGCTACTATTGGATGAACTCAATCCAATTGAAGACATTGTGGTTTGGTGGCCTCTCTTGGATTGATTTATCTTGCATGGTTATTGTTATTCTATCTTTCCAAATTTCTTTTAAAAATATTGAATGAATGTTAGATTTAGGGTTAGATGATTTAGTAATATTCATGGTTAGATGCTTGAAGTGTTGCAGTGATCCCTGGTCCATACTTTTGGCAACTTCTTGATTGTGGGTTGCTGTGTAAAGTTAGCTTGGACCCTATATTTATGTGCTTAGTTCAATTGTGAGTATTTATTCATTTCAATTGCAAAAATAGGGTTGATGTGGATGAATGTTCATGATCTAAAAATCTTTAATTCCTTAGAAGATTGCACCGTTTTTGTGAGATTGCAGGATAAATTTGGGTTAAGCAAAAATTAGTTTTAAGGGATTAGTTCGTTTCAAGTATCTAGTCATTTGTATTGTTGATCTTAGGAGCGATTTTACCTTAGGATTTGTGTAAAGCCTCTTCTTTTGCTATTTCTTTGAATCTAGGTTAGATTTAGGAATTTTAAGTATCAACACATTGCAAAATTTGATAGATTTGAAGATCATGTATTTGTTTTGTAAGGACCTTTGTGATTACTAGCATTTTCACATATTATCTGAGTTTTTTATGCATTGTCAAGACCTGACATTAGAGACCTTGGGGTTATCTCTTCGCTAATATAGATTTACCTTTCAAGAGAGATAGAATATCATATTCTGTTTGAGTTGTTGTTGTGTAGAAAACACCATCAACACTGTGTTTCATCACCCTGTTACTGTAAAATATTTATAATCAATTTGTAGATTGTATGAACATGATTTCTTGCATTTTTATCAAATATAGCATTGTTTCTTAATTTTGAAATTGCTTCTAAATATATTCTCAATATTCAATGATTATTTGTTAGTAGTAAATTTGATACATAGTTTCTTGCATCAATAAATTTAGATATTTTATAAAAAGATTTTTTTTATGTTAAATGGTAAGTAACTAGCATGTTTTTGAAATTATGTTGGCTAAATATTCTATTTTCATATTCAAGAATTTCTTAACCTTTGCATATATATGAACCTAAAAAACTTGTAGAGTTATTATAATAGTAAAAAAGGGGCATTACAATTTGTTATTAGAGCATCATAGTCTCCTTGTATGGAGGCCTCCCATTCAAACATTCCCTTAAATTATAAATAACATTGTTTAGGCTCTTTAAAAAGGTTAGAAAAGATGGCGTTCTCATCTAAATTATTAATCTATTTCATTGCTCATCAGGGCTATGCATTTAATTCAATTAGTTCATCTTGATGAATATTTTGAAAAGTGGAATAATACTACTTTGGTCTTTTTCACAATATTACTTGAGATCCTTATGGTGCGATAATAACATTTTAAGTTGAATCCAACTAAGGTCTTCATATTGATATAATATTGGTGTGGAAATAGTATTAGTTAAATGCAAACACACTAGTGATTGTGATTGAGTACCAAAAAAACCAAAACCCTTATCTTTCAAAGGAACCATGATATTAGTTCCCAATGTATTACTAAGTGCATGCTAGTTATAATTGCAATCAAAGAAATGTTTTCTTTCCATTTTAATATGTTTTCTCTAGTAAATCTTCATAATATCATACCTATTATCCCACCTATCCTTACAACTATCACAAATATGGTTCTTACCATTCAGTTTAAGATTTTTCCATTCTGACATGAATATCATTCAAGGTATCCTCAATCTGAACAAGCTTGTCATTATCTTGTGGCTCACTACAATCATTCCCCATCTTATCATCACCTAACTCTTCACTTTCCTTGTCAAGTTCCTCTTTCTCCATCTCAAAATCCTTCTCAATAGAGTAAGACAATGTCATATGAGGCATTAAGAGCATCAAGAGAGGGTTGAAAATACTTCATTATCCTCACTCATTGCTTCCTCCTCACTAGGAGAGTTAGAAGTAATATCTTGCATAGGCACCCTAGTATTTTGAACATTGTTCTTCTCACCATGACCCCTCCCTTTAGTGGCAACAACAATATAAGCCTTGTCTAAGTAGGAAAACCTTCTCTCACCTTTACTTGCCTCATATTAATAATTCTTTGAAGTTATCATTATCCTTAGGAAAGAAGGGATCAAAAGCGACCTCTATATTAAAGTTGGTAGTCCAAGACTTAATTTTAATATTATTTTTAAAGTATTAGGAGTAGAACCCAACCCTCTCTCATTATTTTTAAAGGTCACAAGGATTTGTTTAGATGAATACATAAAATCCTTAAGAACCTTATTACCTTTAGGTTTGATAGCTACGGTAGAAATCAAAGGATCCTCATTATCAATATCAACAAATCTAGGGGTAGGGTTTGGGTTATCCATAGAAAATGATAGTTTTTTCTTATCTTTAATACCAATAGAATTAGAATGGATAGGAGATTTTACATTCTTCATGTCCTTATCAATGAAATCTTGTGAATTATTGAGGGAGACATTAGAAAAAACATTGTTATATTTATTTTTTCCTTTGCTAGCAATATTAGTAAGGGACTTCATGTGGGAGGAAGGGGCTTCTATATTAGGCATAACATAAGAAGTAAAATTGAGATTAAATTGGTAAAGGGAGAAAATTAAGCCTTGATGGAGTGGAGTGGAAGCTCCATTTTCAATGCATTTCTCCAATGAGGACAACAAAAAGAAGGGGAAGATGGTTGAATTCTTATGCCTAAGGTCATATAATTATGGAAAATGATAGCCATGCATAGTTTAGAGCCTACCTTTTAGTGTGAAGTATTCGATGAGATGAATGTTAGAGTAATCATTCATTAGCTAATAATTAATTAATCTTTAATTGATTATCAAACTAATTTCACTTCATGCACTTAAGCTAAAACTTAAGTGTTTTTTTCTTTTATTAGTTTGAAATATATTATTAGATCATTTTGTCTCATCACATAGGATGATGACACTTGTCATAATCTAACCCATTTATCATTTAGGGTTTTCTCTTATAAGAACTCTCCATTGTAACACTAAGCAAGTTGTAGAGGTTTATTCTGCGACTTCTTTCTTGTTGAGGAAATAAATAAATAATTATTTGCAACTCTCATGCATGGAATGTTTTCTCATTTTTTGTTTGATCTAGTCTTCTATTTTTTTCACAAATCTAACATGGTATGAGAGCATGGATTCAAAAAACCATTTCTCTAGTTTTGAGGGTTTTCTTCAACTAGGGTTATATGGGTTTAATTTTGGAATCTTCATATTTTTTGTGGATTTTTTAGTTGGACAATTTTTGGGTACATTTTGGAATGAAAACGACCTCACCATTGTGTTCAGGAGATTGAATAGATGAATTTTGACTATAAATTTTTTCAACTACGCTAACAAGAGCTTCTGAGGTAATTGTTTTTGTATAAGGGCGTGTACGACTTGTCTGTATGCTTTTAAAAAAATGAGTGCTTAATATGCTATATATAGTAGCCAATGTGATACTAGCACCCACAAATGAGTGACTTGCTAGTTGCTAGTCAGTAGCAGTTATAGTGTCGTGAATGAATCAACCACCCCCTTGCCACTCGACTGTCACTCCATTAGCGACGGGCTAGCGAGGGTATTTTTTAAATCCCAACACTAGTCGATGGTCATATGGGCGACCGGTGCCCAACCCCTGTGGGCCTTGTTTTTTCTCTTAAAGCCCTAATTGGATTTTTTTTTGGGGGGGGCATAACTTTTCGCTCTGTTATCAAAATCAGGAAAACAAGATATCTTCAAAAATCTAATCTTGAGCACTATCTAATGTTGTAGATGTTTTTCTCATATTTTTTTGGTACATTTTATTGCCTATCAAAGTCAAATGTGTTGTTTTCATTCCCACAATCACAATGTTTGACCAATTTCTTTATTTTTCACGATTCTAGCAACATTGGAAAGGTATTTTAGAGCTCTTCATAACTACCCATGCATTTTTTCTATATTTTTCTCCAAGAATATTTTATTCAATTTTGTGTTTTCATATTCTAGTGAATTACTTGGAAATTTTAGCTCCTAGAAACTTTTTGTTTAGGTGGGATGACTTTTTTTGGCTATTCTACATGTATTTACAATATTTTGTCTTATTTAAGCATTTTAGAAATCTTTTTTATCCATTTTCTCTTTTTTAGATGTACTAAGATAATGTGCCACTATTGTACATGATTTTTGGGGATTTCATTGTGCGTTTTGTACTCACACTAAGTTATAAAGTGCCATGTGGGGCTGTGTAGTGCCTTTGTTTTGCTATCACAACTTTGTCAAGTGAGTGTTCCACAATAACATCAAATCTTAATGACTCTTTCCTCATGCATGTTTGCCTTGTTTTCACACCACTTTTTAGTTGTAGGTACTTTCATGCACATATTCAAATGTTCTTGGTTCTTTTGCATACACCTCTTGGTGGCTCATAGTTTCAATGGACCTATCTTGGCTCTCCCTTGTTAACATTATGGGGGGTTTCTACTTTTCATTTTGGACTAAGCTATGTATTCAATTTTTGTTCCTATATACTAGGTAGATGTAGTAGTTGGTTACCCATGTATTTTGGTGAGATGGAACATTTACCATATGGAAACTCTTGCATTCCTATATTTTGGAGGTGACCTTTAATTTTTACTTGATCAGTGTTCTTCAAACTATTGGTACTTATATTTTTGACTTGCATTTTGCATGGTTGAGTAGTGTCATTAGGGTCACTCATGCAGATTCATGTGCCATTTATATCTTTGACTGCTAGATGTTTTCCTTTTTTTCCATATGATTGGAATCATGCCATTTGGGGTACTCATGTAGATTCTTGTATTCTTGATATTGACAATCATTTGTTTTAGAGGAGGTTCTTCATTTCAACACTATATCAACCATCATTTGACAATTGTCTACAAATTCTTCGTGCTTCAACTATGTTCTTCATGTTCCTATTTTTTTGGGACATTGTTTTGGAGAATTCTTAGTCCTATATTCACCTTTCTATCTTTTGGAGGGGAGTTTTTCCCTTGTGGTTTTCTCTTTTTCTCTATTTGTGATAAATTAGATTATTTGTACATGGGTACCTCATTAGGCCTTGTTTGTCAAGATCCATCATGCATTATTTTCTTTTTATGCATTCACTTTTTAGGGTTTTTAGCTACTCCCTAAGTTTTCACTTAAGGGGGTGTTAGAGTAATAATGCATTAGCTAATAATTAATTAATCTTTAATTGATTATTAAGCTAATTTCAATTCATGCACTTAATATAAAACTTAGGAGTGCTTTTTATTTTATTAGTTTGAGCTATTGTTAGATCATTATGTCTTATTGCATAGGATGACAACACTTGTCATGATATACTCCCTTTATCATTTATGGTTTTCTCTTATAAATAGCATCCTTCATTGTAACTCTAAGAAAGCTTTGGAGGTTCATTTTGCAACTTATTTCTTGTTGAGGAAATAACAAATCTTTCTTTTCAAATCTTGTGCGTGGAAGGTGTTCTCATTTTTTGCTTGATCATACATCATGTGTTTTTTATAAATCTAATATTAATGAAAGCCGACCAAAGCCCAAGGTGAAGGTAAATAAAATTTCCATACCCATTTTTATGCTTGACCCATTGTTAAGAAAGACAATACTCAAAAAATTATTGCTTTGTTTCACCTCATCATTAATTATATCAAAAACTGAGTTTGAGGGATTTTTTCTCTCCATCTAATAAGTCTATTTGTCACATTCTAGCCTTGCATTAGCCATACCATTGATAGTACCATTTCCTTCTTGATAAGTATTATTAATCATATAATTTTTATTTTTTGTCAAATCCTCCTTAACTTGTTCAATACAATATCTTATTCCCCAAGGCAAAGGAGCATTGGACTTAATCAATAGTGAGTTTATAATCTCCTTTAATATCAATGTTGAAACATATAATGCATATATCTATTAACTCACCATCATAAAACAACAACCTCCACTTCATTATTAGTTTTTAAACCTATGCTATTAGCATATCCTTCAACCATTTTTTTATTAATTGTCGCTAATAACCCCCTAGAAGCATCTTTATTGGGATTTCCTTTGTAGAAACCATCAAAATTTGGCTTCACCCAACCTTCATGAGGGAATTTATATTTAGTACATTTTCTAATCCAAACTCTATTGAGATCAACATTGAAGAGATACTTATAAATACCCCAAATTTTACTAATTCTTGCCTCTTGAATATTAGGCAACCATTTAGGATTATCATTTTTTGCCATATTCATATTTTATTGAATAACATTACAAATAATCTAAGACACAATCATAGAATCCATACTCATTTCATAGAATCATGTTATTATTTTCTTTCCAAATACTTGAAGATATATGAAGGGGAGATTGCTTCCATAACTCTTTTAACACAAGATGCTTAAAGGGAGAGGAACCATTCTCACCATTGAAAAAAACCAAAGATCGGCATGCATAGTACAAAGAACCTCTAACTTGTTGAGCATCACTTCCCAAATGTTCATAGTGAAGGTGGAATGGAATAATAAATGGTCAAAAGTTTCATCATAAAATAGTACATAGGACACCTATTTGGAAAAAAAAAGCCACACTTGGGAAGATTATGTTGTGTAGGAATTGTATTATGATTAGAAACCTGCAAATTTATTTTAGGAATGATTCTATGATTTCAAACGATTCACCAATCAAATTAAGGATTAGGTAAACTAGTAATAAAAGAGTAAATAGAATCCATAGTGTCATTTCTAGAATAATGAGTAGTCCAAATAAATTCATCCTCTCAAAGGATAAAAGAAATTAAAAGAACTCAAAGTTATTTGGAAGGAAACAATAGGAAACACGAGAATGATGGTGTATGGATGGTGTATTGTGTTGTTATTGATGACAACCCATTGAAGAAATGTAGTATTGGTTTGGAGAAGAACAAGTGTTTTGGAGAATTGACTAAGTCCCAATGTGCATAGTTAATGATTAGAGGAATAGTTTTTTGGTTCACATTGCTCCACTATGCATAATCTTGTCATGCGATTTTGAGGTGTTCATGATATTTTTTGGATGTTTCTAAATCTAAAGTTTCTAGACTTTATGTCTTCATTAGTTGAAGATATTGTTGAAAGTGTATTAGACTTGGTAATAACAATGTTACAGGTGCAGAGTGCATGTTAGAATGCCCTGCATTCCACCATGGATGAATATTATGTTGTGCAATTTTGAGGAAGTGTTGGAAGGTGTCAAATTTGTGTGTGCACTCCAAGTGGCAAGTGATTTGGCAGTCTACATGCTAAGTTATGAATGAACAGTTGGTTCATTCAGCTGTTTCACCAACAGTTCCAACCTAAAGGTTTTTGGGTCATGTGGAGTTGAGTTGTTTATCGAGAAAAATCATGGGAGTGATTATAGGTCATTCTAACCAATTTTGGTGTGGTACACATTTTTGTTCCCTTTGCAAAGTGTGTGTGTTGGATTTTTGTGCTAATAAGTTATGGTGTTCCACAGTTCATGCAATTAGGCTAACCTAATTGATATTTTGGTTGGTTGTGGTATATATATAAGGTTAACTCATTGTGTGATAAAAGGTATAGGATGTAATTAAGAGTGTGCGAGATCTAATGTAGCGTGAAGTGTGAAAGGTGATAGTGGTGAAGTATGAAGTGTGTAAAGTAAATTTTCTGAGCTTAATTGGAAACGTGACTTAAACATGTTGCAAATGCATTGTTAGTAGTCATCCTTGGTAGTGAGCGACCCTTTATTCTATCTCTTTCTATTATGGATAGTGAGCCCTTGGGAGTGATCCTTTGGTAGTGAGCCATTCTTTCTAAACAACGAGTCCTTGGAAATGAGTCCACCATTTTGTAAATCCATTGTAATCAGTTATAATATATTGTGAGCTAATCCTCACCATGGTTTTTCCCTTTCAAAGGTTTTCCACATAAATTTGGTGTTCTTGTATTTATTGATGTGATGCATTCTTTAATTATTCCTTTCCATTTCTACAAGTTTAATGAGATTTTTTGAATGCATGTTTAAGTTGATGAAGTTAATAAATTTTAGGGAATACTAATTCACCCCCCTCTCAATATTTTAGGTGTTCAAAAATTGGTAGTAGAGCCTGGTTCCTTGAATTATCTGAACAGATGAGGTAGATCTCAGTGGTTGAACACATGAAAACTAGGAGTTTTCCTATCCCTTTGAAAGAGATCATCCTTGAAGGGTTTATTGAAGAAGACTGTGAAGTTTATATGGAAGGAGAACTCAAATTGGCCCTAGATGATTTGGTTAAAGAAGAATGTGAGAATAGATACCTAAAAGAAAATCTAAAGGATACAAATGAGTGTATAAATAAGTTGAGGGGGAAATTCAATAAAGTTAAAGAAAGACTCGAGGAAAAGTGAGCAACTCAAACAATCAAATGAGATAATCACTAGTCTGGAAGTGCAAGTTGAAGAAGGAAAAAGAGTTGAAGACTGCCTGAATGAAAAATTGAAAGACAAGTCTATAGAATGTTCAAATCTTGAACAAGAGATTGTGAATTTGATGGGAAATATGAAGAATGAAAATATTCAAGAAGACAAATTCAAGAATAGCTCCACCTTGCTTGATGAAATGATTTCTAGTCAAAAGGCTTCTAAGGAAAAAGAAGGTTTAGGATTTGAAAGAGGAGAAAGTTCAAAGGAAAATAAAACTTCAAAAAATGCTAAAAAGAAGAATGATGAACAAAGGAATACTAGAGATAAGAAGATCAATATCAGACAGGTATGGAATGAAAATAAATATTTCAAAAGACCACCTATCAGACAACCAACTGCATAAAGGTATCCATCTTTTAATGGTTATTGTTAATCTTGCAATAAATTTGGACATAGATAAGTAGAGTGTAGAAGTAGAATGAATCGGAATGTTCAATCATTTTTGGTTAGTGTTATACATGCAATATATTTGGTCATAAAGCTAGTGAATGTAGAAGTCAAATGATGAATGGATACAATAATGGTATGATGTTCCAATCATTCAATGGTTACTATTATACATGCAATGGATTTGGGCATAAGGATTTTGAATACAAATATAAAATGGAAAGAAGTAAGTTTGTTCAACAAAAAGGTGTCATATGTCACAAATGCAATAAGCTAGGACACATAGCTAACTTTTGTAGAAGCAAGAATGTGAAACCCTTTTCTTCACAAAAGAAGTTTGATTCAGTGAAGAAGATTGAGCTGGTGGAGATGAAGAAGAAAATGAAAATATGTGAAAGAAAAAGGAAGAGAATGAGGTGAATAATGAGTTTGTGCTAGCTCTTGGTGTAGATGTTTCCTCCAAAAACTAGATAGAGAGCTTTGGCTCAGGGGGAGTTTTTAATAGAAAACTTTCAAAGCCCCCACCAAGGATATGATGCTAATATCTTCAACATGCTAGTTAGTTATTGTGCTTGACCTATTGGTGGTATCTTCGGTGTGAAATATCTTATTATGGAAATTTGTGGAGTGATCGAAGGTGCCTGTGACATCACAATAAGGGTTTTCCATATTTTCAACCTAACTTTTCACTGTTGTAATTAATGAATATTAGGTCACTAGAAAAGTGTTTATATTTCATTTTGAGTTTGCTAAAGTCATTTGTGATTGAGAATTTGAAGTGGAGAGCACAACAAAGAAGTGTTGAAGCGATTCTAAAGTGTTTTTTGAAACCCTACCAAATTTTAAGGTATTTATTAGTTTCTTACAAACCCTAGTTCTGTGAAGATTCAAAATGTTTAATCTGCATGTGATTAATGTGCTCGAGTGATCAAGACCTAAATTCAAGAAGCACCTATATAAATCTATGGAAATGGACCTTGAAGGTGCATTCCCTAGGGTTCAAGTGACGTAATGCACATAAAGGATGTGTGGATCTAAATTCATACGAAGATGAAATAATATGATCATTTGAAGATGGTAGAATATTGGGAGAAGGTGTTGACTAGAGATGAATTTGATCTAAAACTAGAGTATTAGAGTCTAACAAAAAATAAATTGGATATATGGAACAATTTCTCCAATTTATGTTATGAGGATGAGTGAGTTAAGTTTGTGCTTAGCAAAATTCATGACAAATTCATGTGGTTGGACATGTCACACATGATTAACAAAGAGGTGATTAGGGTTGTAACTGGTTTGTGCTCTAATGGACCAGTTCTGATATTGAAGTCCATGAAGAACAGAGTGGTGATGAAGCTCACCATGGAAAAGTTCGATAAACATTCCCTAATGATAAATGATATTGATGATTTGGTTTTAAAGTATGCTTCAATGGTGATTGGTTATAAGATATTCTATGCAAAAAGAGATAACTTTATTTGAGCCAACACAATTCACACAACTCACCAAATGGTGAAGGAAAGTCTAGGCATTGATTTGTGTGATTCGTTGAGACTACAATTAATGGAGAACCTGTAGAAGAAAAATAATCAAGGTACCCTTTCTAGTATGGAACCCTAATTATCTGCTTATAATTTTACTCTCTTAGAGATTTTACTAAAAAAAATAATGTTATATCCAAGAATAGTATTCTTGTTGCTATATAAGAGATCACCTAAGAAGGTTTCCAGATTTTGAGTCCTGAAAGTCAGCCTTGTGTGAATTATTCAAAACTTTTCAAGAAAATCTGCAAGAGAGGTACATGATTCCATAAAGTTTTGTTGAGAAATATAAGAATGACATAAATTTCATGGTGAGTAGAGACCACTAGTTTATGGAAGCAATTGAACCCATAATTTTTTGGGTTTCAAAACTACCATATGAGGTAGATGAGTTTATGTGCACTGGTCTTGCAAAGATTGTGTTAAGTAAGCCTAGAGATCCAACTGTGGATAGGTTTGGAACATATGTAGAGAAATCTAGCGAAGTAAACTTAGAAAAGAAGAAGAAGGATATTGAGGAGAACATTGAGAAGATGAATTTGGAGAGAGAATTTGGTGACCTTGAGGGTCCTGTAGAGAAATCCAAAGGTATATCTACTCCTTTGTAGACCACTCCAAAAAATACAAGAAGTTCAAATAGGACCTCAATTCCCTCACCACCTACTATTATAAAGCCTTTTGAAACTCCTCCCTTCGAAACAAAGCCAACAAGAGTTCCAAGAAGAAAGAAACATCTAGCACCTCTGTGCAACAAAAGACTCCTAAGAGGAGAAGGAAAGAAAATAGGCTACCAAGAAGAAATACATCAGTTGTGAGGATGAAGAAGAAGAAGAAGAGGAGGAGGAGGAGAAACCATAATTTGTACAAAAGAAGAAGTCTCAAGTCTCTCAGGAAGAGACCAGTGCAAAAAGAACAATTCTTGATGTGGTAGACACAAAAGTGAAGAGAAAGTGGAAAAGGAAAAGAAATATTTTCTCTTTCAAAGAAGAGAAAAGAGTGCTAAGAAATATGAGAGGACCCCTCTAGTCCAAAAGCATAGTCCTATGAATTTAGATGCTTTGTTCACTGAAATTGCAGAGTTTGGTATGCTGAAGGAAACTGTTGGAATGTTTCTGAATGCAAATGATGATTACAAGGCTACCATTTAAGAGGATGTAGTTAAATACATGGTGATGTTGGCTTGAGTGAGATAGAAGATCAATTACCTGATGATCTAAAAATTATTTTGTGCTAGAAAAAAGAAGTTATTGATGAAGATGCTAAGATGAAGGCATTTACCTTGGAGAAGATTGGTTCCTTATTGTCTCATGAGGATAGACACAAGTTGTCTAAGTTGTATAGCAAGAAATTTAGGACAAAAAAAAAAAGTTGGAACTCTTATGAGCAAGGAAAGGAAGACATTGAGAGGTTGAGGAATAATACACTATAGAAAGTTGAAGATCTTGCTAAAGAGTTAGGAGCCTCTTCAAAAAATGAAGATCAAATGCAGGATGAAAAATCCCCTTCTAGAAAATAATGAGCCTGCTACAAATCAACATGAGCATGAGCATGTACAAGAAGACATGTTGAATGATAACACCCCTCCACTTGTGGAGAATATTGTTGATGAAGAGAAGGAAGAAGATAAGCAGGACACCCCACAAAAGAATGAAGCTCAAAATGAATAGAATTTTCCCCCTTCGGATAAGGAGACTGATGTTGAGCATAATACATAAGACATGCAAGATGTCCTAGAGAAGATCGAGGCACAAAAAGAAGACAATTCACCTCCTTCAAAAGTAGAGAAGAACACTAAAGAATGTTTTGATAGTGGAGAAAAGGAGAAGAGTCAAAAAAAGGAAGAAAGTGTAAGAACTGGTGGTGAATCCTCCAGAGCCTCTGGAGATTCACTAAAATATTTATTGGACATGCAATTATAGTTTGAACTAGTGGTGTCTGCACAAATTCTATATATTCCCATGCAACAAGGTTAGGTGGACCTGGAAAAAATTTCCCCTTTACATAAACTACAACTTGGTGATATATTCCATACCTCCACTAGGAAGGAAATTATATAAACTCACTAGAAGAGTGTAGAGTTGGTAGATGATGTAGTAAAGGTGTTGCAAGAAGGTCTTGCTAGAATAACTATTGATAATTCCTTATCTGGTGTGTGAAAATTGAAATTATTGCTTGATTCTTTTAAGGATTATTCTGCTAGTTTGGAAGAAAAAAATCATAAGGAAATGACAAAGAAGGTCAATGATAAGAGGTTAGAATAAGTTTCTAATAAATGTGGTACTACACATGGTAAATTGCAAGGCAAATTAAAGGAAGTTTAAAAGTGTTTGGATGAATCCAAAAAAATATTTCAGTTCTGTTTAAAGTGGCCAGTTTCTACAAGGAGCATCAAAGATCAAATAGAATCAATTGAGTCTCAAATTTCTTAGGCCTCTAGTGCATATAATCCAACGAATGATACAAATTGAGCTACAAGGGCTATCAGTGAAAATTTACATGGTCAATTCTTTCTATTTCAAGAGCAAAAGGAGAAAATAATAATGCAGTATGGTCAACTTAGAGATATGGTAAGTGCAAGGCTTACCCCTTTAACTAAAGTTTTAGCTGATGTTGAGAAGGTTGTGCAAATGAATCCAGTGATTAGTTCTCTGAAAGAAGGAGAAGAACTCCATATTCAATTTGAGATTCAGTGTTATATGCTTGCCTTCGCTAAAGAGGATTGGGAGGCACACCTTGCAAAACTGGAGGTTTTTTATCAGGGTATTTTACCCTTTACTAGTTAAGTTACATTTTTCTTTATATATGCATTTTTTGGTTTTTGATTTGGAGAATTGACTAAGTCCCAATGTGCATATTTAGTGATTAGAGGAACAATTTTATGGTCCGCATTGCTCCGATATGCAGAATATTTATATGCAGTTTTGAGGTGTTCATGGTATGTGTTGGATGTGTCTAAATCCAAAGATTTTGGACTTTATGTCTTCCATGGTTGAATATATTGTTGATTGTGTCTCAAGATTAGTAATGACAGTGTTATAGGTGCATATTTCATGTTGGAATGCTCTGCATTCCATCACAAATGAATATTATGCTATGCGGTTTCGAAGAAGTGTTGGAAGGTGTAAGATCTGTGTGCATTCCAAGTGGAAAGTGATTTTGTGGTTTGCATGTTGAGTTGTGAATGAACAATTGATTCATTCAGTTATGTTGGTGTGAATAAAGTCTTTTACCTAGTTAATTCCTTACTAGGAGACTTAGGGAACTTATTCACATGTTAAGTTTACTTCGGTCATAGGAATATTTTTAGAAGACTTAATTGTCATGTCTAAATTTTATCTTTTTACTAGGTAGTTATGATAAGTTGTCTCATATCATGAGATTAGGACACTTTTCTTAATCTTATGTGATCTTATGTCTCACCTTGGCTATATAACCGAGTGTCTCTCATACATTATGTTAGGACTAAAAATTTCTCACATTTTCACCAGCCTCTAAATACTTTTCTCCTAGTCCCCACAGAAATTTGTTTCATATAAATGTTGTGATCAATACAAATCAGTAAGATTAGTATGAAAAATCCATTCTGTGGTCCCATAAATATGGCCTTTTGCATACAAATATTCCCCTGATCATGACAAAAAAAAACCCAAAATATAATTGATCTATGTGCTTTTGAGTTATTTTTCTAGTTTTCATTGCCATTTGTCATTTCATCATTCAAATCCATTACCATTTCATGCTTGGCTAAAATATAGCAGAGTTGCTTCTCATATCCTAGATAATTTCCCCTTATCGGAGAGATCACACACTTGTGTTCCCGATCAAAACATCACAGATCCTTCATTTGAGATATTGGGGGGATATGAACTAGGTCACAAAGATCAAAAATCCCAAAGGATAACAAAGTTGTATAATCAGTAGGACATAGCCTATCGTTCTACCGATGTAAGTTCATCAGTGTAAGCAAAATAGTCAGAGCAAATCTTTTGAAGTCATACAAAGATCAAATGTCACACTGACGGAAACCCCATCGGCAAGAGACACACATACTCCTACTGATGAAATTAAAGGGTCGTTGTGTCAGAGAGACATACATCATCTGCTCAAATTACTTGAATCTCACCAATCTCATAAGTCATGCCAATGGAGGAAGTATCGGGGAGAGTCTCACCGATTCAACCAAATAAGCAAAGAAAAAGCAAAAGACATATCGGGGAGACATATATGATCGGATTGAAACCATCAACTCTCCTTGATGAGGAGATTCACACCGACAAAATTAATTTTGGGGAAGGTATCGCCGATCCTTCCTAGTTGATAGAGTGGTAGAAAGAAACACATCGGGGAGACAAATGCACATCGGTGAAGCATCTCATTCTCTTAGTGATGGGTTATGTCAGCCTGATGGTAGTAAATGAACGGAATATACTCATCAAAAAAGGCCTTGGGTGATGAATGAAGAAACTGCTAAGCAAACTAGACCTTTTGTACATCGATGGAACCTTCTGAATTTTTCCTTGAAGTGATATAAGTTGAAGAAAAACAAACATGGTTGTTGCACAACATCAGTGAAAATATCAAAAGGTCTTGCCGATCAAGTAAGAGGAACTAAAGGGATATTTACGATCAAAGAGACATTCAATTATGTCTTAGCGATCGATCAAAAGTGTATAAAAAGGATGGCACCAAATATGAAACACAATTCGGCATAAGGACAAAAGGGTCTCACCGATGCAATCTTTTGTGTCGCTCTGACAATTTAAATTTCGAGAAGACCATTGCATTCAATTACAGGGGCTGACATTAATGGCCACATGAATGAACTCCATATGAAAATTCACGATCAATAGAAATTAAGAACAAAAGGAATTATCAAGAATTGCAGCAACCAAGCACGAAAGGCTGAGTAGAATTCAAGGAGCACAGTGCGATCGACGATTCACAAGTAAGTTCACAAACTCCTATGTAATTAGAAAATTCTAATTCAAAGAATTGAAAATGGAAGGCCCAAGTTTAGCAAATACCAAAGGTAGAAAGCAACAGGGTGAGGGTATTCAAAGCAAAAATAAAAAAATAAAGGACTGAAACGAGCCATGATCCAAAATGAACTGAGAGGAAGTTCAACCAGGACCTCATTGATCAATTTCTCGGGTTTGGGCCGAGGGCTAGGAGGCCCACACAATTGAGGGCTGATATAGAAAAATTTGAGGACAAATGTAAACATATAGGGGATGCTTGGACTTCTATCAGGGGATACGATTTGTATATGTTCCATTACCATTGAAGAAGTAGGTTTGAACCAATGTGTAATCCATGGAGCCTTGATTTGGGGAATTAGTCATTATAAATGTATTTGTGAATGTGGAATTAATGAAACTATTGGCTAAACATTATAACTCTGATTTGAAAGCTATCTATGATTTACAAGGAAAACCATTTATATCTGTGTCCAAGGCTGCAATTTCAGAGGTTTTTAACCTAAGTGGCCTATGTGATGAACCAATTGTGTATGAAGACCTGGAAAAGGAATACTGGAGAATGGAAACAACATACAAAGGGTGGAGATTTCCATTGCATAGACCCGAGAAATATGAGAACCTCGTCCCACTTGAAGATGATGACGAGCCTCCCTTTCATGTTGACATATTCAAACCTTACTTGAAGTACACCTACCTCTTAGTATGTCAAGTATTAGGTACTGAGGCTCCTGAATTCATGTTGATTGGACTGATGGTGATTGCGAAAGATGTTCAGTGCCATAATTCCAGACCATTTGACTATGCCTCTTACATTGCCAAGGATATTGACTCAGGGTTGATGGCTATCAAGAATGAATCGCCCACACTATATTTTAGAAATTATTCCATTCTTATGCACTTGATATTATATTATGGTCAGGAGATGATGATGTGGTCTGAAGAATTAAAAATTACACAATATGATAAGGAGGGCCAACCCTTGCCAATACAATTGTGGACTGCTATTTGGGACAATAGGTTTCTGAATTCTAACCATGTTCTTTTTTAGGAGCATTTTGTGAAAATATTGTATAGATTTTTTAATCACCCCTGTGAGTATTCCTTAACTGATGAGATCAAAATATTTATGAGGCCCAGAGATTTTGGTGGACCCATGACTGGTATTGTTATATTGATTCTACCATTATCAGATTATATGGTTTTGAGGATACACCCTTTCTCTTACCAAAAATAGTGCCAAATAGAATTGCATACCTAGAAATTGTTAGGCAAATGGACTAGTCAAGTGTTATGAATTTAAGTGCCTATGAAAAATAATCATTTATGCCGAGTAATTTATGCTTTTGGGATTTTAATGTGCTATCAAAGGAGGGGTATGATTCAATTCTGGATAAACTATCACAATTCAATTTGAAAAGGGCTACACCTAGAAAAAGATTCAATCCCGAAGGATACATTGATGCTGCTAAAAAGAAAGTAAATTTGGGTGGATATGAACATATACCTTATCCAAAAGATGATATAATTAGAAACATGGAAGAAATGGAGGTTGAATTAGCCATTGATGAATATAAAAGGAGAATTGAGCAACAAATAAAAGAGATAAAAGAGGCAAAAATGTTATCTTCTAGAAATGATGAAGCTACTGATGGGAAAGAACATCGAGAACATAATGATAAGATCTCTAAGACCAAAATTTAAAAATATCAACCCTCCAATAGAGAACATGAATTTGATGAAAACTCTGATGCAGATACCAAACATCTTGCATATAGATCATTTATTTATGACAATGAATTTATAAAGTCGTCTGAATTCAGGTCATTCCTATATAAGCAAAAGGGGAAAGAAATAAGGGACTCTATCACAAATATCACACCTAGAAATGAGACTCAATTGTTGAATACTTTAAAGTTGGATGTGGACAATGAGATGAGAAATATGACCCCAAAAAGGGGAATAAAATTGTTGGAAGAATCTAGTGTGATGATCTTTCTTGGTTTAGATTTAAATTCAGCTCTTGTCTTTGACCTTTTCTTGCATAATAATACTACTACTCACAAACTCAACCCTGAAGGAGTTACAAAAGTATATACCGGATCTAAGTACAATCCAGATGAGAACTCTCTCATGATTTGGGATCTTTACCCTCCACATAAAAAGTTTGTGATCATAGACACAAAAAGGGAATTTGGACATGTGATGACACTAAAGGTGGGTGAAGTTGATCCTGTAGCTACAACTAACATTGACATCAATGTGGCCAAGTTAAATAAAGCACAAATTCAAATGCTGATAAAAGAGAGGGATATGTACAAGAACAATAATGAAAGAGTACTGAGGAAAATAAATTTCTAAAGGACACTAAGTTATTGAAATAGGGGGAACACTCTCAGTTAAAGGTCAAACAAGAGGATGCACACATGGCCAAGACAAGATATGAGGCACTCTCTACAATACTACATAAAAGGCACACTAACCTGATGATTTGGATGGACAAATTATGGGGAACTCATTCCAAAAGTCATATTGTAGTTCAAGAGCATAAAAGGGTGAGTGACCAAATTCAGGGAAAGATCCAAGAAGCAAAAAATAAATATCCTCCTAATAGTAGATCTATAACAACCACTGAGGATATTCAGAAGAAGCACAAAGATTATCATGATGAGCTTTAAGCAGATACAAAGGAAATCATCGATGTTGCAAAAGAGGGAATTCCTGCACTGTTCAAAGAAGGAGGAGAGCAGAAGGACAAAGATGGATGGATAGAGGAATGTAGGTTGATATTGTAAAAATATTTGGAAGGAGCCAAGGATAAGGACTCAACATTAGGTGATACCTGTGAACACCTGGAGAAGACGGTAACCATGGAGATAGCTGCAAGGAACGTTGTAGAAGATGTTGATACTCATGGAAGACAAGATTACCTAGATCACATGACCAAATTTAATTTATGGTTAACTAGGGCTTAATATTTGTTTTTAGTTGTTGTTAATCTCAAAACACTTTTGTGAAGAGGCATGTCCCCTTAATGATATTGATATTTATGTTGAACTCTTGATAATTGAAATATCATCACAATATTTTTAATTTAAGTAGGGAATAGGGATAAATAGATAGCATAAATCTTCCATGATTTTTACATTTCAAAAGACTATGTTGCAAGCATATTTTTGAGGAAATCAATGAAAGATCTATGATTCTATGGTTTCATATTGGCATCAATTGTTTGTTGAAAATATACAGTTATTTGGTTGTCTCCAACTTAATATTTCCTTGTTGTTTAAATTGGTGTGTCAAAGATACATTCAGTTTATCAAAACACATTTGTTGTTCTTGTGTGGTGTGATTAATTGGTTTCTTTGAAAAGAATTAAAACCCTTCTAGTCAATCACAGTAATCTGAAGATATTATTTGGATCAGTAAGAAGAACCATATAATTAGGATTGCCATTCTGTCTCCAATTTGGTATCATATGTTGTTTCTATGTGGTTTATACAATTGGTTCTTTCAAGTAGAGATGAAATCCTTTTGATAAATCATAAGTAACCTGGTTGTGTAAGTTGGATCCATAAGTAGAGTTTTTCAATCACTTTCTTGGACGTTTATACAAGATATAAACTAATACAAGTGTGCCAAACAGTTAGAGTTATAGCCAATACAAGTCATTCACTCTAGGTCTTCATTTGACTCCATTTACCTAACAAGGCACTGGTCTTATTCATTCCACCATTTAATCTTATCAACTCTATTTTCAAAACATTACATCTGTTAACTGAACATATTGAATTTTACCTTGATATTGCTTATACAATTTATACCTAATTAGGATTGCATCTCTCCACCCTCAATTGCCATTGTGGATAGATTGCTCAAGTAGGAAACACATAGCTTAAGTCTGCTTCATTTGCATAGGTATACCCACCTAGGTTTGCGAGAGCCTGAAGAGAAGAAGGTTCAAAATACAACATTTGGCCTTGTTCGTTAGCCTTAAACGTATCAAGAGCTTGGAAACCTCTTATGGTTCAAACCTGCGTTTTTGAGATCTAACACATTATATATCCATTGAATCATATTTGCATAATTGATAGGAATATAGTTTATTCTTGTCATATTGATCTTCTCTCTTTGTGATTTCCATTTGGCCTCTAGATCTTGGTAGGCTATCTCTATAGCCAATTATAGCATGGTATTAGATCAAGCGGGGTGTCTTTGGTTATCCATTTTTGAGAGATCTTAGTAGATCTTGAAAATTTGAGTATGCTCTTCTCTTGCATCGTATGATGATCTGGAGAATCAAAAAAAACTTGAAAGAAATACCAGATTTGGGGGTTTCCTCTTTTTGGATTTTTATTGTAGGTTCAAATCAGAGCTTGTTGCTGCAAATATGAGCTCACTATTGAGTTCAAGGTGTTTGAGAAAGTCAAATTTTCCTTTTGTTTCATCCAAATCGTACATAAGAAGCTAGATCTATGAGGGTTTGAAGCTGAAGAGTGGTTGCTAGATCTAGGAGGTAGCTAAAATTTTGGAGCATTTTGGGTCAAACTTGACCCTGCCATTGTGTCCAGGAGGGCCAAAAACCTTAAGATTGACTGTCAATTTGTCAAAATCCAAGCACTTCACCTAGGGCTTGAGGAGAAATTTCCCGTATTTAGTTGTATGGATCACCATCATTATTACAAGTCAACATTGGGTATAGTTGCAATTTTTTTTAATTGGTCTAATTTTTTTCTTAAAAAAATTATTATTGGTCGATTAAAATTTTGAGGAATTTTTTTATTAAAAAATCAAAATTTCCTATGAATTTTTATTTAAAATTTTTAAAAAATAAAGGTAGTCTGCAAATGTACTAGGTACTACAGATGGTACCTTTTGCAGAGTACCACAACCTTGTAAGGGTGTCACGTGGCCTCACTGCCATGACCCCACACCCGACCCATAGGCCACCGGTGAAATTAAAAAAAATGGAAAATATAAAATAGTATATTATGTCCCTTAGCCAAGATTCACCGACAACATCTTGAGATTTCATCTGGTACCGATCAATAAATATTCCCTTGGAGATTATTCTAAGATTTTGAAAGAATATTCTATTCAACCCAGATTCTTGGAATATTCCTTGTCGACCATGGGCACATGCCGACCAATGATGGCTAGTCGGTCATCAAATTTAATCGAGGGTTTTTCTAACGTCAGCTACTCTTTAAGAAATTTTTTGACCCCCTCTTTATTGGATTTTCTAAAATTGTAGTCAAACTTTGAATGCTCATATCTTGGGCTCAATACCTTCAATTTTTGAGAATTTATTTTTATTTGGGGTAGAATTTTATGCTCTTTGCAATGGTGCAAACAATTTTTGATTTTAGTGTCTAAATTTTCTATAAATTGCAAATTCTCATAAGTGTTGTTGCATCATTCTCGTTCTGGGAACTTCGGGAGCTCTATTCTCACTCCCACGATAACATTTTTGGGTCCAATTTTTTTGAAAGTTCATAATTTTTTCATGTAATTTTTAGTGGTATGATGAAATTGATCTCATTTTGTACCAAAAATTGTACTTAATTATGTGGCCTAATTTTGGCATTTTCATGTACCAAGATCAAGCCCACTTCATAGTTTTTTGGTATGTGGCATTTGTAACCACACTAATTATAAAGTTCCAAGCTCATATATATACTGGGGGGGTTCTTTGATTGAGTGAATTTTGGGGGGGGTTCTTCTTGTGGTTTTGGTTGCATTCCTCTTGATTTGTGTTCTTTCCTTCATGTTTCATCATGGATACATCTATAATTCCACTTCTAACGCCTTACAACTATCATAAATGGAAATCTAAAATTAACAAATTTCTAAGAGTTAAAAGGTTGTATATGATAGTTCATGGGCTTGATGGTGAACCACAAGATGATGAAGCTAAAAGGAACGAGTGGTTGAATATTTGTGAAGCAACCATTGGCTATTTGTGCTTGTATGTTTCTCCTGACTTGTTGTTTCATATTGAGAAATTGGATACACCCATGGCTATGGGGCCTACATTGTCAAACTTATTTGGGAAAACAAATAAAATTCAAGTACATTTGTTGGAGAATGAATTAATCAGTCTCAATCCATGCAATTTTGACAACATACAAGACTTCATCACATAATTCAAGTCACTAAGAAAATAATTAAAGGATTGTAAAATTGTTAAATTAGATATACAATTGTTGTTAAGTGTTCTTTCAAAGCTATGACCTAAATATTCAGTGTTTTTATCTACTTTCTATGCTATAAATAATGCCTTTGGGAGTGAGTTTAAGATGCCTTCCTTTGAGGATTTTTCTATGAAAATCACTAGGGAGCAAGATAATCTTATTCAAATTGGTTCTTTGAAGTCTTCAAAATCCCATGCCTTGATTACAAAGGATGAGAAGCCTTCAAGTGGCAAAGAAAATAAAAATAAAAAGCTAAAGAACACACAATCCACATCTAATTTCACAGAAGAACATAAAAATTCCTCTTCTAAAGGGGAATCATCTAAGAAGGAGAGGCCTACTTGTGCATATTGCAAGAAGGAAGGACATGAAGAACACTATTGTTATAAGAAGGATATTGATGAATTGAAACATCCAGTCAAAAAGAATTGGATTGATTTTCCTTCTAGAATGTCTAAACCTTCTTCTCCTTCTTCAAAATAGTATAAAAAGGACAAAGGGTGAGCTAGTTTGTCTTCTACATCAAGAGATAAAGGACATGCTCTTTGTGCTTTTTCATGTCATGGATCAGGGAGATGGCTTCTAGATTCAGGAGCATCTCATCGTATGGAATCTTCACAGTCTATATTTTCTTCTTTTGAGCCTTGTAATATGTACCCTATTTTGATGGGAAACAATACATACATGAGTATACTTGGGAAGGGCTCTATTAGTTTTGGGGACAAAAATTTCCAAGATTTTTTATGTTTTCCTCATTTAACGAACAATATTATTTCCATATATTAGATTACACATGGTGGAGATGGGAGGGTTGTGGAGTTCACTCCTGATTTAGTCATCACTCAAGACTTGGAGAGTAGAGATATTATTGCTACTAGGATGGTCGATCACTCATCTTGGTTGTATACCTTTGCAAATTTTGTTTTTGATGGTGATTTTGTTCCTTCAATTGTTGATCACACTTCTAGTGTGAAGCATGATTTAGAGGAGACATTTAGCTTCTTGAACTTGGGAGTTCTCACATCAGATCCAGTTCTTGAGCCATGCATTCTATCTCCTCCATCTACTATTTCATTTGATGATGTTTCTATTGCTACAAATATGTCTTCTTCTGATTCAATACAACAGGATGTTCATTATCTTTCAGATATGGTTACTTGTGATGGCTTCTTGATAGGTATTTTAGACTTGTTTGTGGAGTCTCATATTTCAGATTTGGGAGATCTTGTTGATTTATTTCATCTTCTCTTTTATAGAGATGATCTTTCTTCAATTGTTGTGAGGGAAAACTCTAACCCTCTTGTTCATTCTCTGCATGATCGTGGATAATTTTGGAAAAAATTTGGAGGAGGCTTCTTTGTCTTTGGATTATGTTCAACATTCATCTCTACTAGATTCAAAATTGTCCTCTTCAATAGTGTGGCCTAGAATGCCTATTTGGAGTGTGTTAGCTTTTGATTATCTTGCATAAGATTATCTTATTCAGAATTGGGAAGAACTCTTGCATACATTGTTGGTTTTGTTTCTTCCTAATGGGAGGAACATTGTTCAGTGGGATTGGATAATCAACATTCAATGTTAAGCTTCTACCATTGCAGGAGACTCACCATTGAGGGGGGATGCATGGTCTCTTTATTTATTCTATTTTATTGGGGATATTTTTCTTCGTATGGGATTTTGGCCTTCTGATGCATCATTGAGAGAATTTTTTTATTTCATCTCTCTTTTGGGGAGGAGTTTTGTCCCACTAGATTTTCTCCTTTTCTCCTTTTGTGAGAGATTACATTTACATTTGTGCATGGGTACCTAACATTTCCTAGTAGTCAGGACCCAACCTTGCATCTTTACATCATTTGCATAATAATATACTCCCTAAGTTGCACTTAAGGGGGGGTGTTGGTGTGGATAATGTATTGTACCTAGTTAATTCCTTATTAGGAGACTTAGGGGACTTATTCACATGTAAAGTTTACTTAGCTCCTAGGAATCTTTCTAGAAGACTTAGTTGTCATGTCTAGAAATTATCTTTTTCCTAGGTACTTATGATAAGTTTTCTCATATCATAATATTAAGACATTTTTCATAATATTATGTGATCTTATGTCTCACCTTGAATATATAACCAAGGGTCTCTCATACATTGTATATCCATTGAATCATATTTGCATAATTGATAAGAATATAGTTTATTCTTGTCATATTGGTCTTCTATCTTCGTGCTTTCCATTTGGCCTCTAGATCTTGGTAGGCTATCTCCATAGCCAATTCTAACAAGTTTTTGTACTAGTAGTGTTGACCTAAAGGTTTTAGGGTCATGTGGAGTTGAGTTGTGTATAGAGAGGAATCACGGGAGTGATTATAGGTCACGTCAACCTATTTTTGTATGGTACACATTTTTGTTCCCTCCACAAAGCATATGTATTAGAGTTTTTTATTGATAGGTTATGGTGTTAAACGGTTCATGCAATTAGGCCTGTTGTCATGGATTGGCTTGTAAGTGTTGTCATTGATGGCAACCCAAGTCATGCAACTTAAGTATAATTTTGGTTCCCACCAGAAAAATAGAGTAAAGAATAGGGCATCCGATTAACAGGCATAAAATTTGATCTAAACACCTTATCGGACAAATATTTTGGTTTGTGGATCTCTGAGGAAGGTTTGTTGATATTTGTAGTATCTTGGTTTTGATGCACACTCACTGGTAAGTGATCTAGAAGATACAATGCAGTAATTTTTGATTATCTATGATAGAAGGCCGACTAGGCAAGGATAGAAATAATGGATGTATAAGATGTAATTAATTATAAGTCTTCATGTTTGATTAAGTGTTATTTGGGTCCTCTCTTTGTCTTAACCTACTTTGGAGAATGCGCATAAATATTTAGTAGTGGATCTAGCCAACAAGTTAAAAGTAACTTAATATTTTATAAATCTGACTGATGGATGAATGAATCCTTGATTACAGATATATATAAGAGGTTGGTTTTTATCATTTATGTATGCGAACATAAGGGTGTGTGTATAGAAGTGTGAATTGTGAGATCTAGTAGCGCAGTAGCGTGAATTTGATCATAAATGATGCGAAGAACAAAAAAGAATAGAATAGGGTAGAGCAAAGTGCAAAGTCACAAAGTAGATCTAGAATTGAATCTATGAGCTTCACCAAAACTGTCACCTGGCATAAGTTGATGCTACTATCTCAGTTCACCCTTTAGATGGTTTTAATATGAATTTTGTATGGCAGTAAGCCTTTCTCTTGAGCAGTGAGCTCTAGGTAGTATGCCTGAATGCAAGTGCATTCCCTTTTGTAAACAATTATATTTGAGTACTCAAACTGTGGATTAACCTCCATCATGGTTTTTCCCCTAGCAGGGTTTCCACGCAAAAAATCTATGTCATAGTGTTATGAATGTTTACTTTGAATGCATACATCTTTTCTTTAATACAATGGTGAAATGGTTTCAAGTTTTAGATGCATGAAGTTTAATATTGTTAAACACTGATTCACCCCCACCCCCACCTCAGTGTTCCCTTGAGTCCAACAATTGGTATTAGAGCTAGTTCCTCTAAAAAAATTCTACAGCTTGAGGTGGATCTTGGAATGCGATGGACTCTGGTAGTCTTCAACAACAACTTCTGGTGGCACTTGATGACCTTGATCAGTCTAAAGCAGAAGCTCAAGAATTGAAAGAAAATCTTAGAGATGCTGAGAAATTCATCCAGTCATTGAAGGATCAGATAGTTAAATCCAAAGTGAAGAGAAAAGATCTCTATGATCAAATACAACAGAAGGAGAACGAAGACATGGATAATGGTCACTTGAATCAAACCTTGAAGGAGATAACCGAAGAATGTGAAAAGCTTGCTAGAGACAATAGAAACCTAAAACATGAGATGGAATCTATGATGATGAAGATGACTAAGGAGATAGAAGAAAGGAAGAAAAATAAGGAAAATATTACTCAGACCCTGAAATCCTTGAAAAGTAATATGTATGCCTTAATATTTTTGAATATAAGTTTTGTGTTGTATTCGATTTTGCCAAAATTATTGTGTGGTACATTAATTATGAATGTGTTAGAATGTGAAATATTCTTCGGTGACTTTCTAATCATAAAAATTATGCTGAAGTCGATGATTCTCCTATAATGGAGTTATTTTTCTTCCTACATCCAAACCTCTAGCACTTCCTCGTTGAATTTTTTGTATGTGGTACTCTCAAATTCGAGTTCCCCTTCTAAATTTGGATTTTCTAAATTTTCATTTGGAAGCTTCAAAATTATATATAGGTTTTTATTGTCAGAGTCATTATACTCCTCTAGGTTTATCTCCTCTATGCATGTTTCTTTTTAGTTGTTTCCTAGGGGGATATAGACTATCTTATTTCTATTAGAAAATGATATCTCCTCTTTGCAAGATTCTACAACTCCATTGGAATTTACGAACCATCTAAGTCCTAGTAGGGAATTAAATGAGTCAAAGGTTTCTTTAATTGCAACTACCTCAAAGTCCACTATGTTTTATCCCCTTCACGTTAACTTCCACCTACTTCCAGGTACCTATGGTTTTCATTCCAATTCCATATGTTAGACTTATTGTTGGGGTTACCGTACGAGAATGTTTCAGATTTAAAGTCTAAAACCAGAAGTGCCTCAGTGACTCATTTCTAAATCACTCCAGAAGCACTAACAACTATGCCAAAAAATGGAAACAGACACAGTAGTTCTCTCCCATTGATCCTTATGAGAAAATAACATGCAAACTTAAACCAAATTCAACACCATGAACAAACAAACAAATGAACACACAGATTTACGTGGGGAAAACCCTTTTGGGTAAAAAACCCCACACTCCAAAAGATAGATCCATTGTATTATTCAGCAACTAAACGGTTACAATACAATATCAAGCTCATATCCATTATAGGAGTTACATATTGTTCATCTGGAGAAATATAGGAAACAACATAGATCTGCAACCTTGCATTGTTACAATGTCTTCACAAGACATACAGTGAAGGTTCCCTTTAGCTCTTCAGCCCATTTGCATAGCCAACTTTTTAGCCAGCACAGCCTAGTGGCAACCTCAGGTTCACATCTACCCAGGTTTTGAGTGTCGCAGTGTTCGCAATTACAATGCTCTACACATACCGCTCAAACACACACTCTCTGATCTCTGACCAATCTCATTGATCATGGATCTATTGATCATTCGATCTTTCGATCTGATCTCTATCGGCTTGCTTTGCTTTCAGCTTCAGCTTCTCAACTTTGGCTTACTATCAATCAGCATCCAGCCTCACCTTTCGGCTCAGCATCAATGGCATTCCATTAGCCTCAGGCCGACCTCTTAGCTTTCGATCAAGATCGCATACCCACCAAACGGCCATCAAGGTCTCATAATACCCCACTGACAAGCTTCACCATCTCAGGTTGCATGCATCGCCCTAATAACTGACATTGAGCCACCCTACAATCAATTTTCACTCAAATCAAACCCTCAAAACACATGCACGAGTTTTCAATCACTAGCAATTGATTTGCAACAATGATGCAAAATCAAACAATGAGATTTCACCACGTGTCGCACTGCCATTCGTCTGCCGCTTGCAGATCAGTCAACTTGAGCTCCATTGCTAACCATCAGTCAAACCTTTGAGGCCAGGCAATCAAAAGATCTACCACTAGCCAAGGGCAAAGCCCTCACGGTATGGCAGTTATCCAAACAACTGCCAATAGCTAGCTAACCCCGCGCAACCGCCAGCCAAACATTCTGTGGTCAGGAGGCATCTGCCTTTGCAAACACAACCACCATTGAATCCGGGCCCACCGAGACATGCGTCCACCACTCGTGGACTTTCAAGGCATCGAGTAGGGAATCTCCAATATTCCCTTGAGCTCACCCGGAATAAGTTTTCATTGTTGACAAGCGTCCATCATCCTTTCGTTCTTCTTAGAACACACTTGGGTCCCACCAAGCCAAGTGTAAACTGCTGGAGCTCCTTCGGGGAATCTCAAGCAGCATCCCCTATATTCCCCAAGGAACTCTTGAGACATTGACAAGTGTCCACGGCCCGCCAACACAACATAAATGCTCAGGACCCACCATCCTTCCGTTGTGCACACCGCTTAACTCACCACCACACGTCGAACGCAAAAGCAATTCCACTCAGCCAAAAATTTCTCAGCAGTACTTGCATCAGGATGGCACAGAATGCAACGGACACCATCAAATCAAAGCCTTCACATCCATCGATCAGGTTCTTTGTCACTTGGTCCAACTTCAATCACTCAATGCATATCGGCATATCGATGGAACAACACAAAGACTTCCGCTGATAGCAATCGCCAGCCCATAAGAAATACCACCAAGCCAGACCCGTTGGGCCATCGTTGGAACACCACTAGGGGTCTTGTCGACCGGACAGAGTCTCGGTGACAAGGAAAAGGTTTAACACATGAAGTCCCTCAAACCAAAGCGCTACAAGCCAGTGAGATTGAGGTACATATTTCCAACACTTATATTGTATGGTGTTTGTTGCAATGATAGGTTTACTATCTATTCTCTACTCTTTTTGGTAATAGGTTGATATCAGCTCCTAGGTCTACCATATATTTGTTATCTTTTTATGATCTATGTTTACTATGATCGTGATTGGGAAATTTTTTCATTGTCTATCCTCTTTATTTATAGTTCTAATATGTGGTTCTTTACCTTTTTATTCCAATGTTTACAAAATTGTTGGAGTTTATTGAGTAGGTTAGATTGTTTATCTATTTTTATTATTTGTTTGAGGATCCCTACTTCCCAGATAGAGAAATATTGGTTTGTTTCTTCCTCGCTATGCTTTGTAACCACTTTTCTTATTTCTTCTACTATCTAGCCATGTTCTTTATTAGTAGGGTGGAAGGTCTCCTCATTTGTAGAAGTTTCATCTTCTGTTGTGTTGTGATTAACAAATTTATGGTGTTAGTTTCTTACCTTGTTATTATTGTGGCTTTGTTGATGTTAAGGATCTCTCTATTGGAGTTACTAGTCTTCACATTTTAACTTATAATTTTTTTCCTTTTTTTCTATATATTCTTTTGATTCCTTTCATACTAGCCTTACACCTCTATTTTGATTTAAATTTTATAGTTCATCAATTTTTATTGTGAAGCCATGTTACTATACTAGGTAAGGCTCTCTCGTAGTTAAACACATCATGATCTATGCTACCATAGAATTTGTAGGATTTCTTTCTATCTCCCTAACACTTTGTTGCAAAGTGTCTTGGTTTGCCATATTTAAAGCATGTGACATCATTTTTCCTTCTCCTACCTCTTCCTCAGCCTCTATCTCCACAGAATTAGCCTCTATCGCTATAATTATCTTGGTTTGATTAATTTTGTATCGCATTTGTATTTTTTTTATTTTGCCATGGTGGTATCTTGTATCCATGATTTTTTTTTGTATAATGATCCTCTTGCTAATCCTTTAAATTAGGCCATTTTTTATTGGTCATTTTTGGTTTTTGTGGTAGTCTCTTTTCTTAAATGAAACAATTGTGGTGGGCAATCATTAGTATCATAGTCATCCCATTCTTCATAGGTACCATAATAGACTGAGTTTATATTTTTAGGTATTGTTCATAGGTCCACTCATAGTGCATTGCTTTATTTTCCCCTACTTCCTTGGGGCACTCATTTCTAATGTGGCCTTCTCTACCATGTAGTAAGTGCACCATATGTTGGGTCTTGGTGTGTACATTTCTCATTTTTCCACTATATCATGTTGAGTTCACAATTGTTTTGCTCCTAGTCTAAGTTTCTCCAATTCCTTGTTTTCTCTTTCCTTGTCTTGCTTGCACCAGGATTGGTTTTCAATATCGCATGCAAATGTAACTAAATCAAGATATGTATTAAATTATCACCCATCCTGTGTTATCCTGATTTCTAGTATGATTCTGGAGATGAAACATTTGATCTTTTGTTTTTAAGTTAAGGTTTCTTCTAGTTGTTTGGTGATTTCTTTGAGTATTTTATCAGATTATTTGATTCTCTCATCCTCATGTTGTATTAGTTTCGAGAGTTTGTTAAACCATTTTATAGGTAGGTATGGGGTATCAAAATTAGCCAAGAAAACTTGTTTTATTGTGTCCCAATCTCTATCACTATTTGGGTAATTTTGTTGGTACCTATGTGCAGTGTTTTTACCCCATCTAGAATACAAGAAATAAACTCAAGAAAGAAGATAAAAAAACAAAGACAACACTCAAGATTGGGCTAAAGATGAAACTCAAAATTGTAAATAAAATGCCACAATATTACCTTATTTGAGCTTGATGGAGTTTTTTTCCACTTTTGATGGCTTGATATGTGTGCTCTATGTCGATTTGGTAATGGCTTGATTTTTGCTTGATTTGGATGCAAGGATGATGGATTTGGCTATGGATGCAAGATGGTAGTGTGTGAGAGTAGAAGGCTTGGATGCATGTGTTTGAGAATTGTTGAGAGAGTTGTTTTTGAATGAAAAATGACTATCTTTTAGTCATTAGCAAGAGGGGAGATGAATTAATCGCTAGGATTGATTCTTGGAAGAGGATCAAGGGTTGAGATCAAAGATTGACCAAAGGAATTAAAAATTCCTTTTTAATGTGCATGGAAAGGTAAAAGGAATTTAATATTCCTTGGGAAAGAGAAAAGGAATTTAATATTCCTTGGGGGATGAGAGAGGAATTAAAAAATCCTCAAAAGGACCTTGGGAAGACAAAAAGGAATTAAAAATTCCTTGGGGGATGGGGAGAGTTGACCAAGGGGCAGGTTAGGATAGCTAATCAATTATTAGGTTGTGTAAGTGAGGATTAGGCAAATGATTAGGTGGGTAATGGGGATTAATGATCCACTTGCATATTATGGAGGATGTGACACCTCCCTAATCAAGTATTAGGAATGTGCACATCCTTAATCTAGGATTATGCAAATTAATTAGGATTAGAAAAAGGTTATGGAGGATGTGACATGAGGGGAATTAAATAAATGATTTATCTATTTAATTTTTGGAGGAAAGGGATAAGTGATGGGAGTAAATAATTAAAAGTAATTATTTACTTTAGGCTAGTATTTAAAGATGATACAAGAAATAATTTAGGATGAGGGGATAAGGGATAATGAATATTAATTAAATAATTGGGTATTATTTAATCAATATAGAGGATATAACATTAGTTGAATAATGGGTAAATTGTCCAAATGAAAGTGATCAATTTTTAGTGTCTAAATTTTTCCCCTCTTTGAGATGGTGTTACGAAGTAGCGTCATTTCAAAGAAGATTAAAATATAGCACCTGGAAGAAGATGGTTAGATTGTGAAAGATGCCCTAGTCATTCAAAGGAGTAACTAGGAGGAAAGATGATGGGAGCAAAGATTAGGGATTTAGGATTCCCCCTCAATAGGACATGCGGGTTCAAGAGAACACGGGTGTGCTCTCAAAATGGATGAGATGATGAAAGGGTAGATGGGGAAGATGGTGCAAAATGATGGATAAAATATGGAATAGGAAGAGGAAGAGATAATGAAAGGAGAAGATGAGAAGTAATCAAGCACAAATGGAATCAAGTAAAAATGTGATGTTGCCCCAATCAAGCTATAATCCAAGATGGATTGATGATGGAGGGAGGGATTTTGATGAGGGAATAATATATCCCAAAACAATGCAAAAGGATAGGGAAGGATACATCCCAATAATGATGATAAGAGTGTCGTTGATGAGGGAAGGATACATCCCAAAACAACACAAAAGGATAGGGAAGGATAAATCCCAATGATGATGATGATAGGATCAAGGCTTGTAGTGAGGCCAAGAATAATACCAAGGATACAATGAGATGCTTTGTGCTAGATTGAATGGATTAGGATTGGCTTGAGATATGAGATTGTTGAAATGAATAAGATGGTGGAGGAAAAGATGCTTAGAATAACAAATCTATATGATCCTAAGAAGATTAAAGGGATGATGAAATGATGAGGGTGGATGAAAGTGGAGGGGTGAAAATGAATAACATAAATAGATGAGGGAGAGTGATGAAGGATGAATGGATGGGGGATTTCGATAGATGAGAGGATGGGAGATGAGGAGATGAATGGATAGTAACTAAATAAAGAAAATTTATTGTTATGTGTTATGATTCCATGTAACGAGAATTCAATTTGATATAGCATGAGATACTATGCACCAGGGTATAAGGAACCAAGGTGATGGCATATCACATGCATAGGATTGACACAACAAACAAAAGGTTAGTCCAACATGCCAAAGTCACGGGGGCTTTGGTAGGGCCAATGTTGGAAAACCACCAACACAAAGGATGTCCCAACACAACACAAGACCACAAGGATCTTGGTGGGTACTACATGGGACAACCAAGAAGATAGAAGTAGACAAAAAGATCAAGATATGCCCCTATATTTACCAGTCAAAGTGCACCATGATATGATGGATCGTGGCGACCATGACGAGGCGAAATAGGAAGCTCAAATGATTAAAAAAAATTTCAAAAGCATCAAAAGATCACAATAAATCTGAAATGTCCTTTACCATAGGATTAAAAGGGTGGATGGGATTGATGTGGTCTAATGTAGGAAGGATGCATCCTATTAAGAAAAAAGATGGAGACTAAACTAGGTGATCGACATGACTCAAGATACTCGAAACCGATTGAACTTCACAATACTAGTGACCTTTGTTTAAGTACCAACTAGGATAGGGAGACACTTGACGACATGAAAAGACAACAAGACACACCCTAAAGACCTAGGGGCTCAAGGGTTGATCAAATATCAGCCTTGCCTACGTGAAAGCGCAGAGCCCTCGTAGTTCGATAAAAGACCGAAAACTGACCATGGATAAAAGTGAAAAGAGGATAATGGAGACCTCGATGGATGACCAATACTAGACGGAAAAATTCCCCAGGGGCTAATCAAATGATTGACCTTGCCTACATGAAAGCGCAGGGGCAACGTAGTTCGACAAAAAGACCAACGACAGACAATGGATGAAGGATGATGAGATGACCATGATAAGGAGATAGAATGATGGCATCGATATGATGACACAAGATGAACCTTGTGGATAGGATGGTGGTGATCATGTGTAGCTCAGGAATGGGATACTTATCCAAATCGTCAAAAGATGAATTGGGAGGATGGCATGATGAATAGGTAAGTGATGAAGAGTGATTGAAGGTTAGAAAGATGTGAGAAATAGATAGGCATGATGATAGTGAGATATATGGCATCGGTGGGTATGGGGTAGCCTATAGCTAGATACCAATGATAAGGGATTATGAGATTAAATGAAAATAGACATAAATTAATGGATTGATAAAGATGGGGAGATAGAAAGATGCTAGGATGGATGGATAGAGAGATAAGGATTGGAAAGATGGAAGGGATTATTGGATGGATAGATGAGAAGATAAGGATGGGATATGAAAGGATCATGGTATGAAGGGATAAAGGTTTTAGAGGGATTAATGGAAGGAAGATGTAGAGATAATGATAGGGAGATGGAAGGGATGATAGGTTGGATGGATGATGTCTCCAAGGACTATGTCACAAAGTAATAAGAACATGCCCCACTATACATATGTCATGTATGATGAGGCAAGAGGGATGGAAGATAGAAGGATGGGTAGATAAGGGATGGAGATGGGTGTGCGTAGGATGCATGGATAAGGAATATGGTAGTGAATGTACAAGGGGTATGTATAGGAAGAGGTGTCCAAAGCATGTATAGATAGGTTCCCCTTTCTTTATGAAGATAATGAGGATGGAGGAATTGGGGTAAATGGGATATGATGGGTATGATTTGGAAGATAGGTGGGATAGAGGAGATGGAGGAATGGGATGAAATTTCCCCAAAGTGTGTAAGTAAACTAGATGGGGGATTTACACATGATTCCTGTTTGCCAGGTTTTCATCATGGTACTTATCCAAGGTGTTGGTTTGCCAAGTTTTCACCATCGGACGAATTTTTATTTTATTTTTTTGGATTTTTTGGATTTTTTGATAGGATGTGGATAAATGGATTTGGGATACATGTGATAAGGGGGTGGATTAAGGAATCAAGCATCAAGTTCCATCTTAGGTAATAAGATTCCATGTGTGAAATAATGATTGGATGTTGGTACAACCTTATTAAAGTGGGTGGATTATGAAAGAGAATGTATTAAAGGGACTTGATGGGGGAGATATGTGGGATAATGGATGGGGTATTAGAAAGTATGGATGGAATGATGGAGTGGATGTGTGATGGGGGAATGTTTTTAGGACCAACATTGGCACATATGGTGGTGGATGTGAAAGGATAGGAGGATGAATGGATGGAGAGTGTGGGGATAATGGAGGAGTTGGGATAGTGAATCTTGTGACATAAGGACCCAAAATAGATTTAGGAGATGGAGGATGTGAATCGTTAGCCTTTGGATTAGTATCTTTGGATGTTGTTACAAATTTTTTATTTGAATACATTGCTTCTTTTTTCTTTGGGATCCACATGGTTTTGAGTTTTATTTTAGTGGGCCTTTGTAACCTTTGGGATTGATTTGGATTTCAGATTGGATTTTTATTTTCTTTAGCATGTCTTTTTAAGGGGACATGAGGAGCTTTAGATTCATGTGGATGTTTAGACTTATGCATTTTTTCTTTGGCACCAAAAGTGTTTTTAATAGCAATGGGATGAGTATGAGGCGATGGACGATGTGGAGGAGACGTGGATGGAGTGATAGAGGTAGGCTTTTGATGATGATATGTGGATGGAGGATGTGAGATAACATGCACAGAGGGGTGTCTTTGTTGATCTTGTTCAGGGATTATGAGGTTAGGATGTTTATGATGTGTACTAGGGATAGGTGATGGATGGATGAGAGGATGAAGAGGATACGATGGAGGAGGTGACTTTGGGATATAAGGGCCCAAAATAGACTTTGTATATGGAGGATGTGTGATGGACGATGGATAGACATAAGGACCCAAAATGGATTTGGAGGATGAAGGAGGAATAGGGATGGTTTTTTTGAGTTAATATGATGGAGGAGGGGGGATGGCGACAAATGGTTTGGTGGAGCGATGGGAAGTGCCTCTTATTCTTTTAGAAGAGGGTCATTGAGGATGTATGGAGGTTGTACCAACATTTTTGGATTGTGATTCTTGAGATATATATCCAAGACCTTGTGCAAGTGGATTTTTTTATATGGATGGGCTCTAAAATATCTTGCTTGTGAATGCCTAAACCTTTTCCTTGATAGTTCATAGTCTTGAGCATTCGATCTATAGTAGGGTTTTTGTTATTTTGGAAACATTATGCGAGTCCATTAGTAGGTGGAGGAGGATGGGTGGTGCATATTCTTTGTTCTTCTTCTGCAAGGAAGCCACCATAGATGAATGTAAGGGTACCAAGGGAATATGGAGTTGGTGCTGGGATAGTTAGGTTAGGTGGCAATGAAGCATCATGAGATGGAGATGAGGGGATGGTAGCATCTTGATTTGGAGGAGTGAATGATATAGGATCAGGGGATGGATTAGGTGGTATAATAGGATTGTGATGTGTGGTAGTGGGTGATAAGGGACCATGAAATAGAGTGATTGGGTCTTGAGTGACAAGGGGATCATTGGATGGTGTGGATGATGTACTATGACCTTGATATGGAGTGGATGAGATGGTAGGATCTTGATGTGGATGAGGGGATGTGTTGGTATGCTTTGGATCAAGCTCTTGGAATAGCTCATCTTGTGTGGGTGGCATGATGAGGGAGGAGTGTTGGAGGGACTCCTCAAGTGGGGGACATGGAAGGATGGAGAATTCATGAAGGTCATGGGATTGTATTTCAATGATACAAGGACTAGGGGGAGTGGATTGGATTTGGGTGTCTTCAATGGATTGGGTGGTGCTAGGAGTAGGAGATGGGGATTCAATGGATTTGATGGGTTTGATGGTTTCAACGGTTTGGGTGGTGTAAGGATTGGTAATAGTAATGATAGGTGTGTGATGGAGAAGGGTCTCATAACTAGTGACCGTACATGATGGAGTGGTATGGGATGGGTCCATGACTTCAAGATGTGGATCTGGGGATGTCTTCTCTATCATGAGTCCTTGGATGACATCTGGAACAAGGTACTTAGATGTTGTAGGTTGAGATTTGGTGATGGGAATGGATGAAGGATTATGGGTGGGTGGAGAACTAGGATTAGGGATTGGTGGATTAGGATTAGATAAGTGAATGGGATTGGATGTAGGACTAAGAGGAGGTGGAGGATTAGGATTAGAGATTGGTGTATTAGGATTAGATGGAGGATTAAGGTATGATGGATTGGAGGGAGGATTAAAATATAATGGAGTGGAGGATGGAGTGATATATGAGGATGTGGATGATGATTTAAGATAGGAGGATGTGGATGCTATATTAGATTGGGAGGATTGGAATTGTGGATTAAGATACAGGTATTGGGATGGTGGATTAAGATAGGAGGATGTGGATGTTGGATTAGGAGGGGAAGATTGGGATGGTGGATTAGGATAAGAGGACGTGGGTGGTTGATTAGTATAGGAGGACATGGATGGAGGATTAGGATAGAAATATGTGAATGTTGGATTGATGTTAGAGAAAGTGGATGGGGAATTAAGATAGGATATGTGGATGTTGGATTAAGGCAGGAAGATGTGGATATTGGATTAGGATGGGAAGATTGGGATGGTGGATTAGAGAGAGATGTAAATGAAGGATATGATGAATATGTGGATGTTGAGGATACTGGATACCCCTTTTCAAAGGTAGCATAAGGATTGTTATTATGTGTGGATGAAGGTGTGATTGGATAGCTTGGATGATTGATTGGATTTTGGAAGACGTTTGGGGAAAGATTACTAGTAATGATAGCATCAAGGGGATATATATCATACTCATCTTGATCAACAAGAATTTCATTATCATTATCAACATAGTTTGGATTTCCCTTGACTACTATTATTGGCTGAATGGGAGGAGGATAAGGATTCATGATATCGGATTGGATGGATATGGATTGAAAAGATGGGAATAGTTTATTAGAAGAAAAGGAGGGATGATGAAAAGATAAATAGAATGGATTAGAAGAACATAGAAGAAGGGATCTTAAGATTTGTTTCAATATCATAAGATCTTGGATGTGGATGAACTAAAGCTCAAATTGGGATGTAAACTAATCTTAGCTTGGGATTTTTATTTAAGCTCATATTAGGATTGGATTGAAGCTCATATTATGATGGGATTGAAGCTCAGATTAGGATAATTGAAGGATGTGATGGGATAGCTTCCTAAGTTCAAGGGTACAACCAAAATGATGAGGATGATTGTTGGATGAATGAAGGATAAGTTTAGAAAACTCCTTGCTCAAAATGGGATGATGTTTGGATAGATTCATGAGGGTTGATGAGATGAAAGTGATTTTTTGGAGATGGATATGCAAAGGAAAAATGATTGGACTATGGTTTCAGACCGAGGAAGATATAGGCTAATTGTGACATGAAGAATTGACTCTGTATTTTGTAATGGGAAGTGGATGCACCTCTGTGTAGCGCAAATTTTCCTCTTCAAGTCACGACTTCACTTACTCAGGGAAAACAAATTCACCTCTATGTTGAGCAAACTCGCCTATCTAGGGAACTCAAATTTTCCTATGTCTAAAGGACCCACAAGAAATGGGTGAACCCAGTTTGCAAATTCGCCTATATCTGAGGGAGGCACAAAGAATGCGCAATCTTGGGATACAAATTTTCCCAAATCTAAGGGACACACAAGACACAGGAAAACTCTGGATGCAAATTCGCCTATCTTAATGTAGGTTCACCTAAATTCTGACAAAATTGCCTCTAAGTAAAGCAAGATCGCCTAAAACCTCAAAAGACCACAAGAGAATGGGCAGACTCAATTTTACAAAATTGCCTAACAGGGATGACAAATTTGCCTATTTCTTGAACTGTACAGACAGGGAACAGACTCACCTAAAATGGGATCGCCTATCGGACAAACGAATTTTCCTAAATCTTGACTTGTACGGATGGAGAGGACACAGGCGGAAATGAATTCACCCCTATGGACAATAGGTTCACCTATCTAAAGGGATGTATGGATGGAAGGATTTAGACTGAAAATGGGATCACCCCTATGGACAGCAGGTTCGCCCCAAAAGAGGACAAAATTGCCTATGTAATGGAAACGAGTGGATTCGACAAATAAAGACTAATGAAAACTCGCCTATTCTAGGGAATGGGCGGAAACAGGGTCACCTAAGAAGGGACCCATAGGAAAATTTACCTCTAACAAAGATGAACTCACCTAAAGGATGACCTGGATTGGGCTCAAGACTCAGATTCACCCCTATTTACGGAAAATTTGCCTCAAATTGAAGAAAATTCACCACTGAGGGTAGGGATAGACTATGGCAAAGGACAAAAGACACAACAAACAAAAAGATAGTAGGCTAGACTGACTCAACTGAAAATAAGCACTAGTATTGCACAAGAAGGCACGCTAGGTAGCACAATCCTAGAATTAGTGATAAGGGTTTACAAACTCGATGTAGGCCCACCACCTTGAGGGGACACCCCAAGGTTAATACTCTGTGATACCGAGGTGGTTCTTTGGATCACTATTTCTCATGAAGGCGGATAGCTAGCATTCCAGTGGCATAGGGTCATCAATAGACACCACGAGCTCACCTTCACACTCTCACTCGAGGAATATCATAGTCCACCACAAGGATTCCTTTCTTAACCCAAGGGAGTACATGGTGAGTAACTTCAGGGTACGGTGCACATCCCCTGCACTACACCAAGTCGCAACTAAAACACGAGTCTCTATCTAGGCTATACAAGGCAATCTCGTGCATCCTTGATATATGCTAGGTACGTGAGGCACAACCGTGAACACCAACCTATCAAAAGCATGAGTTGGGAGCCCCAGCGAGGTACTAGAAACTCAGACCAACTTTGCATGTCTTATCTAGGTATCACCCTAGCTTCAATGCTTTTCCAAAAGTGACGTGACTGGATTGAGATACAACTTTTGTTCTCCCTCCTTTATATACCCCGCTAGTAACATGTGGTTGGGATCATCCCCCAAGTGATGAAATCCTAGGCAGGTCCCGCTAAGGGAAGGAAATGCTAGATGTTTTGGCTGGTCCCCAAGCTCGCACGTAGCGCAAGGGGAGAGCTTACACGCACTAACACTCCCTAGGTGGACTGGACTAGACTAGAATGAGTTACGATTTCTCATCACCTAGGATCACCAAATGGTGCAAGGGGAGTGGATATGTCAACAAATCACTCCCAAACACAACAAGCAATATTCGTTAACCCTTTAATTAAATCTACGTGTACCTAAATTAGTGTGAAAAAGACACACAAACAAAACTAACTAAAATTAAATTATTGCTCAAATCAAAAAATTGAAGGTTCAGGAATACCTCAGAGTCGCCCCTATGAAGGGCAGATTTTCCTCTATAAAGGTTGCAAGATCACCTTTGTAAGGTGCAAAGTCACCTGTTCGCAAATTCGCTTGTTCACAAATTTTCCCATTCATAAATTCGCCTTTTCGTAAATTCACCCATTCGTAAATTCACCTTTTCATAAATTCGCCTTGTTGGCAGATGGTCAACACTCCCCTCGAGATTCATGAAATGGACTAACTACCTCCAGTGGATCTGTTAACTCTGGCAGTTGTATCGGGCATTAACATGTCGATCTTTTGGTACAATGACAACTGTGGGCCAACAAGTGGTATCAGAGCCAAAGGTGTCGGGTTCAAATCCCCTCGGGTAACACTGTGGGGGAGTTTGTTGGCAGATGGTCAATGCTCCCCTCGGGATTCGTGACATGGACTAACCGCCTCCCATGGATCCATTAACTCTGTAAATTGTATTGGGCATTAATAGGTTGATCTTTTGGTGCAATGGCAACTGTGGGCCAACATGCCTATCCATCCACAAATTTTCCTATCTGTCTGCAAATTTTCCTGTTCATCCGCAAATTTGCCTATCCATCCGCATATTCACATATTTGTCTACAAATTCTCCTATCCATTCACAAATTCACCTCTATAAGTAGGGTTTTGGAAAGGAGAGTGCACAATCACCCTTTCAAAGGACAGGCAGGAGTGTGTTCACCTTTGTTTATTGCAGATTCACCTTTGTAATTGGCAAGTTTGCCTATTAGGGAAGATTTGCCCCTGTGTGTAAAATCTGAACCTGCAAAACTCAAACAACAACAAACATAAAAGTGCAGACCTGTGACATGGGTCCCACAAGGCATGCTAGAGATTTGTGTAGTGTTTTTACCCCATCTAGAATGCAAGAAATAAACTCAAGAAAGAAGATAAAAATAAAAGACAAAACTCAAGATTGGGCTAAAGATGAAACTCAAACTTGTAAATAAAATGCCAAAATATTACCTTGTTTGAGCTTGATGGAGTTGTTTGCCACTTTTGATGGCTTGATATGTGTGCTCTATGTCGATTTGGGCAGAATAACGACTTGATTTTTGCTTGATTCGGATGCAAGGATGATGGATTTGGCTATGGATGCAAGATGGTAGTGTGTGAGAGTAGAAGGCTTGGATGCATGTGTTTGAGAATGGTTGAGAGAGTCTTTCTTTTGAATGAAAAATGACTGTCTTTTAGTCATTAACAAGAGGGGAGATGAATGAATGGCTAGGATTGATTCTTGGAAGAGGATCAAGGGTTGAGATCAAATATTGACCAAAGGAATTAAAAATTCCTTTTTAATGTGCATGGAAAGGATAAAAGGAATTTAATATTTCTTGGGAAAGAGAAAAGGAATTTAATATTCCTTGGGGGATAAGAGAGGAATTAAAAATTCCTCAAAAGGAACTTGGGAAGACAAAAAGGAATTAAAAATTCCTTAGGGGATGGGAAGAGTTGACCAAGGGGTAGGTTAAGATAGCTAATCAATGATTAGGTTGTGTAAGTGAGGGATTAGGAAAATGACTAGGTGGGTAATGGGGATTAATGGTCCACTTGCATATTATGTAGGATGTGACACCTCCCTAATCAAGGATTAGGAATGTGCACATCCTTAATCTAGGATTATGCAAATTAATTAGGATTAGAAAAAGGTTATGGAGGATGTGACATGAGGGCAATTAAATAAATGTATTATTTATTTAATTTTTGGAGGAAAGGGATAAGTGATGGGAGTAAATAATTAAAAGTAATTATTTACTTTAGGCTAGGATTTAAAGATGATAGAAGAAATAATTTAGGATGAAGGGATAAGGGATAATGAATTTTAATTAAATAATAGGGTATTATTTAATTAATATAGAGGATACGACATTGGTTGAATTTAGGGTAAATTGGCCAAATGAAAGTGGTCAATTTTCAATGTCTATAGTACCATCTTAAAGTAACCCCACGGAGGGACCCAACAAAGTCAAATAACTTTATGTCATTTCTAGTTATGCGATGTCATTGTCATAGATATTCTAAGATGAATATATGTTCAAATGATTCAGTTGTGTCTTGTCCAAACATAGGTAATTTTGTTGTAGTATTCATGTTTGGTTCTTCCTCTGACTCACTATTTTTATATTCGATGTAAAATTTGTATCCACTCAATATGTCGATATTTTTTTCCTCTCCCTATTCTCCTAAGTTTTTCTCCTCTATATTGTATTGTACTTCTTTCGTTTAAATCCTCCTTGCTTTTAATGGCATTAAGGGTGACTCGTGGTGTGGGGGTTCTGTCTATTCAAAGTGTCTCTTCATTCTTTGAGATATCCTTTTTCTATTGATTGTCATTAAATTATTTGATAGTGGCATTTTTTTAGGTGTTGTTAAGATCATATAATCTTCATTATTTTCTTTCGCATCTTCTTCTCTTATTTTCAGATTTCTCTTGGTGACTAACTCATCTAAATGGTCGACATCAAATTTTATTTTCTGAAGGTTTTGTATAGGATTTTCCTTTGGTAAAAAATCTTCCTTTAAATCCTTACTTGAATATTCCTCTAGTCTAGATAAGTAGTTGGTGTTTTTTTTAGGGGAGGTGTCATAATTCTTACTACCGCTTATTCCATTTCTCTTCTAGTATTCACATAATTTTCAATTTCTCCTTCTAGGTTTTGAATGATTTGGTTAATTTTCTCCATGCTAGAATCTATTTGTAGGATCCTTTCCATAATTTATTTAGTAGCACCCACAATGGTGTGATCTTCTCTTTCTTCCTTGATAACACCCTTAGTGGCGTGCTCAATGGCACCCTTAATGATATGCTCAACTTTTTTTTTACTTTTTTCTTTTTGTAACCTCTAAGTTATGTTCTCTTGCCTTATTTTTTGTTTCTTCCATTCTTCTACGATATCTTTCCTACCTTTCTTGAATTTTTTTCAACCTCCTCTCTTCCATGTTTATCTCCATTTCCAACTTAATCCTTTTGATTATCTCCCTTTTCCTTATGTTATCTCATGTTCCCATGAGTATTTCTAGTCTGGACTTCCATTACTCCTTATATATCTCATGGGTGGTTTAAATTTTGAATAGTTACATATTTTCAAGGATCTTTTTAAATCCATCCCCCCTTTCCATTTTTCAGCCCTTAAGTGCCTACCCCCTCTCACAAAGGTAGTACCTAAGGGAAGTGTGTACATAATTTATTTTCTTGAACTATGTTTGTCCCTTTTATTTTTACTCTAAATTTCCTCATTGTCCTCTCTAAGGTCACGACAATGGAACCAATGTTAGCAAAGGAAATGGGGTGTTATAGTCTAGATATTTATACCCTAATATCTCTTATGTATTCATTTTATACCCTAGAGGGTACAGTGGTAGAGCTGAGTAAAGTGTGGTAAGGAACTCTATCTAATAGTAGAATACATATAACTTAAATATAAATAGTGGTCATACATAACATACATATCCACTAAATCCTTATCAATCCAATATGTATATTCAAATAGTCATTAAATAAGTAGGTCTTAGTCTCTGCTTTACATTTTAGTCTTTCTCTATCTTCTGTCTATGGGTATCTCCTAATTTTTTATCTATTACATACATATATGAATGCCTAGTCCCTTATAGAGATTTGACCTTTATAAGGTACCCCTTAACCTATCTCCCTTGTCATCCAGATCCTCTACACATGGTTTGTGGTAGATTGCGGTAGGTTATGCTCTATCTTCTACCCTACCAACACACATTATAAGATTATTATCTAGAAATATGATGTATTAAAGTGACAATACAAAAAAATTATGCATATTTATGGTATAAATTTATCTCTATATTGAGGATACAATGGATACGATTTTTTTTTTAAACCTATAAACCAAAATAAATATGAAAGAAAATATTTTTGGGTGATGAAATAATGCTCTTACACCCTATATGATCCTATATTAGACACCCCAAGTAACTAAAAAGTGAGCCCCTCACTTAAGGTTATCTATAAGAAATCTAAAATGGTTCGCCTTAGTTATAGATATCCATGTTTATTTTTTAATTGGCCTTCCTTCTATTTCACCAATATTATTCATACTTCTTGTTCCTTGTACTCTTTCCAACTTTACAATCTAGTATCTCTTTTTTCTTATTTTATTGCATCTAATTTCTTAAATTCATATGTATTCTATATTATTCCAATACTCCCTTTCACACAAATATACAATGTTAAATGATAGTGATATACCTAAAACTTCAAGTAATTAAACTTCTTGTGCATTTCTAAACAAACTCATTGATGATCTTACAAAGACCAAACTTATTTACCCTTAACTTATTATATTCACCTTGTGGATATCTTTCCTTTCTTAGACACACCATTGCCTCATTTCCTAATTTATACTCCTTATGTATCCTCCATATTTCAATATTATTCTTATACTTGCAATTCATCTTACCTCCTAATAGAATGTCTTCATATGATTTATGAATTCCTCTACTTTTGCACCTTTATTCTCTTAATTGCATATGCATATGAACTCTATTGCATTCATTTGATCAGCTCCATATTCTCTATAGAATGATGTTCTTCCAATGATCCTATTTACTAAATTATTGTAAGAAAACTCAACTTACACTAATTTGATATCCCATTACATATTATTTCTCCTACTAAACATCTGAATAGGTTACCTAACATTTTGTTAAAAAAAACTATATATCCATTTTTGTATGGGTGATATGCTAAACTAAATTTCAATTATGTTTTCATATTATTCTATATTTTTTATAAATTAACCAGCATATTTTATGTTTTTTCAAAAAATATACTTCTCAAAAATTCATGCATTCTCACAACCTCATTAAAAATAAGTTAGTTGCATGTAGCCAATCATTTATTTTATTAGATGTTAAGAAATGTAACATATTATAAAATTATATCAACTATAATATAAATTAAATCATGACCTCTTTGTTTTCTTATAAAACCCAATATGAATCCATACTAATATCCTCGTAAGGTCTCTCTATAATTGATAATATTATATACAATCCAATATTTTGATCACTATCTTTTACAACTTGAAAAATATACAATTATAAACATACAACTTTATATATTTATGTATTTATGGCCAAACATATTTTTCACTTACTAATTCCATACTTTTATCCATGCTAAAATGCCCAATTAGTACAATAATATGGTTTTCTCTTATCAAATTATCCCTCATTTAGATTCTAGGAATACATAACAAAATTTCCTTAATTAGCATATCACTTTAAATTTAATCAATCCACTTATTTTTGTATATACTTACAACTTCCTTACATGTTTCCATGCTTTTGAAAAATCAACATCAACTTCATATAAATGCTTCAAAGTTTTATATTCAAATACTTAAAATCTCATTTTAGTCAAAAAAAATAGGTCTTCTACTTAATGCATCTACAACTCTATATAATTTTTGTTACCGCATTTTTGGTAGCCCCCTTTCAAAAACCTGTCCACCCCCTCAAGAAAATTTAACCATATCTAGTTGTCACATTTATGCCTTGGTTTCCAAAGTTGCGCGAGATGTCGATTGAGTTTTCACCACACCTCCCTCGCCTAACTGTCTAAAAAATTATTTTAAGTTGTCTTTGCATCAACCCTTCTCAAGTTTTGAAAAGTCGTTAAGACCCAAAGTGGTTCTCATAACTTGGGCATACGCCAATAAAAGGAAGAAATTTTAAGTGAAATCAAGTTATTTTAAGAACTTTTGTCAGGTTTTGAAACCTTTGTTCATTCTTGATGGGTTTTTAAAAACCTAACTCTTTCTCGTGACAGATTTTCCATGTTACCATATTTTCACCCATAGGCTCAATCGGATGAAGTGCTTTGATTTTAAGCTGAGAAAATGAGGTATTCATTTTATTATCCTTCTTACATTACATTCAGATGTATAAATGAAAAATCCAGAAAGACTACAACTACAGAACATTGCATTCATACACATCCATAGAACATAAGAAATATTTTACAAATATTTTATTAAAAAGTAGTCTTTATTAAATACAAATGTAAGAACGTGCATTTGTCTCACACAAGCCGTGAGACTATAATTTGCTTATTCAATACAAATAAAGATCAACAAGAACATGAATAAGTAAATGAAAGAAGAGAAAGTGCATGTAGAGAAGGTAACTAGTCATTGCCCAAATGACTAGTTCAGAGATGTCTGGTCCAGTTGTTGCCCGAGTTGTCTCTTCCTTTCTGGCTCCTTGGTGCTCCTAATTCTTGCATTAGGCCATAGCAATGTGTTAGAGCAGTGCTTCAAGCAATGAAAAGTTACATACCATACATGATCATTTACCTATGCAAGTATAAATTGATCATGATGTGCATTAAATGACCTAGGTGTCTCTGAAATCATCAGAGTCATCATACATACCTAAAATATGCACTCTATTTTCTAATATGTTTGTTCCATGTGAAGCTACAGGTGTTACCATTTTATATCATTTTTAGCATGTGGGGAGAAATGTGGCTCCCATGAGGGTTGAGCCCAACATGTTGCATTGCTGTGTTTTAACTGAGCATGAAAGTAATTCTTTTCTTCATGTTTTAGTGAAGCAGGTATGCATGACTCATGAAAATGATTTTTGGGTCACAGTCATAGGTGATATATACTTACTCTGGTAGAAAATGAAGGATACAGATAACATTATTACATTGAAACAGATTGCAAAGTACAATCCGGGATGGACAGTCATGACAATGTGGGGTAGGACAGTGTCATTAAAGAGGTAGAGAAGCTACATAGGCATCATTAAAATGGTAACAAGTTACAAAGGAAAAATATTCTCTTAGGGTACTCACTGTAGCATCATAGTGAAAAGAGAATATGATATTTCAGGATCTCAAGAAACTGTTGCTTATACATTGCATTTTATATCATGGGGAAAGTGTTTTGTATGTGAACAGTGACAAGAATATTTAAGGAGAAGCATGGAGATAAGGAGATGAGATGAACTCTATACAATCGTAAGTCATGAAGCATGAGAGCAACTTACATGGTACATAAAAATCAAATATCATACACTGTGTTACGATCAGAATAGGAAAGGAGAAATGATAACTATGTGAGTGACATATTGGCTTGATAGGTTATAGAATTTCATCAGCACAAGTCTCCTTTTCTTCATTATTCTCAATCCTCTATGACAATTGAAACATACTATTGGCATGTGATTTACTAGCCATCCTATTCCATCATCTACCGTTGTATAAGAATCAAAGTAGTTGAACTTAGTTCCAGGGAAGTGAGAGGAATTCATTGGATGTCGACTAGTATAGCATTTTAGGTGTAGGTGAGGTAATGGTATAGAGTTCAATGGAAGGATTATGAGAAGCCAGTGATGATTAAGAATAAAAGGGTAAAAGAAGCACAACCAAAACTATGGATAACTACAGTAAAGAATTGTGTTTATAGCAACATTCACAGTAAGGAAGTAGACACATGAGTTTCAGAAGAGAAAAGTATACTATGGTAAAATGAGCAATCCCTTTTGTGGGTCAAATGGTAATGTTCTCTTTAGATGTTTCTAGAAGAATCCAGAGTAGATATAGAGAAGAAGTTTCTGATATATGTTACGGGCAAACCCAAAAAGGAGGTAGTGGGTATAATCCAACCTATGATAGTGGAATTCTATCATGAAAGATAGTGAGCTTAAGCAACCCAAACACTGATGATAAAGTGAAAAACAAAGCTACAAGTGGGTGCCATGAATGGATGCCAGGAAGATGACTAAGAAAGCTACATAAAATTTATAAAACCCTTGATAAATGAAGCATTTCAAAAAAACAAGCAAAAAATTGTGAATCATCTTAGTCAAGGCCGCAGTCATCTTCAAAAACCTTTTTCTCAAAAAATTACAGATGAAAAAAAAAATTACTGTTTTTTAATCCTTTTTCATTTAAACTATCAAAAATAAAGCGAATAGCCGAGCATTTTGCTCATAAAATACACATAAATCTTAGAGAACATTGATATTTGCTTACCTGAGCTTGTAGAAGTTTTCATTATGCTAGAAAGATGGAGGAAAATGTCTTTGTATACTCGGATTTTTCCATGAAGACCCCCAGTCGAGCTTCAAGTTCTTGAGAAACCCTTGTCGGCTAGCAAGCTTCTTCAACAAGCTTCACAACAAATAAAATTCATTGACACTTTTGCTAGCTTTGTTTTAGGTTTTCATTTTACCCTAATTTGAAAGCATGTGATTTTTACCACATTTTTTGAAATTTTCATTGCCTTGATTAATACCTTCGTGGTATTATCATTTATCTAGCAAATGCTTAAGGTTGTAAAATGTTGCCTATCATTTACTAGGTCCTTAGGACTAAGTCCTTGTGACTTATGTTTTTCCATTAAACATATATAGTCAACTTGACCTTTTTCCTTGTATTTTTGCATTGAACCAAATATGTAAATATGTGATTTATGTGATGATTCTATAAATCATTAAAATCATGTATCTATTTTTATGCAAAGATATGGTACGTTCTCTTTATGGTCTTGATGAAGACTTCTTCAGGGTTATGGTTGCATTTGAGTTTATGGTCATGGAGGGAATATTGGGATGTTTTTTTTAGTTTGCTAACATATGGAGAGCATCTAGGGGTGGTTGTGAGAGGTTGAGAGACATTTGGAGCATTTTTACACTTTTTGACTTAATATGGAGCATTTTTATAGGTGGTTATGGTTTGATTAAGTCTTGCATGACTTTTTCAACCATTATGAGCTCTTTTGGAGATGGATTTTGTTGCTAAATTTTAGGGTTTTGAAGACATACAAGTTCATGGAGGTTCTAGTTCCTATTTTGGTGGAGCTGCTTGGAGATGATATATTCTCATTTTGTAACTCATTGTTAGTTAGTTCTTGTTTCTTTTGAGCTTAATGACTTTTTGGAGTCCATAGTCAGAATACAACATACTTTGTAACTCAATTTTGACATGAATTCAGAAAGAACCTTGGATATCAATACTTGAAGATTTTGCCATCTTATTCTTCCAGAGTTGTGTGTTATCAAAGTGATTGATCAAATCACATGTGGGGTACTTAGCCTCATAATTTTGTCTCACATTCTATGCCTTTTTTCCAAGGTGAAATTTTATGCAAGTTGGAGATTGTGCTCAATAATTGTACATAGCTTTTAGATTGTGAGAATACCTTTTCCCTTCTGAAAGATAGGTGAATTTAAGCCCTTTTTTTGAAATATTTATGCATAAAACTTATTGAAATAGGTTGTGTTAGTGCTATGTTTCATTCATTGAAAAGAAAGTGTCTTTCGTCTAGATTTTTCAGGTTTTTACCAGTTAGGTGTATCACCATAGGAAATAATATTTACCAGTTTTAGTTTTATTTCATTTTCAACATTCCTTTCTACATTTTTCCTTACAAATTCAATAGATTAGGTGATAACCAATAGAAAGTAGGCCTTCTCCATAGGTTTGGTCGTATCCAAGTATTCATACTTTTGAGATCATTCCCATGCTACATTGGATTGTTGAATTTTATATTCAACAGGGTGCAAAATCCAAGTGATTACAATTTTGGCACACCCAGTGGGACATGTTCCTCATCTTTTTTTGCTAGTTTGGTATGCAACTGGCAAGTTTCAAACCTTTCAGAGGTATATTTGCATACCTGGAGACTCCATGAAGTGAAAGAACAATAGAACTAGTGTTGTCACAACTTATGAGAAGAGTACAAACAAGAAGTTCCAGAGGTTTTGAATTGTTGTAGTTGTCACCACCCAGAAGATGAGGCAAGATAGTGAAGAGAACCCCTCCAATAAAGATAATTCAGCTAACACCACCTAGTGTAAGACCTGAATCATTTTTCTCACCACCAAGAAGGAGAGGTAGACCATCTAAGAATCAAACTCATTTTTCTTCACCAAACTACAAGACAGTAGGATCACCTTCAAGTAGCCCAAGGAAGGTTTCATTTGTTGTTTCTTCAGGTTCTATAATTTTTTCTTTTCCAAGTTTCGTTGTTGCAACAAGTTCATCAGTTGCTATTTTAACTCAGTTGAATCCACCGCAACCACCTCCAATGGCTAGGAATCAACCCTTTGTGCCATTTAATGGAAGCAGTCCATTAAACTTGGCACAGCACAATGTTATCCCAGTTGCAGCCCTTAAAAGCTTTCCAATCTTCATTGGGGAGGATCAGACTACCCCAATTGAGCACATATGAGATGTTGCTTCGTTATGCGGAGTTCATCACATAACTCAGGAAGATGTGGCTATAAGGCTATTTACAACATCACTAAAAGGAAAGGCATTGTAGTGGTATAGGGGTCTGGCAGTTGGCACTATTACCACTTGGGGTGACTTTGGAGACAAGCTACATAAGAATTTTCAAGAAAAATTAGATAAATTGTCCCTAGTGGAGCAGCTAACAACCATAAAGAGAGCTCCTCAAGAGAAAATGACAGACTTTAATTTTTGGTTCCAGAGGACTTGGTTCAGGATACCTGAAATGGTAAGGCCATCCCCTGAATATGTTTTTCTATACTTTTTAAGAGCTCTTAACAGTGATATTGTAGTAATGATACAGTCAATCGGCAGAGTTTCTTTGCCTAATGCTTATGAGACTGCAATAAGAGCAAAAAACAACTTAATTCAAGCTGGCAAGATAGCACCCAGGCCCCCTATGCCCATTTTTTTGGATATCCAGTCTAATATGACTTTACAAGTTCCACCTTTTGCACCTTTACCAGCTATACCAATAGTACCAATTGCTGTTCCAGTTGTTGTAACTCAGGAAACAGTTGTTCCAAGTTCATCACAAGAGCTACAGGAGATCAAAAGTTTGCTTCAGACTTTTGGTAACAAGCTGGTGAACTTAGAGAAGCAGAAATCATATAATAGACCTTATCAACAGCAAAATCAAGGTCAACAGTAGCAATACCAAGATAACAAGAAGCCTTATCAGGGTAATTACCAGGGCCCAAGGCAGAATGTGAACACAAGGCCTTTTCAGGAATATGCGCCAACACCTATTAGTATAGCTAGGGACCTTGTCCCTATTCAAAACAGCTTGGCAGTAGAGTATGAGTGGTGCTATCCTTCCAACCAACCTCACAACCAAGCCACCTACTCTAATGGACTCATAAATTAAGCATTGATGGTGCAAAGCGTTGCGGTTTCACAACAAAACATACCTAATGATGGAGCTCCACGGCAGTAGGAGCACCCTATAAATGATGCTACTCTACTAAACTCGCAGGGAGAGGAGTTCTATACAATCAATGCAGATGATCCAGTTGTAGCAAACACAAGAGTGAAGAAAATATCTCTCAATCTTGAGCAAACAACTGACAAAGGGAAG